>OZ010600.1:98613856-98881856 GCA_963932145.1 Acanthosepion lycidas
TTTGCTGTTATGATTAAGTCCCACTGTTTTTGTTGTTGTTATTATTGACAATGCTTAGCTTAATTTGCCACAATATCACAGGTACGGAGCACCCAGTGAGGATCGAACACAATGGTCTACAAATATTTTACTAAGGCGTAAGTAGGCATTAATAAAATCATTTCAAGTAATCTCGATATTAAGTTTCTCAAAACTGTTATCATTAAAGAGAGTGCAGTCATTTCCTAATCTATTTCATATCTTTTGATAACACATTTTACTAAGAATAAGAAGAATATGAATATATTTTGATAAGTTATCTTTACACTATCAATCAAAAAGAATGAATAACAGAAAGAGAAGGAGGATTTCAATTTTCTTATCCGTCCTTTTACAAATACTTTCATATGCGCTAACGAAAAAAGCAGGTCTCTTACTAAAAGTGAAACCTAAGAAATAAACATTTATTTAAAAAATGATAAAAAATGGTTACTTTCTTATATAACAACAGTTCTTGCAAATCTGTTTTTTTAACAACAAAAGAAGTTCAAAAGTTCGAAAGATCATAGATCGAAGGTGGTGAGAAAGGATCAATCTTAAGCAAAGTTGATTCTCTGGGCTCTTTAGTCAAAAATATTCAGGTTATTGGTACAGGTGTTCTCAAATAGGAGATAAACTCTCATGGGTTTAGAAAAGACATACAAATGAAATAAATTCATAAATTTAGAAAACATTTGTATATAGGTTAAAAAAACACATATGTTTAGAAAATACATTCGCATATTAAACTTAAAAAATTCTTGTTCTTTCTTCTTCTTCTTCAACAGTAGAAGCAGTGTTGCTCGTTTCAGATCACAACATTTCTCGACTAAGTCGAATTCTTTCTGACTTCGCAGACAAAATTTTTCCTTTATAAAGCAAATGGGTGAGCCAAACATACTTTATGTCTCCATTGGCTAAAACTCGAGAATCACTATCCAATCAAACCATACCCGTTTGCAATTTATATTTGGTGGGTTTTTGACAACATTGAAGTTGATCCTCATTTTGTAAATCTTTGCCACAGGATGTTCCGTTTCGCTAGATTTTGTCGGTTTCTTTTAGCATCAATTTGAAATCCACTTTTTTGCAAATCTTTATTCACGTTTTTTTTTTTCATAAACCGTCGGCAGTTTTTAATAACATCATTTTGAAGCCCTTTTCTGAACATAAATTTTTACTCGTGTATTTTTGATAAACTATATGGCTTCATTTTGTTGGGGTTTTAATAACATCATTTTGAAGCCCCCTTTTCGCAAATTTTTTACAGATAAATTTTCATTCGGGTATTTTTTTAATAAACCATTTGGCTCCATTTTGGTGCTTTCTTTTTGAAAAAAAACGCGCTAGTAATATTCTAATTTTCTTAATCAGTTCTTCATACAATTTAATATTATAATTTATTAAAAAATATTTTTATACAATACGTTAGGCCAAATAATACAAACAATTATTGGCATTTGATTTATAAAGTAACCTATTATCTAAAGAGATCATCATTTGGAAACGAATACCGTAAATAAATCCAAATAAGGTTCATTGAAATTTGCTTACTGTTGCTCAGGGCAGTGTGGTTGAGTAATTTTAAACACTGAAACAAGAAAACCACAACGTCTTCTTCAAGATAATGGATGCCTCATCATATGAAACAAAAGTAAAAATGATAAAACCTTAAGGATTTATTTATTGGCTGTTAGTGTTATTTTGGTGTAAGTAGGCATGAAAAAAAATCAATTCAAATGATCTCGATAGATATTTCTCAAAACTGCCACCATTGAAGAAAGAGCAGTCATTCCATAATGATCTATTTCTAGACGGTTTGGCACTAAAATGATTCATATTAAAGATTCGACAGTTTCAGCAGGCATCCAACAATTTTAGAAAATAAGCAGAATTCAGTCCCACGCTAAAACTTGTCATTATATAAGAATGGCATCTGGGTGTTTTTTTTAACATGGTGAGAGAAAAAAAGTATTTGCTATCGAGTTTGTTTGTTTTCTTAACATAACCTATTCATGGCAAAGATCAGTCTCTATAGTTGAAATAAATAGATTAATTTTTTATTTGCTCTGAATGAATACGCACGTATACGAATACAAATTTATCATCTGGTGGCAGATATAGCGGGTTCGAAAAAATTCACATATTTGTTAATTTGTAACAATCTGTCTGGAAATGCATTATCTTGATTAAACTTAGCGCCCAAATGGCTTTTAAACCAGAAACCAAAGAGAAGGACTGTAACAATTGTTTAAAATATTTTCCTTTACCGATTTTTTCATCAAACTTAAAGACAAATTCTCGGCGTCTTGTCAGCATATTTTTATTTTCACGTTTGTAAAAAAAGATGATTTTTAAGATTTAATGACTTTAAGATTTAATGAAGTTAGTCTCATAGATCATTGATAGAGTAAAGGTTAGGGTTTGTGAATTCGATTAACATTTGGTACCCAATTTGTGCTAGATTAAAACAAGCCTGTTAGTTTCCTAGGCAGCAACCCCCCCCCACTTTGAAAGAGAGAGAAATGTTTGACATCTTCAATTTCTACAGTGAATATCAATTCTTGCTTCATTTTGAGTGTTCCTGAGAATTAATCCGATATAGATTTAAGTTTTAGAGAAAATGGAAACAGAAAGGAAATTTATACTTAACATCAGAAAGTGACAATTGGAATTTCTAGAGCACATGATCACGAAAGAGGGCTTGAAAAATCTAATACTCACATGACAGATTGAAGGCAAGAGGGACAGAGGAAAAGAACGCATAGCATACTTATTGAGTTTGATGTTTGATGGATGGCGGAACACACTTTCGGAGAAATAACAGCAAAAAAAAAAAAAAATTATTAAGAACTACAAAGGATAGGAATTTGTGGAGAGCCATGATCGCCTACGTCCTGAGGGGACAAAGCACATAAAGAAGATATATGTTTTGTTAAGTTATACAATTTTAACATGATTATCTCACAAGTACACACTGACAGTTTCAGTAGTTTTAACTAGTCTGTATGATCATTACTATTGTATAGTGAGTTCGATTCTTACCTAGTGCTCTTTAATTGAGGCCTTGTACTAGACTAAGCAATGCTTAGTAAATGTTATAGTTTTGGAATCTTTGAAATACGAATTCTCAAAATATCGTGACAGGCACACATTTTTGCAAACTTGCTACTTGATCCTATTTTAATGAACTTGTTAAAAACATTCCGTTTTTTAAGTTAATGGAATGCACAGCAATAATGAATGCCCTGCTTTGTAGATCAGTAGTTAGTAATTTTGTTAACCCCTATCTGTAATCTTTTTGTAGGCTACTCGATCAAACGTCACTTATTCTCGGATAGAAGAATATTAAAAAGATCACCAAAAATCGAGAATTAGTGCAACTACTGTAGAGCAATGGTTAGCAAACAAGCTAATTTTGAAAGTCATTGTTCGAGAGTTCACTCCCCAATTAGCGCTCTATTACCATGGCCTTGCGCCAGATTAAGCTTCGTAAATATTTGCCTAAAATGAGAATTAAGGTAAAATCAGAGCATCCAACAAATTGTTCGAGAGTTAATATCACAAGTTCGATTCTTACTACCAGGATTTTGATTTTTTAAAATTTTAACTCAAAAAGTAAAATGACCTTTACAGAAAAGACTTTCTAGTAAAATGCGACAAATTATTTATTTAGTTTGCTTCGGAGAGATCAGCGTGAAGAAATCTTCACAGTGTGATTTTAATATCAGGTTTGTTGAGTGACAAACTATATTTCATCACCTTCGTTGTCTTGTTTGGTTTGACTTTTAGTGCCGAAAAAGTTACGTGTTTGTTGAAGCAAGATATTTTAACATTTTTCCACGCGCCTTTTGAAAGGAAATTAAAAAATGATAATTGTTAATCGAGAAGAAAATGTCTTGCTCACCAATAGACAATGATGAAACATTTTCTCAATGACAACACCGTCGGTCTAACTATATCTGCAAAATTTGCAATGAAGGCTCGTACGACCACAGTCGAAGTGACTCATGTTTCAAAGTTTTTTTGTCTATCAGTAATTTAGGAACATTTTCATGATGCTTTAAGTTTTTATTGGAAGAAATGAGCTATGTCTTTAAAATGAATATTTCGTATCAATAAATAAAATCCAATGGTTTTTCACCGATATTTTCATCACTAGCTTTTTTTTAGTGGTTAAATTTTAAATGCTAACAATTATTTCAAAGCTCTTCACGTCAGTGTTCTTGTGAAAATATCATCGGTAGTTCAAGACAGACATTTTTTTTCGGGGACATTATTATTACTTCTTTCAATCAATAGATGCTTGCTTGTAAATTTTATGCACGCTTTTCTGTAACCCATATTCGATGACTTTGGATTTCATTTGACAATTTGTTAGCTGAAATTTATTGTTTTAAACTCTCGTTAACCGTAGCGTAGAGAATAAAAGTTTTTTAATTTTCTATATTGAATCCATGTAAAAGTCATTTGGCTTATGTTCTTTTTACTTTTATAAAGAAAGATCCTTTTTTTTTCTTTTCTTTTTTAACATTTCCAAGTGCAATGTCTCTCCAGTCGTATGTGTCGGTCCCCACCACCAACAAACAAGAAAGCAATTCCAAGGTGAGCTGTGCTCAGTGTCTAGTCCAGCCCACTTGCTGTCATTTCCATGTCACACTCAGCATACCCACCCCTCCAGTGCCAGCTCCGCCCATCCCAAGACATTCGCCGTGTAGCACACTCGCAATTTCTCTACTACTACAGCACAGTAGTAAACATTTGGATTTAGCTGCATTTCTTCAAGCCCAGATGAAGCTGGGAACAAGCAAGGCATGAAAGCTATTGTAACTATTATTATAGCATTTGGATATTTTTACGGTAAGACCATTACTTTAAATGTCACGTCAATGTGTTGATACTATTTTAACTTAAAATTTTCAAAAAAGGAATAAAGCAAAAACACTGATGCGAGGTCGAGTTAATAATATTATCGTCCGTGTTCTTATTCCACCCTTCTTTCTTCCGGTTCTAAATAGATAAAAACTGGAAAATATTTGATGGATGTTTTTTATCCACCCTTTTTTCTGCCTATTCAACGATTCATTCGTTTTTTTTTTTACGTTTATTTTTATAATTCTAATCAATTGTAAAATGTAAAATAAAAGTAGCAAGCTAGGTTTCTTATGAGAAATGAATACATTTGTTTTAACAGTAACATGCTGCAAGATAAGACCGTAATAGTCGCCTGCTTTCTTTTGATCTTTCATTTTTGGCTCGAATAAATATATATAATTAAATTTTGATTACTTGCCCGTTTGTCTTGGAAGCCAACATTCTTTCAGTTAACTTTCAATGTATCAAGGTTTAATTAAAAGGTGAAGAAATTTAGCGTGGGTCATCGACATCAACTCTAATTATTTCTCCTCTTCCTCCTTTTAGTAGCACAACTACGGCGATCCAACTTGACTGGCCTGTCTTCTTTTCCAACACAACTGCTGCCACTATCTCTAAAAAGGAGAGTAAGAAGAAAGAATCTACCTTTTCCTTAGGATGATATGGCGATTTTTGCTTTTCCCTTCATCATTGCATTTCCACACTATATTTTCTCTGCTTCGTTTTGTTTAACTTTAACTAAGTCATTAGCTGAAATGAGGGAAGTAACTACCCGTCTAGGATTAGCTTTTCTTTTTTGTTGTAATTACAGATCTAATTAATATTTTCTTTTTTCATTTCACGCCATTTCTTGCGGCTTTATTTTTAAAACACCAGTGGCAATAATGAATGTCAGGAGTGGACGTTGTCTTCTTAGCATAGACACCTAGCGAAACAAGTGGTTGGGGAAGAGTTTACTTTATTCAATTTTAAATTAATTTGAATTATTTCTCTGTTGTTTAATGAAAGAATCTGTCTTTTCTGATTTAATTATTTATTACATTTGAACAGAACCCATTTCACTTACACTACTCTACGTTACGGTTTCTTGATGGTCCTTGACGTTTTCGATACGGAAATAATGACACTAGGAAAACGTTTGAGTTTGTTACACATTGAGTTTTCAAGAAAATATGTGATGTTTATAAAAATACTTAAATGAAACTTTATTCGTTAATAATCCCCATCAAATGATGATTTATATTTTATATGAATCTCTAATTCTACTGTTAAATCATGTAATTGAAGTGACTACTTAACAATTTGTACGCATAACAAACACAGTCCAAGTCACACGTATGTGAATTTGCTTAAACAGTAACACTTAAAATAAACTTTTTGTTTTTTCTGTTTTTCATTCTGGTACATTTGGTTATAACTTGTAAAATTATCTGGCTTTTCAATTAAATATTTCGGATATTATTTACAGTTAGTTGATCGATAGGTCGTCATTTTTTGTAGCGTGTGATTTGATTTGATCATTTTTATGGTTGCTGTTTGAAAAAGGCATTGAACAACGTGTCCTGATTTCTCTAAAAACGAAACGATTTTTCTACTCGATTTCTTTTGATTGTTATTATTTAAACTAAAAAGTCATAAAGGACGTTCGCGCACTTTACCAGTTTCAGAACTCTGTTCAAAAATACTTCATGTTGCACCATTAATAATGGTTTTCATTTAACGATTATTTGTATTATCATATTTTCAAAATTTTTACTTTGAATAAAAAAGCAAAAAAAAAAAAAAAAGGGGAAATGTTTACATTGGCGCTTCTTCATTACTTTCCTTAAAAGTTGATCCGTCTTCTTCCTTATTTCTTTGTTTCAAAACGCAAAAGATTGCCTTAAGTTTTCTGCTTCTACAGATATGTTTAAATTACTTTTATTGGATTTCACTTGATCCTTCTTTATCTTTATTAATGATTCTTAATCTTCTTATCAATGTTGAAATTCTGACAATTAAAAATCCGTCAATCCCCAAAATAAAATAATTGTATTATTTCGAATATATTTTTTAAAGTCTGTATTTATGACCGGCAAAACGGAAATTCGATACATGATGAAATGAAATTAAGTGAAAAAGCGTTTAAATTTCTTCCTTCCTTCCTTTTTTTTTTTTTTTTTTTTTTTTTTTGAGATGGTCAGTTTTTGCTTAATTTTATCTCCCCCACCCGCAGTGTAGAATGTTGTAAAAAATATTTTAATTAAAAAATAATTATAGTTTTAAGTTAACAATAAAGAAATTTTTAAGCATTTTTTTACCTGACTAATCTGGTATTATTCACTGATTTACCTTAGGAAGATGCAATAAATAAAAATAAATGATAAATTTAGTAGCTGAATTAAAATTTAAAAAAAAAATATATTATTTCTTAAATAAGATTGCATAATTTGATTTACATGAATTATTAAAAAATCCCAAATGATTTGAAAGAACGAACAGGAATTTAAAAGCGTCAAATAAATCCAAAAAACTGAGTCTTTAGTCTTATGTCTTATTCAATTAAATTCTGGTTATTTTAAATTCTGACATCATCTTTTTTACAACATATGAATTGAATAAAGTTTAATATTCCTCAATGTAAGTTTTAACAATTTTGATGAGCATTCATGCCATCAACCATATGGAACTGTCAATTTAATCTTCAAGTAACATTTGAAGTCTATTGTCTTTTTTCTTTAGTTCAATTGATTTTCAATTTTTTATGCTTCATTAGTTGATATTTCATGCCAATCTGAGAAATGTACTTTTAATTTTTATTATTAATCCTTTGTATTTTAATCCATGTGCTAATTTGTTTCAAGTGAGATAATAATGTGTAGCAGTGTTTATCAAAATTAGTCTAGAGAACTGAGAACATATAAGATAAATTCCATAATGAGTAAAAAAATAAAGGATATCATCCAAAAAAGTATGGAGCCTAGTTTAAATATAAAATAAAATCTTTAGGCATAATTTTGATTAGAAGTGTTAAAGCTAATTGTCAACTATAGACTTTTTTGATGTGAAAGTTCCCATTTTTCAGTTAATTGTTTATTTTTTGATAGAATCCAAAATTGTATTCTAAAAAGAAATTCAGTGTTTACTTCTTTTTTCTTTCTATTGTGAACTAAACCAATCATTTGAGAAATTTATCAGAGAAATAATGTTGTTGTTCCCCAATCTTCATGTTGATTTTTTTTCTTTGGCATAACCAAAAGCTTTAAACTGTACCTTTTTAAATTTGGTTTATGACTCACATTTATAATATTTGTTACTTATTATTTATAATAAGACTCAAATATTGTCTTTTTAATTTTTGATTAATGATTCTTAGTTGAAAAAATTGACTTTGGATGAACTTGAATTGACAATGACTTCAGAAGTGATATGTGATATAAATCACTTTGAACTATTAGGATATTTCATGAAAATTGCATTTTTGTGTTTTAATGTATTGTTGACTCAAATAAAAAAAAATGCTGGTCTTGAATTGTTTAGAATTTAGAAAAAGCATTTCTGAATATATTTGCAAGAATAAATATAAGATATATCTTCGTATAGTGTAATGTAATAATCATTTTATTAGAAAGATGAATATTTTTAAAGTATATAAAAAGAACTAGTTCCTATAAAGTCTCAAGCATTGTAGTATAATTATTTTTTTAAGGGGACAAAGCTCTTGATAAATTTCCCATTTAACTTGGTATGTATTAATAATGCTGTTTTTCAATAATGCAAGCTGAATTCAGGTTGAATGGAAAATTGAAACAATTTCAATGTGATTTGATAAAAACTAAATGTTATTAACATGGCAAACATTTACAAGGTCATCAAGTTTAGCATCTTGAGTTGAGCAACAATGCACTATTACAAAAGACAGATTAAGACATCCCATCTTTACTTTTTCTGTTAGTATTCACCACAACAAACTACTTCTGACCCATTTCTTAAGTACCTCCCCACCAAAAATGAAAAATCACTTACTACATGTGGAGGAATGATGGGATGAGAGCAACTATAATAAAACATTAAATTTGTTCTCAAATAAATGCATAGTAAAAGCATAAATTTGAATTTTAACAATGCTTATTTTCATCCTTGATTAAATGTTTTCTTAATTTAAATTTAAAATCTCTCTCTCTCTCTTTCTCTCTCTCTCTTGTTATTTTCTTTTTAATACTTTTGTTTTGCCACTTTGAGTTCAATTGTAATTGGTGCTGGGTTTTCAACTATTCAGTGAAAATGTGGTCAATTAATAACCCTAATTTAAAACCCCCATAAGCAGTTGACTAGCAATAATGAACACTAAACAAAAAGAACAAGCTGGTTCAGTAAATGAATTTTTGTGTGTATATTATTTGTATGAATATCACTAATTACATGTTAAAAATACTGAATTGTAATGTGGCATTTTTTTCAAAAGTAGAAAGTTAATATTTTTGATAGTTCAGGTATTCAATTCAGAATTGAAATTTGTTCTGCATATTGAACAAAAAAGAACTCCTTTTAAGTAAATTGATAAAAATATTTAACAAAACAAAAATGAAAAAATTTCCTTCTTTTCTATTCCATTTGAAATTTTGTTAGTAAATTCTTTTGTGTTGAGCTGGAATAATACTTTGTTGAGCTTGATATAATTAGCATCTGTTAAATATGTGCTTAGTGTAATTAGCAATCATTTCTTGAGCCTCCATAAATATGTTCTTTATCTACTTCAACTCTCTTTACCTGTCAGAATGTGAACTTAAGTCACAGTTCATATGAAATTTGAAAAGAAAATGCCATGCATTTGTTTTAAAATTTTAATCCTTCTCAAATCTTTGTTTACAGAGTAAACTTTTTTAGTTTCTTAGATTCTTTCTCATTATTGAAACAGTTTCAGTATTTTTTTTTCTTTTTATAAAATGTTCAATTGATTTTTAAATGAAAAAAATTTCTAGTTTTTTTGTAAACATGTTTCAGATTTGATGATTTTAAGGAACCTACTTAAAAATGTGAAAATTTTAGAATCTGGAAGCCTGAAAGATTTTCATCATTGTATTAATTACAGACACATACACATTAATTGGCATTAGTTTTCATTGATAATTAACTCTGAAATTTATTCTATTATTACCTAGAGGATAATAATATCCAGTGTCCAACAATATCTTTATTGTTAGGAAGAGACTGGTTATATTAAATTTAAATTTTTTTTATTCAATTATTATTTTAAATTCATTATTAGTCATTGTAATTAATTTTTTGACATTTTAATCTTATTCATTTCTAGATTTATTTTTTATCTTCCTATTTCTTATTTCTTACGAGTATTACTAATCTCATTATCAGTTTCCTTGTTAAGTTACTATGAAACATTCACCTTTTCTTTTTTGGTCACTGACAATCTCTGTTTTAACATTTTTTCATCTTAGATGACTAATAGCAATACTTTCTTTGAAAGCACAACAATGTCAAACTAGTTTAAATATTTGTTATTTAAATATTTGTTATTTAAATATTTCATAAACTTGGTCTTTTTATGGCATGTTGAATTGTTATTTATTTAGAATGGTTTTTGAGTTGTCTTTTTTTTTTAAATTCTTTATTGACATGAACTTTGTTTCATGGATGTCTCTCTTGATTTATATACTTGGCATTCCTATGGGAATTTCTATGTTTATTTAATTACTTTTTTCATACAAGACCAAAGGTTAGTCTGTTTTGAGCAAGATAGTATCCTCACCATCATCAGTCCCATGATTGGGTGCTGTTGTAGGCTTGCTTGAGCACCTGACCAGTTCCCTTCACATATCTGGGTTGAAAATCAGAGAGGTATTATTCATTCATGCATAATGTCTCTTGGGCAAGTAAACATGGTGGATCTCATCCCTCTCTAGGTTAGACTATAGCAGATGTCCTCCATTTGGTCACAGACACATGGCTGTTGTCCATTGGGAAGCTATATCATCACCACATTGGCCACATCCATAGCTATAAAGCTCATTCTACTCCATTGTGCTAGATGGCTGTTGATCCTACAAGGTTTTATTCCCTACTTTGACAGGCTTTGTTTTTAAACCTGATGGGTGTCTAGCCACCCTTCTCACCTGATAAGTCTGGTGAGGGCAAAACAATTTAGTTGCTGATGACCAGATCATGTGGCAGGTAGTACTGCCTTACATGGTACCAGTAGCACTTGTAGAGTTACTTCACAAAGATAGCATAAACTTGAAACTGGTCATAAAAATTCTATTATTTTGTTAATTAAATATTGAAATTTTTTGAAGTTTCATTTTTTTTTTCCTTTTTTTTTCTTTTTTCAGTTATAATTATTGATGCAGGGGAAATTTTACTTCCCTCTATAAAAGAAAACAAACCTGTTTTTATTCAACTTTTGCATCTGGAATAGTTCATTTGAAATAACCAGCATATCTTTCTGCTACTAATAGTTCTGTTTTGTTTCTGGTTTCTGAAATTGAATAAAGTCCAACATTTTTTTTGTGATGAGTAGTCCACAGGAATTCTCTCTCTTGACCATTTCAAAAGCAACACTGCATCTTTTATAAGCAAAAAATTTGATTGTATTTTGGGATACATCTTTTAAAATTTTGAATCTTGGTTACCTCATTTTATCAGAAGAATATTTGTGAACTTTTAGCAAATGAATACATTCATGTGAATTTTCATGATGTAGTGTTAAACAAATGTTAATATTGCTAAACTTTAACATAAATAGTTTTTGATAATTTGTATCAAATTCAATATTTTTGTTTATAAAATTCAAAGTATTTAGCTTTTCAATAAAAATATGAAATACTTCAAATATATGTGCATTTTTAGTTTCTCTGAGCTAGTTTCTTATGAATTCACTTTCGTATTTTCTCATTTAAAAAAGAATCTGTCAATGGGATCTGTTAACTTTTGTTAATTTCTTTTTGATGTATTAGGTTGGTGCAAAAATAATGACGGTTTTTGACGTATTTTTTAACGTCAAAAACCGTCATTATTTTTGCACCAATCTAATAAAGCTATGTTACCTATTTACTTGTGATTTGCTTAAAAAGTTTAACGTCATCCCAATTATAATGAAACTTTTTTATGGTTTAATTTCATAAAAGCAAAAAAAAATGTTCTTAATCCATGACCCTGAAATCCACCTTGAAAAATCTGTTATTATCAAATTCATCTTTGCTTATCTTTAACAGAATTTTTCTCTTACCATAAAACTGTTCACATATTTAATGCTTCTGAGCAACTTTTCCAGGTCACATCTATTCCAACTGCATTTCTGCTGCTGCTGCTGATTTGATAAATGCAATCTTTCTCTTGCTTCAACCTCAGCAGCATTTTTGAGAAAGCTTCGAACCATTTTTCTGTCATTGAATGTTACTATTTACTAAGAATCAGTTGTCTTCAATCTCTGATTTGTCTTGTGTATAAATTTTATGTATGTTAAATTTAATTTCTCTTTAAGAAGAAAAACCTTAGCATTAGTAAAAACAAAATCAATTCAAATGTGAAATCATTTTAATTTTGTAAAATTTTGT
This sequence comes from Acanthosepion lycidas, assembly GCA_963932145.1. Classification (NCBI taxonomy): domain Eukaryota; kingdom Metazoa; phylum Mollusca; class Cephalopoda; order Sepiida; family Sepiidae; genus Acanthosepion; species Acanthosepion lycidas. The sequence continues at coordinate 98,626,300 of OZ010600.1, forward strand.
CATTTTACTCTTCAAACATATACTTGTTAAGCAATTAGTATTTGAATAATTAACAAAATGTATGTGGGCATCATTTATAGTGTAATGGTCAGCAAATTGGACGTAGATAAATAGTAAATTAAATCTTTAGTAGGGATTCATACTTTTGACCTTATGCCAAAACTTAGCTATATTTAGTAAATAACAACAAAATGTAGGTGATTTCAGGTATATAATTTGAAGAATGTAAATAAATGTTGAAACATTAGCAATTGAGATTTGCCTTTTAGTAACAAGGGTGTCTTTTTTATTTTGTTAATTTATTTATTATTTCATTATTTCTGTATATTTTATTAATCTGTATATTTTATTAAATTCCTTAATTAAAATGACTTCCTTTTCTACAGTTAAACTTTCATAGCTATTATTTTTTTTCTAGAGTTGTTGGCATCCTTGTAATTTAGTGTTTTTGTTTGTTTTATTTTTACATCTTGTAGAATTTCTTTTCCATCTCTTAAGTAATTCACTTTTTATCTGTTTTACTGTGTTTTCATACAAATCGGTTGTTTGGACTTATCTAGTGAAGGTTAAACTAACTTTACAAAATACTCAGCATCAAAATGAAAAGGAAGTTCATATCAGTATAAGAAAAAAATTGATTTTCAATTTTGCTATTTAATCCATCTTTGCCTTCATGTTTCTTTTAAAATTTGGTTTTGCACACAAAGTGTAATTAACCTTTACTTTGTGTGTTTGTAAAATCATATATTGTAGATGTGAAAAGGAAAACACTAAATGAAAGTTTGAACATTTTGGAGTTTCCTACTGTCACGATGGCAGTTGTTCTCTGCAAACAGTAGACCTTGAAAACTACCTCATTTCAATTGCAGCACAAATACTGAAAATATAGTGACTTGATGTTGGTGATACATTTGTATACATTAACAATAAATGACCTCATCAAGTCAAAGAAACAATTTGGTAACTCACAATTATGTGGAGTAATTGATTTATGATGCTTTTTATTGTGGATTCTTTGTAGCCAATCAATTCTTTAGTTATTAAATAATATAATTTGGAATAGAAGAAAAACTTGGTAGAAGGAGACTAAAGATGTGAAGGCTGTCTCATCATGACAACTTTGATAGCCTGGTTAAGGCATTGTCAATGGATGTGCTCTCAGGCTATGCTAATTTGAATCTGAAGTTACTGCTTTATTCTGAACAAAGAATGATTAGCTTAAAACAGTTCTTTTTAGAAATTAGCAAAAATAAAGGAAGGAATACTGGTAAAAATAATTGTGGGGGAGGATTTAAAAACAACTGAAAAATTTGTGACTTTTTTTTAATTGTAGCTTACTAAATTTAAAAGGTAGTAAATAAAAATCAGTAAAATATCAACTTTCTTTTGTTCTACTTAGCCATTCAGTAAGAATTTTACAAAAATTTAATTTTGGTTTGCTTGTCTGATTGAAAAAGATATTTTCTTCAAATGACCAATTACTGTCTTTCAACATTGTGTTCTTAAATATCTCATCAGATTAAAAACTGATTTAATAATGCAGGATTTAAACTTACATTTGTTTTATTCTTTACCTCTTGTCATTTTTCACTTTTTTTGTAAAATGCTTTCCAAATTAAAACTTTTAAAATGTAATAATGGTTCTAATTTGCATAACAACTGCTGAAGCATATGAAAATCTTCATGCAAATTGTTCTTTATGATATTTGAATAGTTGATCATTATTTGTCTTATTTTCATCTTGACATTTACTACACAAATAAAGAAAAGACATAACAATCTTCTTTTAACATTTCATTTTTCTAAAAGATTAGGTAGCTAAAATTTGAATAATTTTTGTAAACTTTTGTAAATTAGAGAAATTAATTCATATTTCTATTTTGTTTCTTAATATTAACATTTATAAATAATTTTTTTAAATATGCAAATCATTAGCGTATAAATTTATGGAAAAATAAATTGTACATTTCATTATTTTCACACTCATAGATTAAGCACTACTGACGGGGATGTCCAGTTTGTCTGGAAAGAAAAACCCAATAATTTCAAATATAATATGAAAAAAAAAAAGTTCTTTAACATACCTTCTTGTATGATATAACAAATGAAGAAAATATTAAATACACATGAAAAAGTAGTTAGCAAGAAAAATATTCTGCTGCCCAAAACAAATAATATTTGTTTCATTTAACAAAGTAATATTAGTGCTGCTTCCATTGTATGTCATCATGAAAAGTTTGTTTGTGGATCCAACCCAAGCTGGCCATGAGAAAAATTATGGTAAATTTGAATTAAGGTTGTTGATCTTGAGAGACTGTCCTTGTGTCATGTTAATCATGGCAAACCAAACCATACTGGGGATTAGTCACTTGAATTCAAGGGACAAGAAAGTTGAAATTATGAGAATCTTAGGAATAAACATATCCTTTTTTTTTTTTTTTTTGTCTATCTTAGTTACCTCAATGACATGTGGGAAAAACTGAGAGCTAAACAAATTATATTGTACTATATTAAAAGGTTGAGATTTCTGAGAAGGATGATGTGAATTTTAATTTTAATTAAAGTCTGTGGTAAGGAAAATCACACAACGGTAGTGAGTTGATGAACTTAATTAGGTTCTGAACAACCTCCAAATTGTCTGGAATTGTAAGTTGATGTAGAGTTGAACCTTTTGAGAAATCTGTTTTAACAGATTTAAGTTTTTCTTTGACTGTATCTATGTCTGGTAACTCTACATGTGCTACTGGTACCATGTAACTCAGTACTACCTACTGCATGGTTGTTTCATTGGCAACTAAATCTGTTCTCTAGCAAGCTTTTCTAGTGATGAGAGGCTAGTCACTGAGTAGGATTAAAAAGTAAGACCTGTTAGACCAGGATGAAACTCTTCTTGTAGGGTCAATAGTTACCTAGCACAATAGACGATAGACTGGGTTCTATAGCTATGTATGCAGCTAGTGTGGTGGTGATATTGCAAAGGGCCTCTTAATATGGATGCCTCACAATGACATTGGTAGTTTCTTTAGTTTAAGGCCATTTTTTAAATATAATCCTAAAAATGTTAGTTTTTGTTTGAAAATGATTTTCAAGTTTTACATTTTTACAAGTAAAACAGAAAAAATAATTTTAATTTTTTTATCTTTTATAATGCTTTGTTTTTTGACCCAAAGTTGATTGTTGGTGGCCTCCAGTGATCAGTGAGGACAGCACCATCAATTCTATAATCTTTTTCTTCTTTGCTTATTCCTATATATAGGAATAGAGAAGGTAATTGTTTGTTTGCAATATAGATTATAAGAGCCACATACTAATTTACAACCAAACTCAATAATAGCTGAAATTTGACTTTCTGCATCCTACCATTTTTAAATACTTTTTCTTGTGAAGGGAAAAACATTTTTGTACTTGATAACAAACTCAATATCTGTCCAGTCTACTAGAAATTTCTTTATTTGGCTAAAATGACTGTTCCTCTTTTATGACCTTGAGTGACCTCTTAAGTCAATTTCATATCAGCTGTGTCACAACTTGATATCTTGTCTCTTCATACCAAAAATTAGACAAATGAGCATTATCATTTGTGTGTAGCTGTGACACACAAACCTCTAATATTAATATAGATGCACAAATCTGTCATTAATCTTGTTCTACTGACCACGTCTAGGAATATCTTTTCTAGTTCCTATTTAGTACTGCTCAGTTGTTGCTCGTCCTATTACCACTGAGTCTAAGTAGGCACTGTCTAGCATGGGGGTTGAATTCATAAGTTCTATCTCACCAATTCATGAACCAACATTTTAATCTACTAAGCTATTGTCTTATAGGGGAATCTTGACTGTGGGAACCTGCTTAAAACTAATCTATTTGCTGATTCCCTTATTTAAAATTCCTTGAAGCTTACCTGGATTGACAAGCATTTGATGAAGGCTGGAAGGCACAACAGCCAAAATGTGATAACAAAAAAGATGACAATAGTCCACATGTAAATAATGAAAACTCTTAATTCTATAAATTCAAACAAGAATTGCTTTTTTATTTTATTTTGGTTGATCATTCACTGATTTGATGCTTTTAAACCTGAGATGACAAAGAATTACAGAAAAGTAATAATTTTGTTCTTTCTTTAATTCTCTAATCTTGGGTTTTATTTGAAATGAGGTAGGATTGTGGAAAAAAAGAAACCTTTATTTGGATATACTTTTGATATTTGCCTTGCCTACATCATTCATTCTAAACATGAGCACTCAGTAAGACATTGTTGTATATTGATAATAAATTTATTTTTTATTAATTCTAAGTTTTAGTAAGGTGTATTTCCTATTATGTTTTTTATTTTAATCTTGGAGAAAAGTGACATTTTCATTTTGTCTATAAATTTGATCTTGTTAGCAGAATAAACTTTGATGTAACATAATTTATTTCAGATAAAATTTGTGAGTCAGATGATAGTTTTAATTCTATTGTTTTAAATCATTTTGTAGTTAAGTGAAAAAGCATTAAACAAATGACCTTTATCTGTGGTACAAAGCAGCCATATTGGTTGATTTATAACTTTACTTTTTATTTACCTTTTAAATATCTACAAAAGTATTTCATTTTACATTTTCAAAGTTGATAGATAAAATTCTATCCTTTCCCTTTTTTTTTTTACTCTAACTCTATGTAAAGTTAGTGTTTTGCAAATTCAGTCATGTTTTTGTAAATCCTACCAATTTTTTTAAATTAGAATAAAATAATATTTTTTATTCATATTTCTTTCATTTTCTATTTAAATTTTTTTATTGGTATTCTCTGGTTGCCTTTTGAATATTTTTAGGGGAAAAATTATCCTTACCATGTCTTTACATTCAGACAATTACAGCTAAAGAAATGAGCAACCTGGTAAAATATCTATTTGCTTAATTTTTGCTAAGAAACTGTATTTGACAATGTACTTTCAGAATTAGTATCCATAGTCATTCAAGAGCATAATGCAAATTGTTGTGTTCACAATACAAGGTAGGATACAAGCCAGATAACATCATGAAAATAAAGCATGCAAAAGTTATGAAGCCCTTTTCACATTTCAAGATTTACATAATCTCAGATGAAGATGCACATGCAAATTTCTCATATTAAATTGTATACAGTCTGGAGCCTCCATCTTGAATTTTTTTAGTGTAGTTGATTTAAATTTCAAAATAGGAATAATGAGTCTGGAAAAGAGGATGAAAATGATCAAAATGTCACAAAGTATGAGTCAATGTGAAATCACTAACAATCTTGGGATATTAAAGCATGCTGTGAAAGTCATTCAGAAGATGCATGCTGATGGGAGTATTTTGGATTTGAAAATGAGTAATAGTAGACATTTAAAATTTGACCAGAAATCAAAGATAGCTAGTAAAGTCATCAATATCCACCCCAAAATTAACAACTCTTCAAGTAATGGATGAAAGCAACATTACAATTAAAGTGTCAATTCATACACTCAGAAGGAAAAGTAATCTAAATGGATGCATTATAACAAAAATGCTATTAACCAAAAAACATTGAATAAGATGACAACATTGGGCAAAAAGTCATCTGCTATAGAATAATGAAAAATGGACAAAATATAGTGATGAAAACAAAATAGAACTAAATTATAATGCATGAGAGTCTGTCCCAAAACAATTGGTACAAGAAACAATCCAAAATATACAACAAAGATCTTAAAATTTAATTGTGGTGGTTTTGGGCTACATTAAAAGCAATGATACAAGAAATTTGATAAAAAAATTCAATGTAACACTGAATGGTGGAAAATGTTACTTTGATAAAGTCCCATCTATTACCAGATATAGCAGAAAGTGAAATATTCCAATGTGATGGCTTACCTTGCCATATATTGCATATAATAAAATTTCCATTGCAGTGTTGCAAGACTGCTCAAAGTCCTGACTGTAACATAATCAAACTACTGGTGAAAAATTTGGAAACTCATGTGTATAGCAGAAAGTCAAAGAATTTGCAAGAGCTTTGGGTTTACTGTCAAGAGGAATAGTAGAACATTTTTGATGAAACAAGTTCATACTCCATCCTGTATCTTTTGATGCTGTAACTCATACCATGTCTATATAAAGGTAATATGAATTGTAGTCTTGAAAGACCAGAGATACTATTCCTGAAAGTACATGGTCAAATATTTAAAACTTCCTAGTAAAAATTAAGCAAATTAATCTTTGGCTAGATGACTTGATTTCCTGCTTACCACTGTATACTTATTTTGGTTGTAATACAATATTTCAGCTGTTGTACTCTGAGAAGGCTAAGGAGTACAATGGCTGAAATGTGATTCGGGTTATTGTTCTAGGACTATTAAACAGCATAGATAGGAAATAAAGAATAGGGTTTGGTCATATTTAAACTTTGCTCCTTTTGGCTGTCTATTTTGATAATTACTGTATATGTCGCACCAATAGATAGGTTACACCCTTAGTTTGGGGTTGTCAAAGCGGGTATTTGTGGTTGACTCACAGATAGGTTACACTACAATCTGGGGAGTTACATGTCCCTTTTTTAACATAAATATAACAGATATTTGTCAAATATTTTCAAATATTCAGCTTTTATTTGAAAAATTTACTTACATATATTAGAATCTAAGAAAAGTGTTTATTCATTTAGATATAATTATTAGACTTCATCAGGATTGAAACCCAAAAATTCTTTGTCATAATCACTGTTCATTCTTTTCATTTGTATTTAGTTATTGAGTGCAGGGCTGCTCTGTTTAGATGAAAATTTGAATACTGGTAATTACTTTAGTCCTAAAATCATTTGAAAGTGATAGTCTTTCATTGTAAATCAGATAATAAATGGTAAATATGAGCAGTGCAGATCAAGCTCTTTTATTTGATGTGTAACAAGGTACTGTTGGAAGAGGCGATTGCATAAAATCAAAATGTTAAGAAAAATTCATTTTCTCCCTTGCTCTCACTTGAGCCTAGGATACTTGCTTGGACTACTGATATGTGACAGTCCACTTCAAATTCTCTCTGATGTCGATTGGATAGGTCACACCTCTGATTTTTATCAAAATTTTAGTGAAAAAATGTGTAACCTATTCTCGAGTATATACAGTAAGTTATAAAGGCTGAACCAGTAGGTGTCCTTGACATTAGTCTTTTAGCAATATTCCTAGTTCTTAAGTATTCTGTCATATTAGTTAAATTTAAAATCAAATTAAAATTGTCACTTTTGTAAATGTAATAAAATTACTTTCAGTCTTTTGGTCTCCTTCACAAATCAGTTTAGACATAGTTGGGAGGAACTTATCAAGGTCATAGATTTAATGATTTACTTGGGTGGGGACTTCTAAAATTATTCTAAATTTATGATTAGTTTAAAATCATAAAGTTTAAAATGAAAAAGTTTGCTTGATATGAACTATAAAAAATACATGATTATTATCTTTCAGTAAAGGTTTCTTGTAAAAAAAAATCTGTATGAGACATATTTTCATTTTTGGTTATGTTATAAAGTACACTCAGTATATTTTCAAATGTAAAATCTTTATCATATCAATAAAACTTTAAAATCTATTGATTGAATTTAAAAAGGATGTACATTTTATTAAAATACATCATGAATGTATAGAAAATGTTATATTGCATGTCATAGTAAATGATCAACCTCGAAATATCATAAAAAAGGAAATTTTTTTCAGTAGTAAAGATTATCTGTTCTGTTTTTCAATATTACCCAGTACGTAGCTATAACATCAACTGGATGCAGCATTTCTTAGTATATTTCAAGAGCACTGGTTGAATTATATATACTGGCAACAATAAAAAGATCTTTGTCATTGAGATTTTTACTTTTCAACAATTAATTTATTCAATTACAGATGGATTAAAGAGTTGTACTTGAAAAAAATTGAATATAACTTTTGTTCTTAAAAAAAATGAAAAAGTAATTGCTTTTCATTTACCTTGGCCCACTTCTTTCTAATGTATTGATTGCAAATCAATAATTGTACACTTGAACTTTTTGAACATTTTCTAAGCCAATATGACTTGTTTGATTCTTAAATTGATAACCAATTAAATATGAACATTGCCTGTTTTAGATTGTTTGAAAAATCTACTGTCTTCAATGAAACTGAAATGTTTGAGACTGAAAATATATTCAAATACCATAAACCATTTGATTTTATTTTAGATTGAATTTGAACGTCATGATTTTTTTTTGTGATGAAATAATTTTATTGGATTTTGAAAAATGTCACTTAACCAATTTGCTGCAATTACCTGTTGAACATAATTCTATAATCATTCCTTAATTGCATTGAAGATGTCAAAAAATCTGTACACTAAAATTTGAGTATTATTTGAGCTTTTTTCATTAAAAGCAAAATTTAGATCCTTACAAAAAGGTTTGCTAAACACTTTCAGTTGATTTTCTAAGCTGCACATGTATTTTTACATTTCTTTCTGCATAATATTTACTGGACTGGTCTGGTACAAAGCTATAAGTTATTGAACATCCAGTGAGGACTGAACTCACTATAGTAATAAGTCATTGTGGCAAGATTTTTAGCTGTTGCTTTACAGTGAAGCATCTGTCATTCTTGTAAAATATGGATATAATTCATAAATGAATTCCTACAAAAATTTTATACTTGCTTATAATATTTATATAATTAACTTTTTTTATTTGAAAAAATTGAATTTTCTTATGGAATATTTTAAATGCATATCTTATGTAATTATCAAAATTTAAATATAAAAAATATCAATATTAAATATAAAAAGTTCCTGGTAATTTGCTTTGGACATATCTTACATCTATGTTTTACACCTGTCAATTGAGAATATTTCAATTTTAAACAAGTTTTTGACCAAAAAGTCAAAAATATTGAACAACATTTGTACCATTTTTATTTGACTATTTTTTTTCATCTTTCAAACAATTTCATACTTTTATCCTAAAAAAATTGATCTTTCTTAGCAAAGAACTATTCTAGGAACTTTTTACAGTTATCTCAGAAACTGAATTTTTTTCTTTTTTATACGGGAAATGCTGTAAAGTCTGGAATAATGTTTTAAAGTTTGTTAAATGCAATGGGAGGGCAACGATTTTCAGTTAAGCTGTAACAATTTTACTTGCTCACCAAAGAAATATTCAGTCTAATATTATATTGATGGAATATTATATCTTTTTCTATTAACTAATTCTGGAGGTTTTTCATTAGTTGCTGCTTACAGTTGTTTAAATGGGAACAGTACTTATTTAAATTGATTTATGTTTTCTGAAAGGAACTAATAGTAAAAGATTATTTTCCAGTCTTGCCATATACACTGCATATTCTTTGTGTCATTAGTGACGGCTCATTTTGTGTACTCTACTATCTCTTGTATTCAACAGTGTTGTCACCTATTACACTTTATAACCCCCCCCCCCCAAAAAAAAATGCAGATCATTTTGATTTCTTAAGTAGCAAATTGTACTTGCATTATACAGTTAGTTTTTTCCATTTATGTGGAAGCTATTCATCAAATTGACTAACATAATTATTTATGTTACAAATTATTTTCAATACTTGATTTGAATATCTTGAGTGTGTTATCTCCCTGGTTATATAATATTATTTATTTTTCAAGTAATGTCAGATTTGATTATTATCACTCTCAATTGCTTTATTCTATTATGGAGCTTTGTTCAATAAAAATTTTTTTCAGTATGAAATTTTTCAAATCACCTTTGGTATATCTAATCATTCACAGTGTCTTCTTCATAACCTGCACAAACCTATTTTTGTATTTGAGTTACATTTTATTTTTCTCAAATTAAAAACAGTATATTTCTTTCATGTTCATTGTTAGGCTAAAAAAAAAAACATCAATTTTGACAAAAATTTCAAACAAATGCATACTGATATGAAAGCTGTGACCAGGACTCCATATTAATTTGTTTCACTATCATTCTGGGAAAGTCCTGAAAAAAAATCTTATTGTCTTCCAAAAATTTAAAACTGCCCCAAAATCAAAATACTTTTTTTTTTTTCTAAACTTTGTTAACAGCATAATAAAAATATTAAGATTTTTAGGAAATAAATTAAACAAAAATAAAATATGGTTTTAAAAATAAATACAAAAACAAATTTAGTTAAATTTTACTGTCATTTTTATAAAAATCACAACCTTATTTTTATTTAAACATTTCAGTTAAATCACCTTGAATAATTTCACACAGAAATATGCTTAATTTTCATGCTCAGAGTAACTTTTATCATACTTTAAGAATGATGCCTTATGCATTTTTTTTTTTATATAAAAAGAATATTAATACATTTCAATTATTCAGAATTAAATATTTTTAAAAATTTTATGAAGAAAAATTTTAATTTACAATTATCTACCTCTTGTTGTGACTTTTTCTGTCTTTATCATTTTTAAAATTCTTTGTATTTTCCTTTAAGGAAGCAGTAAACAATGTTTTTCAGTTGTTCACTTCAGTTTTTTAGCCAAATCCTGAAAGAAAGAAAAAATTTTCTTTGTTTATTGAAGCAAAATTAGTTCTTACAATTAGATCCTAATATTTTTTTACATTTAGAGATAAATAATGTAAATATCTAAATTTGAATCCTTTAACCATCATTTATCATTTATCTATTAATTTAAAAATAAGTACTTAAGTTTATTTTTTTTTTTGTGTGTGTGTATGTGTGTGCATGCATATTCCATTTATGAAAAGCCAACCATTGTAAGAGAAATGTATGATATTTTTTTATTTGAAGAAATGAATTACTTTTTAAAATAAATATAATTTTTGAAAATTTTGTATCCTCCCAAAAAACCTAACCATTTACTCCAAATTAATGAGTCCTTGAAACTATTAATTTTGAGCCCTGACTACTTTGACACTACAATCAAAAGTAACCATTTTTGAATGATTTGTTAAAAATAAACCTTCCTCATGTTCTTTTTTTTTATATAATTTTTTGCAATACAAATGCAACTTGTAAGAATAAATGTCAAATTGTTTACTTGATTTGAATTAGTTTTTATAAAAAAGTATTCACAAAATGAGAAGGTTCTAATGAGTTCTTTGACTTTAAAATTTAGTTGCTTTATAATTTTGTAAAAGATTTCTTCAAAAAAAGAAAACCAGCAAAATCTGCACATTAAAAGCTGAAACAGTTATGTGGCAAATATTAATGCTGTTGGTTCCAATTGCTGTAGGAATTATTGATAAAGCACTCTCTCCCAAAATTTATAAACATATAGGTGCATGATGTGATTTTTCCTAACCAACAAAATGGACCACTTCTTGGTCTTATCCACTATATTTTTGTTCTCCCCTATCTTGAAGTTAGAATGCTACAGTCACTTAACTGTATCCCTTTTGTGTGTTAACAACATTCTTACTTTGTGAAATGTTTGCCTTATTACTGTTGCATTGCTTAGTTTTGTCTTGCATATATTGTTTGCTTAGTATTATTTTGCCCTGTTCTTTCTTTTGATATTGTTTATTGGAAACTTTGTTGTTTCCATTTGTTGAGCATTTTTGTTAATTACACTTAACCAGGGTTAATTACCCTGCATATTAGCTGCTAAAATCTTGACTATTCATTAAGTCAACTACGGATTGTTTGAAAATATATGGACTACAATGGCAAAGAATAGTAGAAAAATGTAAGGGGAAACTGAAAGCAACCCCATATTAATCAAATAATGTCACTTGTAATGAACTGGTGTGGAGGTAGGGGAGAAAATTGAATGGAAAGATGACATCACTTGTGATTTAGTTCAACTAATTTTTGTGATATTTTACTTGATAGCAACTTTTTCTAATGTTATTAGGACATTTTTCAGTAGAGAATTTCCAGGAATTCAAAATATACTTTCAAAACATTGAGAATTTGACTGATGCAATTTCTATGTGTTCAAACAGCAATAACAGTGAGCATTGATATTTACTAAGCTTGGTTAAGTCTGACACATGGTCACTATAGTGGGGCATCTTAAGAGGGTGGAACTTGCTAACTTGCAATAATTTAGCAAGTCTATCCTGTAAACTATTCCTCTACAGTAGATGCTGAACAACAAAAGCAGAAGTGAGACAGAGCAGTTTTGAAAGTTCCTCTAAGTTTAACATTTATATCAACTCCATTATATGCTTTGAGGAACAATGCTGTTTGACAGAACATTTACATGATATAACATGAAACTACATTATTCTTGGTAAAGTCATTAAAAAAAGATCAATTCAAAAAAAAAAAAAAAACTCTCTTGCAATTCTAAGTTCCCTATATTGAAATATTTTAGCTTTACTGCAGATTTTGTAGCTTTTGTAATAAGACATAGAGAAAAGCTGTAGAATAGCCTGGCTTTGCAAAATAGACTGGATATGCAGACAGTGAGCAGAACAGCTTGATAGAGATGCTGGTTCTTGCTGTGTAAGCTTATTGTGTTCCTTTAAATTGTCAGTTCAACTGCTAGAATATGCATTGCAGGAGTATATGAGTATTGAAAAAAAGACTTGATGCTATGATTGGCAGTAGCAAATTCAGATATTTTAAGGACACCAGATCTGACAGCAAAGCAAAAGATGGTAATCTTTTCTAGCTACACTGTCATTTAAAAAGTCATAAAGATGAGGTTCTTATTCCAAAAGAATTGCTGAATAGAATGCATTATCTTTGTTTACTGCACACTTCTATATACCCAGCTAAAATGGCTGCAGAAAAAAATAATTGTTAGTTTTACTCCATCATATAAAAAGCACAGTATATTATTTTAGATTGAAGTGTAGAATTTGCATAAAGAATGTGTACTTGACTAAGGTTTAAAAATTGCTGCCATTAATGCATTGATTTAAAATTGAATGAAAATTGACTGACAAATTAGTAACTGTAGAAGAATATCTGCTAGATTATAAAAGCTGGTTTTCAGGAGGCTGAGAAAGAAGACTTGTAATTGAGTCTAAATACTTTGACTTCTAAGAGCAATGTTCTGTTGTCACAGACCAGTGAAGAAAATGGTTGACATTGCAAACACAAAGTAATCTTGCTTTTAATGTGGTAAGTTTACATATACCTTCACAGTCTATTCTGAAGTTAACCAATGCTTCTAGACAACTATGTAATGAATAATGTAAGTTATAAGTATGCAATAAAAAGTTTAGCATGGTCAATATAAACTGAAATATCAAAAAATTATAGACTATAAACTGTAGCCTCTCCCTTTGACTGAATAGCAATGACTACATACTGTTATTCAGTCCAAGATGAATGGGTATATCAATCCAGGCATATTCAAGTGTGTTGCAGTAACTTATATTGTGGTGTCACTAATTGTACATTTGTTGATTGAAAATGACAGTTATTAATCAATGGGTTGAGTAGCACCAGTATTGAATTGGATAAGATTTGATGTAATGTTCCCCTTCAGTGTGCAGTTACCATCTTTATCAGTCATTGGTAGATTTGCTCATACATCAACTGTGGGTGCTTGCAGTTAGTTTTCACATTATTCTAATGTAAATCCAGAATTCAAATATTCCTGGTGCACCCTTGCTACTGCTGACATAAAAAAAACCTTGAGTAGTTGCTATTTCTAAAATAGTAACTAATCTTTCTGGTTCCAACAATCATTCTGTATGAAACTATTAAATCCTGTCTACTTCTCATAACTGCCACAGCTACACTACTTTCAATTATCATGTCACATATGTCATTTACCTGAGTCCATTACTACTCAAGGAGGAGTAATGAAATCATCTAGTGTACTGTTGTCTTTAATTTTTGGCACTTCAGTTAATCAATGATGAGCAATAGAGGCTTGGTAAAGTTTTAGTAACAACAAATTTTGTGGGAAAGACTGAATATATCCATTTTTAAGTATGATAATTTGACATTAGTCATTTGAAAAGCTAACCAGCAATTTGATCATATAATTCTGAATTTGCTGAAGGGGACACGGTGTTGATTTTAAAATGAAATTTATACAACTTTTATTAAATATTTAAAAAAATATATACAATCAAAAGTATATTTAAAACTTAGCAAATTTCTGTTTTTATTAATGTATGTGTTTTTCACTGAGATATCTATAACATTTTTATTTGAGTGTAAATAGCTTATTTACAGAAACAGTGACTTGGTCTTTTTTTAGATGTTAGTTATACATGACTGCAAAAATTGGATAAAAATCCTAAAAGCAAAGTTTAAAATTATTTAAATACAAAATTCTTTGGATGTGAATAAAGTCTTATATTTTCTCTTATGCTTTCAAAAGACTGAATTTGGTTTTACTTTTCTAAGATTTATTCTTTTCTGTACATTTAACAACATCTGTAAGTATGTGATTTGAAAGAAGTCATTTTTTGACATTCAGTCAGTCAGTTATGTGCCATGTGTGATACATGCTTAGGCGATCATGTATCTTTTGGTACATGACTAACGAGGCAGAACATTTTAAAATTAAAATTTATCTTATCAATTACTATATTTCTGGCACTGAAGTTAAACCTAAATCTGATCATCTTAGGTGCAAAATTCTGAACACTGATATTTAAAAAAATCTTTTCCTAATTTCTGATTACTTCAGATTCATTGTTATTTATTATGACTTAAGACTGATTTCAGTTTATCTTAGTAAACACTTTTTAAAGAAGGGTATCCTTCATTAGATCTCAAAGACTGATACTATAGAATCACAAAAAAATCTGTATACTTGAAGACTTCCAACAGCAGCAATAATAAAAATGGATAACACATGTAACTAGAAAAGAAAATAATGACATGAGAATAAGATATTGACTTTCTACATTACCTTGATCAAAAAGATAGGGTGGAAACCTCATCAATACTAGAAAGTGATAACAGTGGGCTTCAGAAACCTGTTTTACTGAAAAACTGTTTTAAGAGAAAGCTTTTAGAAATTTCAATCAACAGTAATGCTAATGGTTTGGTCAATGAATGCCAGATGTTTCTGTGCAAAGAAGCAGCTAATCTTACCATTACCATTAAAGTTTACTTTTGCAATTAACTGAGTTACTTTGTGAGATTTAATTGAAAGCATCAGTTTCCATTCAGGATTTCAGGTACTTAAAATTTTCTTACAATAAATTTTTTCTGTGATAGTACATTTACTTTATTTTATTTTTTATTTTTTTTAAGGGAATTGAAAAATACTCAGTGTAGGTAGCTGAATTAATCATCAAGTTAATGAATCTTTAAAGCCTTTTATTTTTTCTTTATATTGTATATGTATCTATTTAGTCAATTAGCAATAAAGTAAATCTAGCTGTATACTATACTTATTTGGTATGTGCAGTTGATCTTCCAAACTGAAAGAGCTAAAGCATCATTTTGACAGAAACCGAGTTTAAATTGCACAAGGTGAGCATGAATCAAAAATGTTTAAAGTTAAAGAATCAACAGCATTGAATCTCAATGCAAAGTTCCTGTTTTCCCTTTGATGAATCGTATTGATGTTTTTATTAAGAACAACTGCTGTGATAATGGAAAGTAATGCCAACCCATTAGAGAGAAAGAAGCTTCTAATTTAAAATTTCCTGTAACTAAAATTTATCTTTTGCCTCTGTATTCCTTCCGGCTAAGGAAGAAAAAAAAGTATTCATGTTTATCTTGTAGGAAAAAACAGTCCGTCTCTTGTGTGCATTTAAGAAAAAAAAAAGGAAAAGTTGACCCAATAAAATATGATCATTTCTTATCTTTGAATATAATTTAAATTTGTACTTAAAAAAAATTCCAATAACAAAATATAATATTTACTTTCGATGTTACTGTTAAAATATAACTTCACTATATCAAGAAAGTGAAAATTAACCTTAAAGAATATATCATGAGCAGATAAAGATATTCTGATATTTTTTTAAGTTACTTTTCATTTTGGACAGTTTATATATAAAATTCAGTAGTATTTTATGTGGGTATTTGTCATTCCACTCAACAGAATATGGTACAAACCCATTTATTAGAATTTTATCTGTGTATAATTTGAATAAAACAAAGATCTAGAAAGAATTTAAAATTTTACACTTTTGTTTCTATTTTGTCTTTTGCAGTGGAAATAATTTCATGTTTTATGCTTTTAGTTATAATTTCTAAGTTAGTTGTTTCATTTCAGCACTTTTGCATGCTGTCTCCTTGTGACCCCCACCCAATATTGATTCTTTTGTCACTCCTAAACCTTCGGCTTCTTAGACTGATTTGCATATATGACTTTCTTTTTGAGATGATGATGATGAAACAGTTTGAATTTCAGCTAAGAAAGAAATGTGATCAATATAAAATCCAATTCGATTTAATTCTGTATGAAACTGAAAAAGTTTTCATTGAAGATATTAATGATTTGCTACTGCAGAAAGAAATGGCAACCACCTGCGGGAAAAAATCTACCTTGTTAGTCATGTATCGAAAGATACATGATCGCTTAAGTGTGTATCACGCATGGCACATAACTGATATACTAAGAATGTACAGGTTTATAATGATTTTTTAAACTAGAATTCAGTCAGGTTAGAATATTTATACTCACTCTAACATATGTAAAATTAGTAAGTAAGAAAATTTAAAAGTTTTTTAAAAACATTCAATAAAAGAGATAAAACTGCTTAAATATTTGTTCCAAAATAGTTGCTGTTATGAAAATTTAAGAAACCTATGCTTGGTACTTTCATTTTTGGACTAAAATTGAAGTGTCTTGAGGCTTCTTAGAGATTTGATTCTGTCTCTTCTGCAGTTTTCCATTTTTTTCCAGTGTCAACTTAATGATGGATGTCACCATATAGAATCAAATATATTTTTACTAGCTTTTATTCATCTGTAAGAGGCATGCATTATAGTCTAGTCTTTTACCAGAATTGTTCTAGAAAATGGTATTCTTAGATTTGTGCTGATTATTTGCTTTCTATTAAAATGATTCTACCAATTGTCTGTCCCCACAAAAAAAAAAAAAAAAAATTGTAAATGCATTTTGGAATGGCTGTTAAAGTTCAAAGAGTATATTTTGTAATAATATATCATTGGAAATGAATAACTTTAATTAAATGTTTGTATTAGACCTATAACTTACTAGAAATATCTTTGTATAGAAGTATTGAGTTCAATCTATGCTGTAAGACATGGAATTAATTCCAAAAGAAAATGGTTGAGTTTGTGCTTGCATCAGTAAACCTTAGGCTTTGGTATATATTGACCTTGGATTCTTGTAATATTGTGTTGGAAAAGTTTGAAATGGAAACATGTTTTTGCTTGTAGATTTACTTTAAGAGTTTGTAGAGACACAACATTAACAAAGTTTTGTAAATAGAAACCATAAATTGAAATCCTTCTACATTGTTAGTCAAAGTGGAACAAACATCATTTGGCCAAGAATGACTGATGACATGGTAAATCAAAAAATTTCAAATGTTGTGTTTTGACTTAAACTGACTTATTTTTATCTTCTCTGTTAATTTGAAAATCAATCACAGTGTAAAAAGCCAGTTTCTTTCAAATAAAATGCAACATGGGCCTGTGAACGGGCACAACAAATGCAAAAGAATTAGCTATCAATGTGATACATTCCCTGTCAAGGTTTTCAACTTTTGTAGCTGCTCCTGCTTTAAAATTTCTGAGAGAAAAAATAAAGCAAACATAAATGTAAAAAAATGCACTTATCATAGTCACATAAGTTACATAAATCTAACAAAATTTGGCCATTTCTGTTTGAATTTCTGAGATAAAAAATTGTATCATAATCTAGTCATTCATAACAAAGAAGGTTCTGGAGTTAATTTTCATATGGTTTATATGGTCGTTGATACAACAAAATAACCCTTCCCGTTAAACTCTCTATCATGACACTTTGTTTTTTCCTTTTAAAACTTGAAGCGGGTTAAAAAAAACAATACAACAAGGTAAAGTCAGGAACTCTCTCGGCAACAGGTCATGTAGCATCCTCTAATCTCTTCTGGCCTCTTGTGCTTTCTACTGGCTTCTCGTTGCATTCTGGTTTTATGTCACCTAAGTGCCCGTTTATATGTATTTTGCCTGACTTCTACATCAAGATTCATTAATATTCATATCCATTCAATTTTCTATCTCTCCAATTTTGGAGAACGAATACTGACCTTGAAACAAATTTTGTTTATCATTCCTTTCTATGTTTTGATGGCAATTTGTCAGCAGTCACCAACTTATCCAAAATAATAATTTTCCAATAACAAACTTTTGCATTTAAAAATTATTTCTATGTTCTTGATGTCAGAATTTTCTTTGTCGACTTCCCAAATAATTTTTTGCTCATTTTACAAAATGATACTCCAGATTGTTTACATTATTGGCTTTGCAATTTATAACAACTCAATTCACTTTTTTGGCTGACAATTACATTTTACATTTCATATATATTGGATTGTTTACATTATCAGTTTTGTGAATCATAACAATTCCAATTGCTTTTCAGTTTATATTTTACATTTCTCAAACCATACTCAACATTCCATTCAGCATTTCTGGTTATCAGAAAGGAAAGTAAACATTTTTTTTCCTTGCTCCATATTTCAATTCATGTTTTCACCTTAATATTTTTAACATTTCTAAACTTTCCAATCCTCCAATTCTTTTATGGGACTTTCACGTGAACCCATTTAATCCTAATTTCTTATTACCAGTATCACAATATGTATTGTTGGTCTTTTTTTTTTATATACAAATGTATTGCAGGTATTTTTAATATTAAAATCTATTTTTATACTTTCATAGTATTTTTGTTGGAGGGGGCAGTATTTTCCCATAGCTGGGACCTTAACAGGTGCTACCACCCTGTTGTCAGGGTGAACCTGGGAACAACAATTAAGTCGTCCCACACTCCACAAAACCTCCAGTCTGCTGACCAAAGACCTTGCTGCTGGATGTAGTTTATCATCATATTCAGGACTAGCTCTTCAGGAAGACAAACCTAGAAAAAAAGAGCATAAAATTGGAGTCTTTAATTAATAAAGAAAAGGCATTAGGTTTCAAACTCCATAATTAGCTGTCCTGTTTGATAAATGTCAGTTAAGTGTATCTAGTTATTTGATGGTTGTGAGTTCAATTTCAAGTTTAGGCAATGAAAGAATAGTTAACATTAATGATTCTTACAAACAAAATGAAGATATCTGAATAGATTAATGAATAATAATAAATTTTGCCATTATTATGAGATACTATTTGGTTTCATTGTGTATAATATTAAAAATGGCATAACATTTTTGATAGCTATATACAGAAATGATTTAAGAATTTAATTTCATATATCAGTTTATTAGTTAATAAGTGTTGATTATACAAAATGAAATTCCACATCAGCTCATAGCATCTGTTAATAAAATTGTGGTAAACTTTATCAAGTGTGTGTGTGTGTGTTGTTGAATATATAATAAAGATGTATGCTCCCTCTCTCTCTCTCTCTCACATACATACACAGTAAAAGAATGGAATTGAGTTATTGAATAAATTGCTTATTGTGATTTTGCAACATTTCTTTGAATTTTACATTCTATTTGGAATAAAATGCTTTTTTGTTTCTTATGAATATTTTTAGTTTAAGATTCAACTGATTTTATTTACTATTTTTGAATTTTCAATAAAAAATATTTTGATTAAATTGACAACTGTAGGGAAAATGTTGCAGGCAACTCTTTTATTGATTTTAATGAGCTCATTTTTTCCAGTTCCTCTCCAAAGTAATTTTGATGGCAGTTTAGTTTGTTGCAGGAAATGAATGAAAACATTAGGATTTACAAAGGAAATATGTTTCTAGATTAATTAAGACTTTTTGCATTCTCCAACTGGGGATTTGAATGATTACTTTCCAGTAATAAATTAATACTTAATGAAAACTACAAAATTGAGTGTAATTTTTTTGTTTGATTTCTTTTGATAGTGCTCAATGCAACAAACTGCCAATGTCCAGAAAATATGTTCAACTGTGGAGATAGTAAATGTACATGCATTCAGCAAAGCTGGGTTTGTGATGAAGATCAAGATTGTGTGAACAGAAATGATGAAAAATATTGCAGTAAGTTATTTTCAATCATTTGCTTGGATATTTGTTAATCTTGAGTGTTTTCATCCATTATACTTTTTGAAGGCCTTTTAAATATTCCCTTTATTTCATTGTAATAATTCTAAAATAATCAACTTGAATCATTTACTCTTACTTTCCCCCAAAAGTAAATAACGAAGGGGTGCATTGATTATTTCTCTAAATCTTTAAATAGTTTTTTGAGATATTTTAACTTTTTCTGTAGCTGTGATGCTTCGACAAGTGATTAACTATGAACATTTTATAATAAATTCATTGTATGAGAAGTTATAAACAAAACTGAAAGACAAAATTGATAAATAGGTACAGATCCAAAAACAATTAGGAGTAAATTCACTGCACTCTTGAAAAGCTTGCAGTTAGCCAAACTAATTTGACTGATTACTTCAGTGATGTTCTGTCTCATAACAAAATACTTAGCAATTCCTCTTGTATTATCATTTCAATAAGTAACTGTCTTGGTACTTTGAAGTTATGTAATCTTAATGCTTACTGCCATGCAATACACACATGTTTTATAGCTTTATGTGGGGGTTCAAGTATTTTGAAGTAGCAGTGAATGTTAACTGCAACCTGGTCATATTTGGTTTCTTAGACCTGGGCAAATTTGAAAGCTTAAAACCAAATTATGACCTACCTAGTTTTTATTTGGATAAAACACAACTGATTTTTATTTTGTGTACAAGAGGAATGACCTTCAAATATGAATTGTATTTTAAGAAAAGATGTAGTGCTAGACTGAATTTGAACAGAAAAATATTTTTCATATTTTTGTATTAATGCCATTTTAAGATGGAAACTTTGCACAAAATAGGAAATCCTTGCAATCATATTATATTCTATACCATATAACATTAATATATAACTCACATATATAGTTTGATATTATTTGGGAAAGGAAAATAACTAACAATATTCAATTTATGATTTTTCCATGCTTTTTTTTCTAATAATGTTATCTTCATTTGTGACCACAGTTTAATAATTTATAATCATATATATTTAATTCTGAGGTTATCAGGGGACTCTTGTGTCAAACTGAATGTTTCGGTGGTAGTACCAATAATCAAACCATTGGGTATAAAAATGCATACATTTTTAAGGAGTTACATGTACTATCATGTTTCTGATTCTGAATCAACAGTCAATGAGGCCTGAAGAAGAATGGTCCTCACTAAAACCTACAGGCTTCATTCACTCAAAATCATTTTTAATCTGATAAAGCAGTTGTATACAACTAACAGTTTAGATATTTCTGAACAGGCTTGATGCTACACAATATCCATATGAAAGCCTTGAACTGGCAAGGCTATTTAAGAACATGATTTGAGTTTTTTAGGTTAATGTTTTGGTTTGGTAGCAACTTGCAGTGTTGTACAAAACTACCTTTATCTCTGTATTAAATTTGAAGTATTTAGTATTTACTAATTTCACATGCTAATTTTTTCTGATGGATTAAGAGTATGTCATCACTGCTTTCATTCCAATTGCAGATCATAGTTTATGTTTTGAAAGGTTTATCTTGCTTCCTATTTTTTTGGAACACTTGATAGAGAATATTTATTTTATTTATTAATTTGTTCAAGATCATTCTTATCCTGGCTATATATATATATATATATATATATATATATATATATATATATATATACACCAGGGGTTGGGCTTAATCAGATTGACTCAACAAGTAGATCTAATTGAAAGCAACAAAAATCTTTTGCAGTGTGTTGTTTTCATTCTTGACTTCAGCTGGTTCTAAAATGAATTGTTTTAACCCCATGCCTCAAAATATTAAAATATTGACTAAAATACATTTCATTCATATTATTCAGAAAGACAGAAAAAAAAAACAAAGAAGGAAACTAAGTAAAAAAAAAAAAAATAAAATAAATAATGAAATAAAATTATATGGTTAGTCAGGTTGCATAGATCTGAGCACTATCAGGCTGGAAACATACTTAATAGGCAATATATTTCTTTAATTTTATAAATAATCTGTTAAAAATCTCTAATAACTTGTATGCTCTGTTTTTCAAAGAACACATTTTTGTTTTCAAATGTTCATTTTAAATAATTTATTTTGTACAGTATAAGGTTTTTTAGTGGAATGTATCAATTGAAAAAGAGCAAATTAAATTTGACCCAACTTAAAGTTGGTGAAAATCAAAAAAAGTGGCAGCCATAACTCTTTGACTGGAGGGTTGGGGTGAGGAGTCTGACTGGGTTAGTGTTGAGGAAATATCAGTTAACTGTTCATATCTCTACCATCAGTGACTTGATAACCAGGATATAAGACAATAAAAAAATGGAAAGAAGGCAATAAACAGACATATCAAAGATTCACTATTTTTATTACATGCCAGGAAAACATTTTTTAAATAAATGTTTCTTTTTATAGAATTATTACAATTAATATTATATACCAAAATGTGTGTTTTTTTTTTTATTTTTTATTTCATGCACAGTAATTTTTAAAAATTATATATTTTAGAGTAAAAGAATCATTTTAGTATCTAAATTATATCAATACTATATTTTGTTAAAGAGTGTAATGAGCCCAACAAACATAAATGATCTAGAGTCTCCATTGATATATACCTATGTCATTCAGATATCTCTCTCATATCTCCATAATTAGTACACTGGCCTTGAGAAAGAAAGCAGTAATGCTGTTTTCCATTAGTAGATTTGTTTGTGATATGGCATGGAATGCTTAAATGATGAATGCCCATCTCTTCATATTTGTGATTGTATATAAATGGATCATAGTCTAGGAAGACTGGGCATCACATTTCCTTCTTGTAATACTCCTGAAGAAGTTTGAAATGTTTTGGTATTGGAGTATTCACCAGACATGTATGACTTAACTTATATAGTTCCTCTATCAAATCTAGACAGTAAAGTCAGAACTTTGAAGGTAGTTTCTAATGAATGAGAAGTCTCTATTGATATAGTCATATGCTGATGTGAAGTCAACATAGCAGGTATACAATTTTCTATTGAAGAGGTATGCAATCTCCTGGAGTTGCCTGATCACATATATGCCATTGAATTTACCAGAAAGGAAGCGAAATTGGGTTGTGAGGAGTTGATTTTCATAGAAGGATGAGGGCCTAGTGAATACAATGTTCATCAGAGCTTTCACAATAATGTATTCAATTTTATTGAGATACTTCTGTATATGTGTGAGTCTTGAGGATGAACTTTTTGTCTTCCTAGAGCATTACTGTGTGATATACACCTTCTTTACTGGGCTTCTGATTCCAGACTTCCTTCATGAAACTGAGAAATGTGTTTTAAATTCAGGCAGAGTATGCTATTTTCAAATGTTCAGCCTCAATGTGAAGTGATGCTTTATTTAGTTTTTTTAATAGCTTTCAGGACTTCCTCATCACTAAGTTTTTATTTTTTTATTTTTTAAAAATTAACAGTAATAAACTTTGTAATGCTTGGATGAATACTTATATATATTCTATTTCCATTGGCATCTTCAGCTTAGTGTAATCGGGGTTGAAATGGGACTGCAAGTGTTTTTGAGACCAGGACATCTGTAACATAATTTGGACTCAAGTTCTTTAATGATTATGAAATATAGTATAATAAAATGTCTCCATTAGTCTTATGAAAACAAAAGACTCTCAAATGTAACATTACATTTTATTCAAATCCAGGTTTTATCAATTACTGTTGGCCTGTTATGTGCACATGGCCTTTGACCCTCATCAAAATGTGTGAAATGTCTGAGGGATTGTTTTTGTTGCTTTTTGGGTTAGTTTATATATTTACCCATCAAACAGTTTTGCTCATATCAAGTGCAACTGAGGTCAATCATGGGGATTTGCCCTTGGCAGCTAGTAGGTCACCTGTCAGGTCAACTCTGCATCTGGATTCTTTGAAGTTCAAAATCTATTCTGCATGATCTGGGTTGTAATACATACTATGATTGTCTTCTAATGAATTAAATATTATAGCCTGCAATCCCTGTAATGCTTTCTTTTATCCTTAGATGCACATAAGTATAGCTGAGGCATTTGTGTGTGCAGATGTAATCTAGCTGATTATTTTTAGATTAAAAAATGTTATAGGGATAGAATAATGTTTTGAATTTTTTATTTTTGGATAGAGCACATAATTAGATTTTAAGAGTGTAATTTATTTTTCAACCATTCTATTCTGCAGTTCTCTTTACTGCAAAAAGGAGAAACATTCTATCTGAAAATAGTAACTCTATTATATACATCTGAAGCTGCAAATAGAATGGAATAGCCACAATGTTGTAGGAATAACATTAAGAGATTTGATTGTCCCTCCAAATTATGATATTGATTCTTCTCAAACTTGTCAATGAAAACTTAATGTTTCCTTTATAAGGAAATGGATGTTATCATTATTTGGTTATAATGATGTTAGACAAAACTAAGTACAAAAATAAAACCTGTTTGCAGTCATAAATATATACAATAAATTTATTTCAATTAGCAAAAAAGTCTGTAACACTTTTTATATTTCTACTGTTAAACATCAAGTACATCAAAAGTGATAATTTAGCCATAAAAATTAAAAACTGACTTGCCACATAGACAAAATTTGTGAAAACATTATGATTATGAGTCTGTGGGTTGGTTGCTTTTCTAGAAATTAACATGTGTGAAATTGGGCTTCATATATTTTCTTTATATATTGGTTCATTTGGTAAGATTCTGAAATCTTTTCCACCTTTATCTGGCAAAAAGTCATTAATCCTCTTTTTATTGACATTGTGGAAAAGTGAAATTTCTATTGCATACCATTTTTATATTGATTTGATAACTTATGTTTTGGAAAAGAGAAATTTATGAATTAATTTTAATTCAAAATTATGTTCATTTCTGTACCAGACAAAAGAGATTTACAGTAAATCAGTAAATGCAGGTAAAAGAAAATCCTGTTTAGGTTAAGTCATTTTTTTTGTTTTGTTCATTTTAAATAAAATTCCATCTTTAATTTGTTGTCTTGAAGTAAAATAAAGTTCTGAATATCATAGCAGATCTTTCAAATTTACTTAAAACAACCAAAACATAGCAACTACTTTCAAAAAACCTGAGATGTTAAAAGAAAATTCTACTTTTCATGTACATTCATAACAACCAGTTTTAATAAAAGATTTTGAATTTTATGCATGCACAAATTATATTGAAAAAATACTGATATAAGACAAATTATGCTAGTCTAACATTTCAATTTTGCTTTCTAACAAAACCAAGCATATGGATATCTAATATGAAGAAAGTACTCTTATGAAATATTTCTCTTCAGATAATTTTATTTCAGGATGTTTGTAGTTGCTGAGAATGTGTGGCTAGCATAATGGTTATAGGTATGGGTATATACCCTTGGGAAAGACATGAATAAATAGCAGAGTAGACTGGGTTCTCTAGCCTTAGGTTGTAGACGGCAACAGGAAAATATTCTGCTCTTTCGTTCATGGCAATTCACAGATAATGAAGAAATCTGGAAGGTACATGGCATGAAGATAAAATAAAAATAGTTTCAGAAGAATACAATTCAAATATTCATTTTATATTTCTTTATGATAAAACTTGTCATGTTTCAAAATTCTGGTAAAAATTTCTTTGCTTTTTAAGTAAAAGCAACAAGCAAATCAAAAACATTTAAGGAATAAAACTTGTAAAGTTATTTTGATCTAGAAATCTAGAGTTTAGTTCTGTTAGAGAAATATTTTTGATGTATGGAGTGGAAAATATTAAAAGCATTTGTTGAAAGAAGGAAACAGCCACAATTAGTTATAGTTTGGTAAAAAGAAATACACAGTAGCAGTAATGGAAAAGTGGTCTAGCAGCTTGGTGTATGTTAATATCTGAAAGGAAGGTTGATAGATTCTGTAATTGCCTTCTATAAGAATTTTTTCCTAATATGGTACATATTTTATCAGTTACTCTATCAAATATATATATAAAAATATAGCAATAACAAATATATTTTGGTAAATCTAATTTTTTTCAGATTACTCATATCTGAGAATAAGTGTAAAGTTTATAACTTAATCTATTTTCTATATTTATATAAAATGTTCAGCCAATAATACTTGAACATATTTACAAATCTAATTATGTCATGTAGTATATAATCATCAGCCAATAAGTAAATGTATTTTATGGAATTAAAATTTACATTTCTAAAATTTCTACAGACAAATGAAGTGAATGACATTTCATTTTACATTACACAATCTTCCATAATGGTATAAAATATTTTTTTCTGTTACAACTCTTTTTCAGCATGTCACTAAAAAGCCATATCTTACCATTCTTCAGAACTAAATTTTGATGGAAGTTCTACCAGCTTAATAGATGATCAGTTTGAATTTTTGCACATTATGACATGCAGATATTCATGTCACAGATGTTTCTTTTACATTCTTCTGTTCATATTGGAATAGTATTTACAGCCATTAACAACTGATGAAAATCTACAGAAACTTTCCTTTTAGATTCCTTGAATTCACTAAAGGCTCTTTTACAAAGCTAGCAAACTATTCTTCAATTTCTTCTACATTATTATCCCTAAAGTTAAACCATGTCTATTGTTAATATCTGAATGTTTTGACTGGTTAATTAACTTCTTACACTTATTATTGGAAACTGTTGTAGATTCAAGTAATCTAGATTTTATATTATTGACTAAAATTCTCAAAAACTATGTATACTATATATAATATATAGTATGTATACTATGTATAATATATACTTTACTAACTTTTAAACTTATTTTATTAAATATCAGTTGACTTGTTACTTTCTCCATTTGAGTATAACATTTAACTGGTTTCACTTTTTAACATTCAAGAACCATAATAATTCCTTTTTAGTTTCTTTTATTATACCATATGCATTACTAAGCATGCAATTTCTGTTCTGCAGATTGAATGACAGTTGAATAGATCACACACACCCTTTATTCATTAATACAAATTAAAATATTACATTTTTTATTAAAAAAACAAAACAAAAACACATGACTTTCTGCATTTAGTAAGGAATGTAGCATGTAACTTTTATATAACTTTTAAAAGGCCAACACCTAACCTTAAAATTAAGCAATGAAAATAAAATCAATGATTTTAAGTAGGCAAATAAACTACTGCATTTTTTATATTTAAATTTTATTTATTAACTGGTTTAGCCTTTTCATTAAAAAATGATGGCAATAAGCAAAACATTAGCTTGTTTGTGTTCAATATTTCCTGAATATTAAACTAATGTTGAAGTAAAGTTAAGTAAATTATGCAGTTTATTAAGTTTAATGTAACAAAATTCTGTTTCTATTAAGTTCATCAGTCATAACACTGACAATAATGTGCATTGCTAATCATTATGTGTGGATATTATATAATATAGATGCTACACAAATTGAATTTGTTAGAGTTTTTTAATGTTAATTAATTGGATTAATCAAAAAACAAATGCAATACTACACTCTAAAATATACCTTAGTACTAAATGGGTAGGGGTGGCAATAACTTTTCATATGCAAACTAAGGATAAAATTAAAGTAACATTTAAATTACAATGCAAAA
This sequence comes from Acanthosepion lycidas, assembly GCA_963932145.1. Taxonomy (NCBI): domain Eukaryota; kingdom Metazoa; phylum Mollusca; class Cephalopoda; order Sepiida; family Sepiidae; genus Acanthosepion; species Acanthosepion lycidas. The sequence continues at coordinate 98,653,942 of OZ010600.1, forward strand.
AGAAATCCATAAAGATTCAGTTTGCAAACAAACATATGCAGTTGTAGTGATGAATAAATATAAAATCTCAAACTTCAGAGATAGAAAAACTACAGATTTTACAACAAGATGCATGAAATCTAAAGATGTAACAATTATAATAGAAAAAAAAAAAGATACTACAGAAATGGGACAAATCTTTTGGAGAGCTCTTCTATGACAACAGAGGAGAGAAACCTATGGAAGGGCATATACTATTAAAATTTGAAGTAAGATTGGTACTATCTAATATGTAGAAAAACAAAGTAGTAAAACCAGAGAAGATTGTAATAGAATCTGATAGCCTTAGATGATTTTGAATGATAAATTTACTGAAATTATAAATATGATATTGGTGAAATACTGGGAGACCTCAGTAGATCAACCTTCATAGTACTGTGAAAAGAGCCAGGTAAAAAAGGATTTAAACTCCATTGGAAAATCGACTTGATGAGTCATATAAGAAAACAAATAATCATTAGTATTCTTATGAATAGAGCTTGTAGCAGAATCAGACGAGAAATAGTGCAAGAGTGTTGAAGGTTTTGTTAAAGATACTGGAAGGACACATGGCACAGTGGATAAAAGCATTGGTGGGAGCCCATGATTTGACCCAAAGAGTTGTGAGTTCAATACCTTGCTACTGCCATTATGAAAAACTTTAAGTTAAAGAGAGATACCTGAGACATCTGGAAGAGGCATGGCATGTGGAAATAGAACAATCTACTCCGGTGGATGAAATAAAGGGTTCAGTTTGAAATTCCAATCACCTGAAAAGGCCAGAGTGTACAATGGTCAAAACATCATGAATATGACAATAAAGATGAGGATAAATCTGAACAATATAAATAATGTAAATAACTGTTTCATAGATTATATAAAGGCATTTGATAAGGCATAACATGAAAACCAACTTGAAATCTTAAAAATGTTTAATTTATGCTGAAAGATTATTAATTTGTAATCTTTATTGGGAATAAACAATTTGTGTGCAGAGAAAGAATAATAAGAATGTGGTTTGCTTAATTCAATAATGGGATTTGCCTGTGTTTGCTCACTGGTGATCTTTATTCAAACTCAAGTGTTGGCAGCAACACTTTATTCCTATATAACACATACATACACACATCTGCACACATGCACATGTATGCATAATATTTGTGGTTTGTGCTCAATGGAAAGTTGTACAGCTAAGGAATGGGAGTTCAATGTTCACTTGATTTTCTGTTAGTTTTTTTTCTTTTACTGCCTTCTCTTTATCTCAGTCTTGTTCTTTTATTTTATTTCTCCTCCACTTTCTTTTCTTCCCTCTCTAACCCTATGGTGTCACTGGCATAGCATAACACACCAGTATATAATATGTGTAGATAATATACTTTGCAGTAAAAGCATCAGAATAGCTTTCTTCCTCTTAGAATGAGAATCTTTCAAAGTCAAGGTAACAAAGTTTTCAGTAAAAGTTTATGTACAAAAATTGTTTGTCATCACTGAAGTTTTTATGATGAGAAATAGTTTTTATTTTTGTTTCCAGATTGTAGATATAACACATTGATTCATTTAAGGTCAATTCAAGATAATAATAGCAAATGAACAAGTTAATTTTAATCGATAGAAACTTGGATAGCCAAAAATAGTAATTGCAATTGTTTCTTTATAAGGAAACATTTGGCATTATTTGACTGAGCAGCCAGTGCTGCCATCTGTTGACATTTATAAAATCTTTCTCTTAAAGCAAATAGGTGTTATCACTCTTTTAGGTATTGATGGGGGCTTTCTTGCTAACATTTTATTTGAAGTAGCCTGGAATGTCAATATCTTGATTATTTCATTATTGTCTCTTTGTGTTACATGTGATATCCATTTTAGCTGTTATATGTCCTCAAATGATATAGTTTCTATTATCTGGTACAGTTTTGTGATTCTGTAGTGCCAGCCCTCAATGTTCAAAGAAGGCTAACTCTCTACTCGTGTAAAAATTGAGCATAAATTGGAAATTAAAAGCAGAACATTATCTCCCTGTATCCTCCCATATCTCCATCACTGTACAGAAGATAACAAATTAACCATTGTACATAATCTTCCAAAAAATGAATTACTTTTTGGTATCAGTTCCTTTATACTTGGGATTCTTATTCTTACTCCTTAACATTGGTGATAAAACATCAATAATTAATAAAAGGAATTTCTTAGATTTTTATGAGGGCTTATTGTTGCTAAGTTTTGAAGGGAACAGTATCAACAAAATTAATATTCAAGATAAAGATTCCTAAATGCAAGAACAGATCTTAGTCATTTATAAACAATCAACTTCATTTTCCAGTTTTGACCCTTAAAAATTAAAATTTGGAGATAAATCTTCATTGAATTCTAATTTATAAGAAACTAAATTAAGAATCTCCAAACAGGAATTCTTAAGATAATAATACAATTTTCTTTTAGCTTTTTAGAATTTTCATGAGATACAACAGGATTTTTTGTTGTAACTCTTTATCTTTATATTTTCTTTTCTACTTGGGCTGCTCTTGTTTTTCATCTAATTTTTTTTTATTACTCTAATTATTTGAAACTTATTTTTAATCAGAATGTTCAGTGTCTGTAGTTTCCTGATAAATCATAAATTTATTTTGAAAATTATTTTATTAATAAGTTAAAAGCTACAGATAATTGAATCCTGATTTACACTAGATAAAAAAAATGAAAATGATTAAATAATACAGACAATAGTTGTAATAAAAAGCCAAATTTACATGTGATGGCAAGCGAAACATTTCTTTTTTGAGGTTGGCTGCAGAGGATATATTAGCATGTAATTGTGGAGGTGGCTAGGATTCTTTGGAATCTAGTAGAGAAAAGTAAGCACCACCCTAAAAGATATCTAAACAGCAACTGCGAAGATGAGCCATTGGATCTGGCTTAAAAGAAATTATGAAAGTCAGCTACAGAAATGATACCTGAAAGAGTGTAAAGTAGTTGATAGTCAGTAAACCAGTCTAACTAAGTAGTGGAAGCTCATATCAGGCTCTGAAATGAAGCAAATCTTCTCCTGATGACCATGAAAACCTCCTTTGGTATCAAGTATGGGGAGCTTTCGATTAGCAATACTTTCCTGTGACTATTTGCTCTGGCAAAAGGATTAAAACTGGTCATAAGATAATCTAGATGTTTACGAATTTTAGTTTAGTCTGATACAATGGTGTAATGGAGATCCAGATGGAGATCAAACTTATTACATTCACATTGCTAATGCTTCCTCTATTCTCTATCTTTACAGATGTAATTTTAAACTTAAAAGATTATCTTGGAGAGCAAAAGAGTAAAATATTGCAGTTATTAATTTCATTTTTTTTTATTAATTCCTATTCCTTTTTTTTCTCAATCTGAATTTGGATTTTTGTTAGCATTTGTTTTGTTCTTTCTACCAGTTCTGATGACCCAAGGAACAAAAAAATAATTACCTTTAATTTATTCCTTCCCAATAATTTTTTATTGGGATTTTGGCAAAAGTTATGACTGATCAATTCCTCCTCTGTTTTAGAGGAATTACTTTTTTCTTTTAAAGAAGAAGGAAATATTTTTGTCTTCAGAAATATCTCCGGATAATGATCCCAGTTAATTATCATACCAAATAGGAACAAAAAATTGTTGGTTTGTTAATCTAAGAATACATTCTTTAAAAAAGTTGCTAGAGACATTTATTTACATTTTTTATCAAATGCAACATTTTATTGATGAGAAACAAACTTGTGCCAAATAGTAAACTAGGTTCAAAATATGATTTTGCTTATCTGCTTTAAAATTTACGTTTTTGCAAGATTTGTTTTTTCTTTTTCTACTTATATTTTACTTAATGTTATAAAAATAAAGTTATCAACTCTTTGTGTACAGTTTCAATTATCATTTTTTTTAACCCACACACATACACCAAGGGAAATCATCAGTACATAAATTAGAAATTCTAATAATTACTTTAACATAGTTATTAATGCAAATTGTCTGTGGTCCTGTAATGAACTATTTTCATTATTTTGCATATTTTCTTTTTTTCTTTTTTTTTTTGTCACAAACTTGTCCAATATATACTTCAGTTGTTTAATAAAAATTGCAGAGATTAAAAACATTTTAATTTTGAATGAGACTTGAATTTGTAAAAAAAACTGGAAATTTTTAAAAATGTCTTATACATGTTATTCTAGGTGATGAAGAATAGTTGTTTAGATTTGAAAATGTTTATAAATTCTTTATTTTATTGAAAGGTCAATGCTTGATTCTCTTAAAATTGGGTTTGATTTTCTTTTTCAGAACATCCATCATGTTCCAGTCTCCAATTTACTTGTTCTAATCACAAATGTATAAAGAAAGACTGGCAATGTGATGGAGACAATGACTGTGGGGATGACAGTGATGAACTTGATTGCAGTAAGTTCTTAATTCTTAACTGAATAACAAATACATTGTTTTTCAAATTTTCAATTTGAATATTTTCTGAATGTTGAGAAGGATTATTTATTTTTCATTTATAAAATATATAATTTAATGGAATCTTAGAAAATTACATTTTAAAAGTTTTTGGTCTCAGAAATTTTGAAAATATGGAAACACCTTTTTTAACCAGCTAGCATATTTTAAGACTTGCAAATGAATCTTATTGCATTATTTGTCTGAAGCTCTGCATAAATGTTGCAATATAAAACCAACTTTTGCAATTATACTAAAAATAGCATGAGTTGGTTCTAAAGATATTTTCTGTACAGATGAACTATGTTTTGTAAACATTGTTGATTTTAAAAGCAACATTTTACTATGAGACTTTTATTTTGATTTTAATGATTTGAGGACAGAGAGCATAACTACAAGGTCACACATCTCTCTCTCTCTATATATATATATATATATATATATATATATATATATATATATATATAAAATTTAGTGTGTGTATCATATTTTATTCTCTTTGTTAGTGAACTTTTACTTTTGTACAAATTGTAAAAAATGTCAAAATATGTTTGTCATGATATTTTTATTATACAAAAAACAATTTTTTCTAGATTTTAATGTCAAAATTGCAATTTTTAATTTTCTATGTTAATTTAAAAGCAAAATATTTATTATCCTGAACTTTAGAATTTGTTAAAAAAAAATAAGATATAAAATTGGCTATTTGAAAAACTATCAATAAATTTCTGTAATGTTATTCAATAGTAAAATTTGGAAAAAAAGATTAATTCATTAAATTTCTTTGAGCAATGTTTGACTACATCTTTGTTTTTCCTCAAAATGATTCCAAAAATATGACCCCCTTTTCTTTCATTTAATTTTAAGGTATCCTGTAGAAAAAATGATTTTTTTTAAAGTTTATTTTCAGTAAATCTTGTACTTGTAATTTGTGGTACTGTATTTGATGACATATAAGGCCCTACTTAATGTTACAGTATTATGAAGTTAGACAAGGTACAAATATAAAGTCTATGGTATCAAAGTTCTTGTCCGAGTAGGGCAGATGAGTATTTTTCTTTCCACTATAATATAATTTGTGTATAAAGTTTGACTTTGGCATATTTTTAAACATTTCAATGAGATTTTGCATCTGTTGTCTAATATTCTATAATTTTTTTTTTATATGCATTTGTAAATGGACAAATTATAACATTTTCAGTGACAAAGAACTGCACTGATGAGGAGTTCAGGTGTGATAATGCCCGCTGTATTTTAGTCCAGTGGAAATGTGATGGAGATGATGATTGTAAAGATGGCTCTGATGAGCATTGTGGTAAGTCAATGAATTTTAAAGAAAAATTCATTTTGTGCAATATATATATATATATATATATATAAATTTTTATGGTCAAGGATATTTTTGAAATTGTGAAAGTATAAAAATCTGATGAATTTGTTTTAATTCTCACTTCCCTGCATCCATTTTCATATTTTGTTAAAAAAAACAAAAAAAAAAAACACTTCAATTTTTAGGAAATATTAAAACTTTTCATGCTGTTTGTTTTTTATTCATTTTTTTTCTTTAATGATTTTAAAAATTGTCTTTAACATTTTGAAATTTAAATATTTGAATTTATTTCATAAGCTCTTTTTGATATTGTTGAAATTTTTGTACTCTGTATTTAATTTTGTATGAAATTTTAGACCAAGAAGAGTGCAGCCAAACAGATATACGATGTGGAGATGGAAAATGCATTCCTAAGGCTTGGATATGTGATGAGGAAGTTGATTGTTTAGATCAAATTGATGAGATTAATTGTGGTAAGTTTTGATAAGAATTTGAGACATTATTTTAAGTTTTGAATGTTCTGCTATTTGACATGTCAATTTACAATTTTTTATTTCTTTTCAGCAGGTAAAGACTCTAAAATATGAGAAAGCACAATTTGTACCTGAATACCAGTTTAAGAAAATACTGTGTACATTATTATTACTTGAACCAATATATTTATATTGTTGTGTTTCAGCCATTGCATGTTTTAGACTTCTTCACATGTGACTTCATACTCAGTCAACTTCTTGAAATTTTGAACCAAATCTTTTATTCAATTCCAGACGGTAGATTTTCTATGCATTAATACTCACCAATCTTATCCAACTTTGTTACTTTTTTGTTTATCTCATTGAACTAAAGTATGTAACTTTACAGCACTACCAGACCCAAGGTTTGAACACACAACTCTCAGGAAACCAAACTGTTTTAATGAATGTTTTAATTCATTAGGCCATGTGTTTCTGCTGGTGCTGAAAAGTCAACTACTCTGATCCAGTGAAAGAAATGGATAAACAACTCAAAGGTGAATAAAACTGGTGAGTGTTAACTGATATGAAATATCCCTCAAGTATAGAAAACAGAATGAGAACCATGTACTTCATCCACACTGTAGTTTGAATAAAGGATTTGGTTAAAAATTACAAGAAAGTTACTAAGTAGGATGAGATTCATGAAGAAGGCTGGAAGGTACAATGGCTGAAACATTGTGAATATAACAATCAAGATGAGTATGCGGTCTGAATAAGGTATATAATAATGATAATTTTTCCTGTAAAAAAAAAAAATAATCTGGCACAATTGCCTGGTTAACATAATACTGATTTCTAAAACAGACTATTTGGATGAACATTTAATGGAAATTATTCCTATATTATGAAAGAATGAATTTAAAATGTTAAGATTAAATTCTTCATATCAGATCTATCTCAAATTATAATTTTGAGTGCACTTTTAGCACATTTTCTGTTGTGTTCAGAAATATTTTCCACTAGCCAAATTACCAGTGCCTTGCTGTGTGTAAAACATTTTTTTATAAGAAAATGATGATTGATTTAAAATCATTGTTATAATTTATTGAGAAAAATGATGCATTTCAATATTACTCAATGATCTTGCCAAATTGACTTCCATCTTTTGGCTTTCTCCTTCTATATTTTGGATAGGTGTCATTACCTTGTTCAAATCTAAATTTAATTTAAATCAAAGGGAAAACATTTTTCAGTGGGAGGTATGCAAAATCTGACCTCTTTGATATGTATTTGATGCAATACTTAATTGAATCTATTGACGAACAGATTTCAACATTGATATGACAGTTGAATTGTCGCAACAAATATGTATTGTAAGGCACTACCCACTGATTGGTGTTTTTTTTTTTTTTTGTTTTTTCCTCAACTTGATGTCCATATTGTCTCATTTTGATCTTGCCTATGTGACCTCCGTCTTCTGGCTTTCTCCTTCTGTATTTTGGATAGGGGTTATTCCCTTGTTCAAATTTTAATTTAATTTATATCAGAGGGAAAAAAAAATTCAGTGGGGAGGGTTGTGCCCCTTACGGGGTGGGACCCTCTTTGACCAAAATGAAATATACTTATCCAAGTACCCTGGGTAATGTAGTTCAATATATATATAGTTATGTGAGGGGGAGGTCTATCTCCAAAATCCTAGGAGGAATTTGATAACAAACAGACAGAGGCTACACTTATATATATATATATATATATATATATATATATGATTCATTTGCATACTCTGTTTTCAGTTACACTTTTTTTTAATTATTTCACTCCAAGCAAAACAATAAAGCCACAAAGATGCAAGAGATTACTAAGTGTGAGAGAATATGAGAAAAAGAAAACATTATTAAGGAAAATACACTGATTGAAAATAAAAATGTAACACTCTGTATTTCATGTTATTCAGTATGAAATATAGATATAGCTGGATCACCATAAGTGATCATATGCAGAGATTGTAAAGTTAACATGAAGCAGAGAATCCCACAGCTAACTTCAAGGTCACCAAATTGTTATTAGATTTGAAGTCATCTGTTGAACAAAAACTAAAATTGTTTACAAAATAGACAAACAAAAGAGTGAAACAACACAAGATAACCTCTTTTGTGTAGAGAACATTTCAAGCAATGTTTTTAAGATTGTAAATAATGAAAAAAAAGTTGAACTTACTCTCCTGGTGAATTAGCAAGTTAGTAAAGTGTACTGTTCACACCATGTCTGTCTATTGCACAGTGCGGATTTTAGTGTCCTCTTGCAATGTTGGTTCACAGTGAAAGAGAACTAGCCTCCTCCATTCTACAGCACACTTGATCTCCATTTTTTTTTTTTTTTTTTTTTTTTTTTTATTCGTAGCCAAAATCTGAAAAGGTGTTACTTATGCTGATAAGGCTTTTTATGCATGCATGCATGTCTGACAAAAAGGTTTGTCTGCTACAAGATTGATACATGCACAAGTTACTAAATAAAGAATGTATAAACTGTATTCAGTTACTATTAATATATTGTACATCCTTCTTGGCCATTATTACAGAATTGTACTCTCATATAACATGATTATCAGATGGTGAATAATATTATTTACACATTTCTTACATGTATTGATGTAATATAGCAAAAATTGAAGGTGGGCTAAATAAGTCTGGTGTCATCACATACATGACCAATAAGAAACAAGTCTTGTGATTATGTTGGGTAGAGATGTTGAAGGTATGTTGCAGAGTATAGGCATTATTCTGCTGGAGCAATGCATTGTCACCCCCCACACAATGATTAGACTGATGGAGACAAGGATTAAACTTATCTCCTCATTTACTTAAAAGAACTAATACAAAGAAAAATTATTAGATGTTTTCATGAATAAATATTATCTGTCTCCAAAAGACTGCATTTTAAAGAGATTAAGTAACCAAATAGACATACTTGCATTATTTACATTTGGACTAATGTTCTCATCTTTTGTTGATATTATCATGTTTTAGTCATTGTGTACTCTGACTTTTTTCATTTGTCTGTCGATCTGGATAACCCTGAAGGAATTTAATACTAAACCTTTTATTTAATCTATTGAGTAGATTGTTTTCATTTCACTTCTTATGTCTAAAGATATTGCATCTGGTTCTTTTTAGTATTGGTCATATTTGTTCATTCTGATTCTGCTGAGTCTAAGTTGGTACTACCTGACCTAGGGATTGAACTCACAATAACTATTTCACCAAATTCATGAACCAATGATTTAATCCACTAGGTTATTTGTTATTTGGAAATTCATTGAATGTTACTTGGATCAACAGATACCTGAAGAAGACAAGAGGGTATAATGGCTCAAATGTGATCAATAAAGATTAGGACATTAGTTCAAATCTAAATAACAACTCATCCTAGACTGATTGAAAATCTCTCTCTGTTTCTCTAATATATGAAATATTTCAACAATAACATCTTATTAGCTTAAAATTTTCCAAAACAACTAGATTTTTAAAGCAAGACTATTGTACAAGAAAAAATATAAAATTTACAAATTGAGCATTTAGCAAATTTCTCTTGGGTAACAATGCATAGATTATTTAAAATGAAGATATTTGAACACATTCCAATAAAGTTCCTTTGATTAGAAGAAAATATAAGAGTTCCTTGTAGCACAGTCAAAAGATAAGTTTCTAATTTCTGAAATTTAAATTCTTGGTATATGGATAAATACAAATAGTTTAAAATTTCTGCCCTTGGCAAACATATGAATCCATCTCTTCCTCTGAATTCCCAGCTATGGATTAAATGCAGGGCAAAATGGGCTCTGTAGTTCTGCTTGACAACCAGTCTAAGTGAAGGAAAACAATTCAAACCTGAGAAGAGCTGATTGTGGAATTTATAGCACACTATGCACCATTTCTCTGTTAGACACAGATTTTTTTTTGTTTTCTTCCTTTTGTTTTATAAATTTAAAAAAAATTATTTTGTTGAATATAAAATTATAAAATTGTGCAAGTTAAAGCTATTTCAAAAGTTTAGTTTTTAAGAATTATTTGTTAATAATTAAAAGTTAATTTTAAATGGAGATGTCCATTCAAAGTATTACATGAAGAAGTTATTTTTTTACTTAAAATTATATTTTGACATCTTTTAGAGTTTCGAAAAATTACCTGCAAGTCTGATGAGATGTACTGTCCTGGTAGTCGTCGTTGTATTCGTGCTCGTCTTAAGTGTGATGGGCAGAATGATTGTGGAGATTGGGAAGATGAAATTGATTGTGGTAAGTATTTTATTTTCAATGTATCATATTGAATGTTTTATCGATTATTGTTCGGATTCAAAAAGTAATGAGGGATGTCTTCACTATATTTTTACATTGTATTTTTTAGGTAATGCCACTTTGTGTCATAAAGGGGAATTCCGTTGTGAAAATGGAGCTTGTATTAATGGCACATGGCGATGTGATGGTGAATTTGATTGCCATGAGAAATCTGATGAGTTTGACTGTCGTAAGTATATTACGTTTACTTCTACTTTGTCACTTTAAATTGCAGCCTGATTCTGAAATAAGTTACACAATGTCTCACAGGATTAGCCAATTGATGTCTTATTGATATAGAATATAAATATTTGTTGAAATCTAAAATAACAGAATAATGGTTAATGGCAAAATCTATCAGTATGGAAGCTGGTTTGTTCTGTACAGATGTAAACAAATGTCAACCATTTGTATGAAATATCCTTGATAAGTCCAATACAAGGCTGAGAAAAGCAAGTTGAAGACTTACTAATCTATGTCTATATTAAGTGAAGTGATAAAAATCTGTTTTTGTCAAGCTATGAAATGGTCAAGAGAATATATAAAGACTGATTTTCCAACCACTCTTTTCATTGATGAATGTCATGCTATCCTTGATGGGCCAGACAGATAATACAATAGTTGGATGGTTACTAGTGGAAACCAGGTTGACTTAAAAAAGGTAGAGGAGAGGGGATTATTGGTATTGATGTGGTGGACCCATAGCAAATTCCAGAGGATATTAAAATGATAGCTGAGATAGTAAGATTTTAAAGGTGCACACCAAGGCATACCAAACAGTGTCAGAAATGTGATTTTTATACAGAACAATGCACTATCACATATGGTAAAGAAAATTAATGAATATTTAAATAAAATAGGTTTCAAAGACACTCATTTGATGAAGTGGACAGTTTTTTGCCTAACCTTAACTATACTGGAAACTTGTGGAGCACTCTGAAGAAGGTGGCTAATGTTGAGGGATGGCAAGTTAGCAAGAATGATAAACTTTGGAATGCTACTCTGGATGCTGTGTCATCTGTTTCATATGAACACAACAGTTTAGGAATCAATAGGTGAATGACTTCTAAAATTAGTTTTAGAACATAAATTTCACATTAATATTGTCTTTATAATTTTCTTGTTAAAATTGCACTGTTTTCCATTTTGTCCAAATGTTTGTCTTTGTAAACTTTGTACATGTTCTGTAATATTAATAATTAGTTACAGCTTGACATTTCTTGATATTCCAGTAAAAAGGCTAATAATGTGAAACTTGGAAAATCCAGAAAAATTCATAAAAACTGTTGCCACATCATTTGACTGACATTTAGTCTATGATAATTTATATATATTATGAGAAATATCCTGCATATTAACTGTGTAAATATTTCTGAGAATACCTTCATTAGTTTTCTAAAAATCAGGATAAATTATAAGACTCATTACCAATTAAAAGAAATGATTTATTCTTTATATTACAAATTGAGCATTTACAGTGAATTTATTTAGAATTTTCTTGTTAGATGTGTGTGTGTGTGGCTGTTTTATATGTATTATAAAATGTAACCAATATAATAAATAAAAAGGAATAATTCTACAATAAAGTGTTAATGTTTTAAATGATTTTCTGATCCCAGTAATTAATTTGTTTTGTTTATTATCTCTACTTTATTATTTGTCTGTCATTCTCTCTGTTCTCAACTGTTTTATTTATTCAAAAACATCTGCTTCAGAAAATGCAAAATATAACAATTTGATCATTTAAGAAAATTTTTGTTCCATCATAAAATGCAAACAAAATATGTCAAAATTTCAAGGCTGAGGATTATCTGAATTTATTAGAAAATAAAAATAAGATACATAATTAAGAAAACTGATTCCTTCATAATTTTTGTTAATGGAATTGATTATTTGCATCTATATCTGTTAAAAATTTAAAACTATGTTTTACAATGCTTTGAATATTTATATTAATTCTCTTTAAGAATCTTTATGACATTAGATTATTCTGAAAGATTTTATATATATATATATATATATATATATATATATATATTTTTTTTTTTTTTTTTTTTAAGAGAATTTCATTAAGGTGAGATGTGATTCAAATTATGTGACAAATTTGTCAAAACCTGATTTTTTATATATATATCAATTTTCTTAAAGCTCTACCTAGTTGCAGTCCTCGGAAATTCCAGTGTCACACTGGGCACTGTATTGAGTCTTCTTGGCATTGTGATGGACATGCTGACTGTGATGATGGCAGTGATGAAGCAAACTGTGGTAAGTTTTGACTTAATTAATTTTCATTATAGCCATTGGTATTTTACCACAGTAATGAAAAAATATCTGTTAAGTATTGTGGTAATATTGTTTATTTGTTATGCACTCTTCCATGTTGTAATGAGACTCTTAGTTATTTCAGTGCAAGATTTTAAGCATCATTCCTGATAAAAGTATTTATATTTTACAGCTTTCTTAGGTGAAAAATATAGAATTTGTTACTTAATGAAAGGTTATATAGATTGCAATCAAGTGTATTGCTATATTTTGCTGAATTAAACCTAAGAAATAAATTTTGGTTTTACTATAATTTATTTGACAAAGAACTTTAACTACCTTTGAGCAACTGGGCCATGGATAAATTCTGGCAAGCTGAGAGACTTGAAACCAGCCTGAATTCAATTTCTGCTGCTAGAGAGTAGGAGAATTGGTCTACTACATTCAACAATTCTCTGTTATTAAGCAACTTTCTCTCTCTTGATAAATTCAATTGGCTCATTAATTACATTACTCCTTTTGTCTCTTCAGTTGATTTTTGATTGTGGAACTTAAGATGTTACAATATTTAAAGAGCTTTATGTGAAATAGATAAAAATTGGAAAAATACTATAAGGAGACCTTGTTGATTGAATTTAATACAACTGAAGGAATTTTTGATATATAATATTGCTACTTTCTCAGTTGAAATAGATGTATTTTGTTTCTTACATAAATTACTGTAATGTTTTTGAATAAAACTAACGAAAAACACTGGTTCACATACAGGTGTTTTATTCCTTTTAATGTGAGAAAAATTCTTAAATCCTTTTACACCTTAACATTTGTGTTTCAAGCTGTTACAAATATTTTGATAAATGTGTATATTAGTATAAAAGTGACTGCACAGTTTCACATTTAACAGGTGGCTGTCAAGGAAAGTGCCAATTTTAGATCCCAGGAAGTCATTATTAAAGGAATTAAGAATTTTATTTGAAAAAAGAAAATTTGGACTGTCTATTTACAGTTTTCTTAATTCAAATTTTTGAAACCTAAAACTTTTTCTTCAAATTATTCTTCTTAGTGATATCTTTGCAGAGCCATTTTTTTTTCACTTAATTTGTTTAGGCTTAACATAAAGTACTGCTTCAATTTTATGGCAGATAATTGTTTTGGAAGATCTTCACTGATTTAAATATCATCAGCTGTCATAGTCTATATGTTTCTTTAGCAATTTTGTGTTTTCTTACTGAAGGATAACTTTTTAATAATTTGTACTTTATATTATTCCAGATATTGAAAACTGCAGTAGTGGCCAATTCCAGTGTCGTTCTGGTAAGTGTATTGGATCCAATAAAGTTTGCAATGGCTTATCAGAATGTCCTGATGGTTCAGATGAAATGCACTGTAGTAAGTTTTAATTTTTTATGAAATATGTCTTCTGTTCTTTCATGATATACACACATATTTTATGTAACTGATTAAATCTATTTTTTCAGATCTTCCACCAAGTTGTCGAGAGAACAATGGTGGATGTAATCAGAATTGCCTGCAAACATCTCGTGGTGCACGCTGCAGTTGCTATATGGGTTATCATCTCCAAAGAGATGGAAAAACATGCATAGGCTAGTAACATTTTTATGTAAAATATTTTATTTTTGAAATTTTAGATTTAATAATTAGCATAATTATATTATGAATGTTTACATTTAAAATAATTAAAAATTAAATGAGTTTTCTTGTTTATATTGAACTGAAATAGAAACCAAGTTGATAAGTTTAGTGAAATAAAAGCTAAGATATATCAGGTTAGAAGAATGAAAAATATTTTATGATAGTAATGTATATTCAAAATATTTGTAAGTATGGACAGAAAAATTGGTAAAAATATGGATACCCATTAAAAAATAACATTTTGTCAAGTTTGAAAATATGGACTGTTCAATTTTTCTAAAGAAAATTAAGAAACCAATTAAAAATGCCAACTATATTAATTATGCAAAGAAATGATTGGAAGTTAATAATTGTTTACATTTTAAAGAAAAAAAAATTTTTTAAACAATATGATCATTTCAAGAAAAATCATTGGGCCAAGAATATATTCTTGTATCATTTTTTGTATAAAAGATTGAACTTGGTTATGGTTGACAAAAGAATGACAAAAGACAATATAACTCCTCAAATATCAAACATGACTTGGAATTGGAAAAATTAAGCATTTATGAAGTAACAGTAAAATAAGTAATTTGATTAAATTGTAAAATAAGTATGAATTTCTACCAAAAATAGTATTTTCTATATTTTATTTGGGGTCTAATTTGCAAAAAAAAAAAAAAAAAATCAAATTCTTTAATTGATTATTTTTCTGTGTGTATAGGGAGAGTATTGAAGTTTTGGTGATACAATTAGAATTGAAATTATTTTTTCTCCATACCATAATTCTCTTTTTGACATGACTAATATCTTTCCTCTTTAAAATGTTCTTTTTAAGGAAAAAAACTTGTAATACTTTAGAAATGGTCTTAAACACAGGATTTAGTTTTATTTTTGATTTCATGTTAGTACCTCAGTAAATATTTTTTTTTTTTTAAATTTTGGATTTTTTTATTTTAATTTTTTCTCTTAAAATAATTAAGTTTGCAAGTGTTTATTTTGTTTTTATCAATGAAAAATCATTTTCCATTGCCCAATTTTACAATTTTTTTCTTCTTTCACTTGTGCATGTACACAATTCCTTTGGTTCATATAAAAACTTTGAATTTTGTTAATTTCTATGATCCTTTAAATACAAGATCCCTTATGTGAATGTAAAGAATGCAACTGGTAAGTTTTTAGGGCTTTAAATGCATTCAGGTTAACTCCATTTTTATTGGATTATGTTATTGGACTAGAGAATTTGATATTTTAGATCCTCACTTTATGCAAAATAATAAATAAATTTACAAAAATCATTTTCATTTAAAAGCAAATATTTTTTATTTATAATATTCTTTTCTTTGTATGATAAAATTATATCAAATTTTGACTTTTCTTTCATTTTATTATTTTTTGTTAACATTTTATCTTATTTAGTAACCTTTTCTCTTTTATAAAAAAAGAACTAGCTGGCTTAACTGACATTGTCATTGTATTATATGAAAATAACACCAGTCATGTACAAATTCATGATGAATAATATTAATTGAAATGTAAGTTTTTGTCACTATTTAAATGAATAGCAAATTATATAAAAATAATACCATTAAACAGGGCTGCCAATGAGATTTTAATGTTTCTCACAGATCATGCTCCTTTTCATAAATAATTGAATGGTGTAGGGTTTAGGAAAAAAAATTGAACTGGGGTATATGACTTTTTTCCATATTACTTCAAACCCAGAGTCTCCATTGCCTGTCTCACTTTCCAAAAATGCATCAGACAATTTTATGAATCATAATATTGTTGATATTTCTTATCTCCAATGTTTATTTTGATTTTATTTTTCTGTATATCTCTCAAGATGCCATCCAAAATATGTGATATATTTTCAGTGATCTTGATCCCTCCGCCCCAAATTATCCGATATAAGTTTCTTCACTCATTGACCAACACTATAATGTAATTTTTTAAATGCCTTTTTGTTTTAGATTTCAATGAATGTGAAATGGTTGGTGCTTGCAGTCAAGTCTGTACAAATCATCCTGGTTCTTATAAATGTAGTTGTGCTACAGGTTATATTTTGAAACCAGATGGCAGGGGTTGTAAAGCTACAGGTAAGTATATACATAATTTTTTTTTTTTTTTTTTTTTTTTTTTTTAAGCATTTCACCCCAAGCAAGGTGGGAGCCACTAGGACGCAAGAGGTTACAGAAAATTTAAAGCAAGATCAGATAGGAGTGATAGAAGAAAGGATGAGGGTAGTGGATAGATCAAGGCAACTGGAGATGTCGATTGACATTACACTTGAATAGCTGGAGATTATAGCTCACAAGGAAACAGGAATAGGGAAGGGAGTTCCACAGGCGAGAGGTGCTAGACATGAAGCTATTGGAGTAGAAGAGACGGCTACATTTAGGAGTTTCGACAGTGAAGGGGTGAGAGCGGGATGCCAGCTTCGTATGGCGCTTGAACTCATGACGTCTGGGAACCAGTGAATGCAGCTCCTCAGAGCAATTTCCATGAAAGTATTTGTAGAACAGATAGAGGGAGGCGACGGCGCGTCTGTGAGAAAGTGACTGTAGACGAGACGACAGAGCAGGGCCAACTACATTGCATATCCGCCTCTGGAGCCTATCAAGAACCCCGAGGCAAACAGAAGGGGCAGCAATACTCCATGCAAGGGCGAATTGTTGATTTGTAGATCTGGAGGATCGACTCAGGGGAGAAAAACTTCCTGGCGCGGGTCAGGGAGCCAACCTTTCTTGTGGTGGACGAAGCAATTGACTCAATGTATTTATTCCATCTCAGGTCAGCAGTCAACGTGAGACCGAGAAGCCGCAGAGAGTTGCTCTCAAAGTTGAGCGTCAGACATTCTAATGGAGGGAAGGGAAGGATCTCTGTGGTGATTAATAGAGAGCAGTTTTGTCTTAGAAGTGTTGAAGTTGACCAGCCAATTCTTGCCCCAGTTCACAATCGATTGGAGGTCCTTTTCGAGACGCACGGTCAGGTGAGTTTTGTCAGTGAGACTAGATTTGTTTTTGAGGCAGGAATAAATTGTGGTGTAATCCGCGTAGATGCCAACTTGGGAAGTTATGGCATCAGGAAGGTCATTTATGTAGATAAGGAATAGAGTGGGGACTAGGATGGAGCCTTGAGGAACACCTGCGTTCGTAGGATAGGAACTGGATGAGAATCCATTGAGAACGACCTTCAATTCACGGTTTGACAGGAATGATTGTATTAGGTTATATAATCGACCCGTAATGCCATAACCCTGGAGCTTGCGAAGAAGGCCGGCATGCCAAACCCTATCAAATGCTTTGGAGATGTCTAATGCCACGGCACGGCCCTCCCCGTTATTTTGAAGAGCTCGGTAGACAGTTTCAGTGATGGCCGTAAGCACATCAGCTGTAGATCAGGCAAAGCGGAAACCATATTGCTTGTCTGAGAGCAGATTATGGGATGTGAGGTGGTCTACCACCTCGATATTGATTAGGGCTTCAAAGACTTTGTCAAAGAGGGGAAGGAGACTGATAGGACGGTAGTTGGAAGGGTCAGAGGGGTCGCCGGAGTTCTTGGAGACAGGAACGATCGAAGAGGACTTCCAGAATTTACATATATATATATATATATATATATATATATATATATATATATATACATACATATATATATATATATATATATACACACTGATGAACCAAAATATTATGACCATTGACATGTCAGAGACATAAATAAACAGGTAAGCAAGTCTCAAGTACTTCATTTTGCTTTATTGAATACTGCAGTTGTGGGAAAGAAGAAAGATCCATGGGACTTTAATAAAGGCCAAATTGTTATTGACAAAAGACTAGGTCAGAACATTTCTGAACTGGCATGGGTTGTGGAGTTCACATGTTCAGTTGTGGTAAGTACCTATTGTTGGTGATCAAGAACAAAATAATCTCCAACAAGGCAGGTTTATTTGATGTCAGAAGTGAATGGTGATGTAATGTGACATAGATAGCTTTAATCGAAGTGAAGGAAGGTATGTGTAACATGCAGTAAATCAATCCTTTTTTCATATGCAGCTATGTAGCTACATCCAGAGTAACCATGTCCACCAATGTTCATCATTGAAAATGTCTTCAAGAGGCATGCAAGTATTGGAACTGAATCTTGTATCAATGTGAGAAGGTTGCCTGGTTTGATGAATTTCAATTTCTCCTGAATAATGTGAATAGCAAGCTAAATGTATGTATGCTGTTATCCTGAAGAAGTTATAACGCCAGAGTGCACTGTGAGGAGGGAGAAAACAAGTCAGTGGAGGCAATGTGATGGTTTGGGTAGCACTCTACTGTGCAAAACTGGATCCCATCATTTATGTGGAAGGTACTTTAGGAGTCTGTTGGATTGGGATTTTAAATTGTTAATCCAAACGGATTTGATTTGGAATTGATTTTAGGAACAAGATTTGATTGGGATTGAGGCATTTCTAACAGAAACTAGTTCCTTCATAAAAATTAGGGAAACATTTTTTTATGACTAATTTTTGTTGCTTAAAAATAAATATTTTGTCAGAACATATTTATTCAGACTTGAAGGAGAAAAACAATTCCTAATAGTAGATAGTAGAGTCCACAGTTCAATTATCAGCAACATGAACACTATTCAAATTTGACATTTGTAAATAAAAACAAGTGAAAGGTACCAATTAAAATGTTAGAAATCATTTTGAGGCTTTTTTTGTGCTTCAATTAAAATGATAAAATATCAATAATTTTTGATTCTGATAAATTTGCTGAACTAGAAAGGTCTGAGGAAGTTAAATAGTAGTCATGAAAAAATTTCCTTAATGATTTTATTAGTTTTGTTTAGAAGTACCAATTAATTATGAAATTCCTATGAAATTGTTAAATTTTAAAATTCTCCATCAATTGAAAATTTAGATAATTAATTTCAAATGGAAATAAGGCAGTTACTTTTGTTAAGTACAGCTCAAAAAAAAGTATGAATTTGAAAATAAAAGAAAAACGTATTTGACATAGGACTCATAGTAAATACTATTGTTAATCTGGAAAATATTTTAGAACTTTATAAAATTATATAATAAATATTACAGAACAAGCACTTAAAAATAATTCCATTAATTAATTACAAAATAACTCCACTATGAAACTATATAATTAATGTATTTTCAGTGCTGAAAAATTCACATGTAAATCTAGTGTTTTCTACTTGAAATTAAATATCTAAAATCAATATAAATAATTTCTAAATTAAAAACATAAGTCTGTTCTGTCAAGCATTTGACAATAAAATGGAATGTTGGGCATTTTCATCATCATTCTGCTATATTTAAAAAAATTTTCTTACTATTTTGTAGGTTCCAAATAAATGATATAATTATTTTAAAATCACTTTTTAAATCAACTTCAATTATTTTTAACAATCGTGAAGTCCTGAACAAAACTCTCAAGGCAAAAACAAACTTTTATGGGCAAAGTAAATGGATAATTTAGTGAATTTACATTTTTTTTCAAGGAAGAAAATCAGTATTGTGTGGTTGTAGTGTTGAGCCCTGCACTTAGTTGAGGAAAGAATGTTTAGTTGAGTGGGAAGACTACCAACATTTGAAAGGTCTTGGCAATTATCCAGATTTTATAGTTTTTGGAGGGTAGGAATCAAAAGAGCTTTCTCTAAGACTTCATAGATAATTATTTTTATTGCTTGAAAAATAATTTTATTACTCTCTAATAGTGTCTCCAAATGTTTTGTAAAGGTTATAAACTTGCAGAAAAAGTGTCATCTTAATTTTAACACCTTGAATCTTATAGCTATTTAGCACCACAAACAAATAATTAAACAAAAAAAAAAGATTTTAGGAATGTATGTTAACTTGTTGCATTATTAAACCATTACATGTTTTAATATTGAACACAAATTCAAACTAAAACGTCTGCTTCCAAAAGTAAATATTTTTAAAATAAATTTAAATAAATTGACCTATTTTGCATCATATTAACTAAAAAACAAACTTAAAACATTATCTTTTAACCTTGTTCTAACTTTAATGATAGCCTAAAAGATTAAACTTGTTGAAGACATCAAATTAATGTGGAAGTCTAAAAAATATTTTTAAAAAATTAAAAAAAAATGAATTAAGATTCAGTTCTTGCTTACATTTCAATCATTTACAAAAACACAAACTTTTATTTGTAAATGAAATGACACTCATATATATAATTAACTGTCACAGACACACAAACTTACATACAAACATTGTGACGGATAGAAAACCCAGTCAACAAAACTTAAAACTTTCTTAGACTGTAGCAATTTGTCTACTAAAAAAAATTAATCTTTAACTTTGAATCAGATCGAAAGAAAAAATGCCACCACCGTCTTAAGTATTTCAGTATTAGCCGCTTAAAAGAAATAAAGAAATATCTCTTCCATGGCAACCTTACAAATTTTACAACTTCAATTTTTTAAATTTTATTTTAGGAGCAGCAAAATTAACACTCCTTTGCTCCTATAAAATGGAATGATTCTTGCTCTTTGTGAAAAAAAATGAGCCTTCCTCTACTTGGCTCAAGCAAAAGGAGTGTGCTTTTTTCAGGAGGGCTATGTAAAGCCCTGCCTATCTCAGTCCGATTTAGCAATGATGGGATGTTTGGTATCAACACATTTGCTCTGCAGAATCTTCATGTAACTTAGGAGTTAGAGGACCTGGTATTAACAAACTGGCACCAGATCCCGGTGGAAACCTGTAGAGGTTTTGTAAAGTTAACATTTGATTGAGCAAGATCTGTTTCACTAGCACAACACCTTTTAGGCAAGTGGTCATAATGATTTGATTCATTGGTGTATAACTATGGTTTGAACTGCTTTTAATTACATAGTTTTTATTATAACATCTACTTTTGAATATCCTACATTTTATTTAATTTAATATATAATATATATATATATATATAAGAAAAGACAAAAGGAAAACTTGTCTATTCCAATTTGTTTCATTTCTTGAAGTTTATCAAGGTAAATGCGAAGAATTTATTTCACAACTTGTATTTATGCACAATTATTAGTTATACTTAGAAATAATTTCAACTACAACTTTGGTCTAAAAAAATACTATAATTTTTCTTCATCTATATGCCATGCCCCTTCATGATGTTGGTGATCATGGCTCTCCACAAATTCCTGTCCTTTGCAGCTCTTAGTAAATTTTGTCTTTTTGCTCTCTCTCCTGGACCCTGTTTTGCCAACCATTTATGCAAACTCATTGGGTAGGTTATGAGCTGTTTTTTTTTTCTGTCCCTTCTGCCTTCAATGTCCTGTGAGTGTCAAATTTTCCAAGTTCTCTTTCTTTATTATATGCCCTAAAAAATTCAATTTTCTCTTTCTGGTTCTAAGTATAAATGTCCATTTTGTTTCTATTTTCTCTAAAATTTTATCATTGTTCATGTTTAGTCAAAGGTATTTTCAGCATCCTTCTGTAGAGCCACATTTCTATTGCCCCCAAATTTTTTCTTAATCTGTAAGATTTTCCAGTATTCACTGCCATATAGGAGGACTGATATTACATAACAGTTCAGTACTCTTCCCATTGTTTCTAACAAAATTTTCCTGTTTCTTAATACTATGCTTAGCTTTTGGAAGTCAACTTTCACTATCTCAATGCGCCTCAGATTTCAGTGTTGTACTTTCTGTTTTTTGTTTCTAGATATTTAAATTGTTGTACTTGCTTGATTTAGGTTCTCCAATTTGTAATTTGCAAGTTGGGCTGTTCCTTTTGTTAATAATGATAAATTCTATCTTCTTGCAATTGATGTTTAATCCTTTCTTCTTGCTTTCCTTCACTACCTTTTGTAAGAGTTTCCTTTCAGGTCTGCTATCAACAGTGTCATTTGCATATCTAATGTTAAGATTGTTTCCACCAACAATGAATTACCTTACTGTATAGGCTGAATAAGTCTGGTGAGAAGGCACATTTTTGTCTTACATCTCTTCTATTTTTGTATATTTACTAAATCTATTTTCTATTTGTAAACAGGCAGTTTACTCTCAGTATAGGTTTTAGGTTATTCTAATATCCTTTTCGAATATGTCATGGCAATTTAGCAATTCTTTGTGACATATTTTATCAAATGTTTTTGCATAAATGACTTAGATGAAAAGTTTTTGAAAGTACAGTTATTGATTCTTCCCAAAATGTTACATCCTGGATTTTTTAATTTATCTATTTTCTTAAAAGAAATGCTCCATTCTGAAACCAAAATACATGACTATAAAAATTTTAAAGATACCTGTTAACTCAAGACCTTTAAATATTTAAATAAATGAATTAATACATAAATAAACAGAACAAAATAAAATAAAATACATAGAAATAATAATTAGTTAAAAAAATAAAATAAAAATTCAACATCAACATTTACTTGCTTTTTATTAGTCAATAAATTACATCACTTAGCAGACTGCATATTTGACCTTTCCTTACACAGAAAGCTTTAAGAATATTTTAGGGTTTTCTCAAATTCAAAATTTGAAAACATTGATATTTTTCCTCCATGTTACTTCTGTGTTATGAACTAAAATCTTGACATTTACCTTTTTTATAAAATTCCTCATGTAATGAAACTCGTTGGTATACTAAGATTTTTCCTTTGTTTTTTTTTCATTTATATTGTTTTTATTTATATCTGATGTGTACATACACACACACACACACAAGCACACATATATATATATATATATATATAGTCATTTCCATTTCTTCATTTCAGGAGGTGAAGTCAACTTGATATTTGCAAATCGAATTGAAATACGGAAAGGAAATCCCAGTAAATCCGAGTTTTCATTCATTCTTGATAATCTTGACAATGCAATTGCTCTAGACTTTCATTATGATTTAGGCCTTCTTTTTTGGTCTGATGTTTCACTTGATGTAATTAAAAGAGTTTATTTGAATGGCTCAAATATCCAAACTATTGTGGAGTGTGGACTGAAAAACACAGGTAAGTTAGAAATTCTTTAAAATTAACATTTAATTCTTTTCTTTTACTTTTGGCATTTAACTTTATACAAATTGAAATTATTATAACAATGCACTATCTTAAATATTTATTTCCATGTTTCGCAATAGCAGTTTTTAACAAATATAAAAGAGTATGCCAGTTATTTTCATTGTTACCAAGTAAATGCAAATTAAAAATCAAATAATTTTGAGTAGAAATCATGATGAAAAACTTGCTATTTT
This sequence comes from Acanthosepion lycidas, assembly GCA_963932145.1. NCBI lineage: Eukaryota > Metazoa > Mollusca > Cephalopoda > Sepiida > Sepiidae > Acanthosepion > Acanthosepion lycidas. The sequence continues at coordinate 98,677,659 of OZ010600.1, forward strand.
GGTCATCTTGTCTAATTAATATCTTTGCTTGTGTCTGGTGCAATTGTAGGTCAAGTATCACCCTATTCTGCTTGGAGCAAATAGTTCCAATTCTGCAAGCATTCTGATTTTCAATCTGCATATTGATATTACATGAAATTTCATATCAGATAATGCTTTTAAAAGATTTTGCAATTTGACAATTTCTTGAGTAGAATTTGAAATATACTTCACACCTCATGTGATTTTTCACACACTTAGGTATTGACTGACACTAAAATCAATCAATGAATCCATTTTAATATTTTGTTTGGCTATTTACATGTCTTATGTTCATTTCTCAACTGTATAATATGGTAAATTATTCTTTTAAATAATTTAGAAAATGCAATAATTAGTCATGCCATAGACAAGAGAAAACTTACACAATAAAACAAGAATGAAATGAATTTCTTATATTTGCATAATCTATGATAGCCTTCTAATTTGAAGGTCTATTTAGAAGAGAATGCTTACAAATTTTAAAAGGACTTAAGTAGGAAATGTTTTAATTAAAGGTACATATGAATGTTTTTAGATTAAGTGATATTTTTATATTCATATAGGTGGTTTAGCAGTTGACTGGATTCATGACAAGTTGTTTTGGACTGACTCTGGTACATCAAGAATCGAAGTAACTGAACTGGATGGTGCAGACAGGAGGGTTCTTGTTTGGAAAGGGATTGACAAACCTCGAGCTATTGTTGCTCATCCAGGAAAAGGGTAAGTGATTTAGTGTTACATGTTTTGTTTCCTTTCCTCATGAATTTATTTTTAGTAGTTTATTTATGTAATTACAATTTGAGATATTGGCAGATATCTTCTCATCTATACACTGAAAGTTATTCAAAGTAGGGTTATAATAGGATAGAAGGACAAATAATCCCCAAAGAGTATTGGAGATAAATTATCCTTTTCTTTCTCATATTAGAAATATTTTTGAAGAAAGCAAGTTTTATTTAATACAACTTGAAAAATAATAAGGTATAAAAAATAAGTTTAGAAAAATTAATTTTATTCATGCTAGTGTTTGGAAAGCATTGGCTTTGAACTTTGGAAATAACTAAGGGAAAACTCATTAAAATGGAGTAATATCTTCTCACACTTCTCCCCACATAGATTCAAGGAGTTGACAGGTAACAGCCAGGTAATGTGTTTGGTGAAATAATTAATTCCTTAAACCAACAAAATTTCAAAACTTTTAAACATATTTGCTAGTTTTTTGATTTTTCTTTAGGTAAATGAGAATGTGTGACTCATTTAAATCTAAGTTAAAAACACCTAAAATAGATTAAGAATAAGTCATGGTCAAAATATTAATTTTTGTGTAATACAATTTTAGGGATCAGGTAACTATGAACTTGGAGACAGTCTGATCACTGCTACAACGTGACAATAAAAAAAAACTCTTCTTTTTTTTTTTAACTCGGCACATGTAAAACTCACTCAGCACACCCCAAATGCTCTTACAGTAAACAACTGAAAAAATGCTAAGTTGTTCATCTCCAGTTTGTACTCGATTTCTAGACAAGTTTGTTGTCTTGATGAGGAACATGCAGCAAATGTGCCTGATGAATTGGGTAGTTATGAAACTCCAAGTACATGTGTATTTATTAATATATTCTTTATAGCTCTGTTTAACTATATTGTGCACTGTTTTTCTTGCACTTGAAACTAAGTAAATATTTATTTACCCATGTATATATGTATGCTATCACACGCACATATGGTTGCTAATATCTTATTTAGTTTATGCCCACACTTATATATAATGAGACAATGGGAGAAAATATGTGTTCTTTGGGTTTTTCTTGACATTATATATAATATATATATGTGAAAATATATAGAAAATAAGAAAGAACTGGTTAGGTAAATAATCCAAAGTTCTTTAGTATTTTTGTTATTATTTTTAAAAAATAGTGCTCGATACAAAAGTAGAGCATAAATATAATTATTTATTTAAAAATATGATTCCAACACGCTACATAAGAGGTCTCATGTTTCGAAACAAGAGTTTTCGGCTCTTGTTTTGAAACATGAGACCGCTTATGTAGCATGTTGGAATCATATTTTTAAATAAATAATTATATATATATATATATATATATATATATATATATATGATATAATTTTAAGGTATACTATATTTGAGTTAAAGTGCTCAATATTAGGGATAGAATGTATGTAAATATAAAAGTGGACATTAAAGTCAACACCCAGAGGGGACAGTCTGTTTCATGCTAAACATAATCCTCAGGCCATGTGCATTGTGTTTTTGCTTGACTTTTAATATATACTGGTCAGTAATGCATTGTGGTTAGTCTGTTGCATTGAATTATCCAAACAGTTAGCTTGGTGGGTATGGTTTGTTAATTTTTTTTATTATTTACTTAGTTTATTTACTTATTTATTTGTTTGGATTAATTTATTTTACTTGTTTTTATTTTATTTATTTTCATTTTTTTTTTTTCAATTTTTAAGTAACGTAGTAAAAATTTGTTTTTGTGTCTGCATTTTCAGATGAGATCTGATCATTTATTTAGTAGTTTGTTTTGATCTGGGAAGGTAATTATAGCTATTTTTTCTCCAAGCAGAGTTTTTAGTTTTGGGATTGATTGTTGTAGAATGATGTTTTTTTTCCTTATTTTCCATGATATTTTTGGTGCGATTTGTTTTTTGTTTTTAATCTCCCAGATATGTTTAGAAAGCATTGTGCTGTTCACCTATTTACTATTTGTAAAGGATGTTTTGTGCGTGGAGTTTCTTTGTTTCCAGGGTTCTTTAGTTACTCCTATGTATTTTTTCTTCATTATCTGTTAATATATTAACACAATTCAGGCCAGTAGATATAAATAAATAAATATACTGTTTAATATATAAATAAAAACAGAGCATCTACTCAAATACAAGTATCCATTAAAAATAATATTTAAACAAATAAAAATATAAAAATGAACACTGAGGTCATCACTGAGTGGCTTGAACACAAAATACAAGTATCCATTAAAAATAATATTTAAACAAATAAAAATATAAAAATGAACACTGAGGTCATCACTGAGTGGCTTGAACACAAACTTCAGGCCTGAAGATTGTGTTCAAGTATGCAACAGACTATTTCTGCTCAGTGTCCATTTTTATATTTACATATGCTGTATCCCTGATACTATATTTTTATCATATATATAGATATATATATATATATCTATATATCTATATATATATATATATATTTTGTCAGCATATTTTTATTAAGACATGTTTCATTAAATAATTTATACATGTTCTGTCTACTTATTCTTGATAGGATCCTTTTATACTCACGAATGAGCTTTTTTGTGTAGTTGTTGAAAGATGAGAGGAAAGTGCCATGTTGGTTCATATTGTATTTATTCCAAGTACTCAGAATAAATAAATATGAACCAACACAGCATTTCTTCTTGTCTTTCAATAACCACCTCAAAAATTTAATTCCTGACTATGAGAGGATCCTATTGAGAATAAGTAGACAGACCATGTCTAAATTATTTAATGAAATCTGCCTTATATATATATATATATATATATATATTTATGTATGTATGTACTCTGTTGCAAATACACAGATGCCAGTATTAAAAGATTTCAAAAATGCAACTTTTATTTGCTCTTTATTAGCACAAATGCAAATTTTGATCACATGTGATAGATTGCAGCAACTTTAGTTATCAATTTAAATCGTTCAAGAATCTTGGTTCCACTTTTCTTGATTATTGCTTGTATGTCTTGGTGCTGAAATGTAGAGCAAACGTAGAGTGATAAGGAATTAAAACAAATTTGCACATTGTTTTTTGTTTTTTTTTACTTTTTTTGAAAAAATAAACCAAAATAAAAAAACCTTTGTTGCAAAAGCTTTTCTTATGAATTTTTTGATTACAGTAATTTGAAAAAAAATGAATGTATTTGGCCTAATATGCCTAATTAGAATAAGTATTTAAAAATTCAGAATGTAAAGTGTATTGATCAGAATTTGTTAAACTTTTATTAAAGCAAATTTTCTTTTGAGGGCCTTGTATATCACAAATATATTTTTCATTTTGAAATGGATGATATGTCTGATTTTTATTTTTAGGATGATATTTTGGACAGACTGGGGTAGTAGTCCTAAAATTGAAAGTTCAGGTATGGATGGCCATGAACGGCGAACAATTGTCAATTCATCATTAATCTGGCCTAATGGTCTCACCATTGATTATGCAGCTGGCAAATTGTATTGGGCTGATGCCAAATATCATGTGATTGAGTGTGCATATCTAGATGGGTCGTACCGACGAACAATCATTAGCCATGGTGAGAATTCTCTTAAAATGTGATATTTTTCTCTTTTCAGTGTATTTCCTAAAAGAACTACTAATATATTTAATGTTTAGCAATAAATGTGTTATTTTTTGATTATTTTGTGTTTGGAGAAAATGTTAATGTATTGATAATTTGTCTTGAAAAATACTAATTAGGCTTTTTATTCATATTTAAATACTTTATGTATTATAAAAAATAAAGTATTGTTCAAAAACAATTTTTTTTACACAAATATAATTAGGTTTACATGGTTTATCTTTAAATATTATATACTTGTTCCATTTTCTCACTTGCATGTTTGAAGTTTAATTCTAGCTAAATAAATATAAGTTGTCTGTTTCCATCAGATTAAGATATCCATCAAAGTGAAAATATATTGCAACTTTTAATGTTGCAGCTGGAACTTATTAAAATTGATATTTTCTTAATGACAAGCTTTTATGATTTGAATTTTTGTTTTTCCAGGACTGCCTCATCCATTTGCATTAACACTATTTGAAGATGAGCTTTACTGGACAGATTGGCACACGAGAAGTATTTGGAGAGCAAACAAATTCACTGGTAATCGTGTTGAAAGAGTGCGAAGTCGCTTGCACTATCCTATGGATATACATACTTACCATCCTTTGAGGCAGCCACAAGGTATAAGTGTATGTCTTTACATTTGAAAAAGTAAAAAAAAAATATTGTATTATTAGCAAAAATATGAATTTCTCTGCAGTAACAATTTATTTTTTCCTTTTATAATTATCATCTTTTGTGTGTGACTATTTTCATTATATTGTCTTGTATAAAAAAAGTATCTTTTTCAAAAATGATCTTGGTTTAACTATGGTTAGCTGATAACTACATGGGGAGTATCACTATTGAAGATTGTATTGCTGTTGCCGTGTATGCTTGGATGTCTTTTTCTGCTTATAAAAAATAAATTCATAAAAGTTTTGTTTTCAATGGAAAAATATTTTAAAGTTGCAAAATTCAATTTTTGATTAACAAGTCGTTCATATTTAATAATTATGAACAACTAAAGCTGTTTTTACAATATGGAAGACATTGTAAAAACACTTTTGGTTATTCAGTGCTACTCAGGTAGCTATGTTATTGTTTCTTGGCCACATACTCACCAGTTTCCCTTAACAGAATCCTCCTGACACATACTGACCACCATCTTTCCTGTCATGCATTTGAGAGAGGCATTGTGAACTTTATCAAATCCTTTTGACACTGCACACTCTCCTTGTTTTATAAATAACTTTACCATTGTAAGCCAAAAACACATTCAGAAAGTGGCCAACAAACCTTCCAAATAAGTAGAATATGCTTTGACAGTTGATGTTGTTTGTGATTTTTGGGACATTGCTTCCTCAACTCCTGAGCATACTGTATTTCATCCAGATCTGTAAGCCTAGCACTTTCTTCGTCTTTTCCATCTTTTCTGGTTCCTTATAGGTCAGTCTAAAGTTAGTCAGGTAAAGATTTACAATAAGAGCCTTACAGGTTAAATGCAGCAGAAGAACTTTTGTATTTATTCTTTATCCTGTATTGGTTGTTGGTGAGCACAGCATTATCAATTCGTTCAGGGATAGACCCACACTATACTGTTGAAATCTGTGATCCACTTGATGTTGAATTTTTTGCCATTCTTTTAAATGCTTGTAGCAAAAAGATATATGAAGGTGCAAAAGTTGCAGGTCTTAAAAGAATCAATTATATCACAGGTGCAACAAACATACTTCTTACTTCCAAAAGCAATAGCTTATGTTCAAGATGCTATGCTTAGTGAAATAAAAATTTGCATGAACTCTCAAGCTCTCTAAGAAAGACTGAGCTGAAGCAGATCTTTGAAGCCTTGTTGAACAACATAGTTTTGGAAAATATCACTTTTTGTAATAACTGCTACATGTAGCTTCCTTACTGGACATTTCCTGCAGAGGTGTTTGTTAATCCAAAAGAAACCTTCATGTATGTATAGTAAAGAAAATAGTAGCTTACTTTCCCAAATGAAATGCCTACATGTATGTATTTTTCCCCAAGGAGGGAATAAAAACAGAAACTTATTCTCAGCCCAACCGAAAAACATTTCTTCATTAAAATATTCTATTTGCTTAATTGATCTATGAACTTTTCAACACCCTCTTGTAGTCAAAAGGAATACATTTGTTACATTTATACTTGATAAGGGGAAGTAATCTATTTCAGAGTTGCATTTCTTGTATCTTACATCATGCTATAAAAAAATAAAATTTAATTATTTTCAAACTTAAAATGCCTTAACTCCAAACAAATCATCTTTATTTTGAATGTATTGTTTCCTTTTCAGAAAGAATCCTTTTCAGTGGGATTATTTCAAGCATCTTATTGTTTTGGAGTTATTTATTTAGGCTAAATGATATCTGCATTTAAAAAAAATCTTTAATGTTAAATCTTTTAACAGCTTCCTATTCTATTTTTAGATTGTGCTAAAAATAAGTATAATTTAAAAGTATTCTTGATTAACATTAACTTTTAATTTTTTCTTGGTGACAGCAATGAATCGATGTGGTTCTGACAATGGTGGCTGCAGTCATTTATGCCTTCCTACAAAACGAAATTATATTTGTGCATGTCCAACTGGACTGGCTCTCAGAAAAGATGGGAAGACCTGTCGAGATAGTAAGTAATACACTTTATTTAATAATAATGTTAAGGGCATTTGTTTGAAACTGAAAAAAATCTTCAGTTTAGTAAAAAAGAATATTTGAATATTTTACCTTTTAAAATATTTTTGCTATTCAGTTAAAAGTATAAATATATTTTTCTAAATGATCTTTTGCAATGCTGAATCATTCAATGTTAATTGGCGTAGTCTAGAGGATAGCCACATTAGTGAATAAAATACACTAGTAATGGTTTGTGAAACTAGTTTGTTCTATAAACAAAAAGAGAATTTTTATTTGTTTGCATTCAAAATTTTTATTTTTCTGGGAGAAAAGTTGTTGAAAATTGTATTCAAAATAAGTCTGCATTAATTTAAAAACTTTTTCTTTTCTTTGATTTATTTGATGGATGTACAACCTTTTCTCTAGGTCAAGTTTTTGGTGACTGATGTTTTTATCATTTAAGAAAAAGAGGAGCAAATAAATGAAGAATGTATTAAGAATTATTATATTCAGACTGACAAACAAATAAAATTCTTAATGTTTTAAAATTTTGAAAAAGAAAACACTCAAGTTTTTTGAATGGATTTGTAGTGATACTAGCAAATTAGTATGCATAATTTGCATAAGCACAAGTGAACACTCATATAAGTGGTCACTGAGAATAACGAAGTAGTACAACGAGCTTAGCGGCTGATTAGTGCTAACCTCTACATCACAACAATGGCGTCACCGATAGGATATCAATTGTCTCTGGAAGATCCAGATTTTGTGGATACATGGATTCGTTGTTTCTCTGCCACTGCAAGAACAAAAAAGTTGAAAAACAAGGAAAAGGGAGGCGAAAATGAAATCACAGATTTATTTTTGGCTACAGTTGGATGCGAGGCGATAATGAAAGTCTCCACCATGGCATATCCCTCAAATTTGGAAGACCAAGTTAGATTATAAGAAGCAATATGAGACCCAAGAAAAGGTTGGTGGTGGCAGAAAGAACAAAATTCATGTCGATGAAACAAGAAATTGACGAACCAATTATAAAATATCTACACCGTCTACGAAATGCAAGTAGATATTGTGAATTTGAAAAACTTGGACAAGATGAACAGACTATTGAAGAGGACTTGATTCAATTAAGATTAATTGAAGGTATGTGCAATGCATCACACCGATATAAAATAATGGAACAATTACAAATAGGAAATATGTCTTTAAATACATGTATTGACTTTATTCAGCAACAAGAACTAATTCAGAAATACAACCATTATAAAAGTCAACCCAGCGAACAAATATTCGCTGATACGTACATGTTAAAGAAGATAAAAAGGTGTTCATATTGTGGACGTGAACATGAAATAAAAAAGGAAAAGTGTCCAGCATTTGGAAAAATTTGTAATAATTGCTTAAAAAAGAACCACTTTCAAACAGTGTGTAAATTAAAAAAGAAATTTATGTTGAAAGAATTGAAGAAAACGACACCAATAGGGAAGTTTTTACATTAAAAAATAAGGGTATAAAAAAAATTGAACATAAGAAAAAGACATTATAATAAAGGTCAAAATTAATAACTGCAATTTAGATATGCAAATGGATACTGGGAGTGAAGTAACACTGATACCAAAAAATCTTTGGGAACACAGTATTAAGCCACCTTTACGAAAGAGCAGTTTACAACTCCACCAATTTGAGGGGTCGGTTATAAAAACATTAGGATACTTTGAAGGTTCCTTAGAGTTAAAAGACAAATTTGAAGTAATACCTATAGTTGTTACAAGTTGCGGAAAAAACCATGGACTTATTGGAAACGACATGCTTAACATAAATTCTACCAAGTTAATTAATGAAATAAAAATGAAAAAAACTGGAAAGTTAAAAAAACTATGAAGCATGTTTAAAAGAAAATGTTTCCCCCCACGAAAATTACCAGTACATTTATTGCCATTAGTAGAACAAGACCTTCTTGAACATGTTCCACCTGGAGGTAGCAAGTGGGCATCACCCATTGTAGTGTTGAGGAAAACAGATGGTGATTTACGTATTTGTGGAGATTACAAAATAGGAGTAAATCACAAGATATGCTCGGATTCATATCCCATACCCAATGTTGAACTTGCATTACATGCACTGGCAGGAATGACCGTTTTTTCAAAAATAGATTTAAAAACGGCATACCACCAAATACCAATAGACGAAAACTTCAAAGAAGTAACCACGATAAATATGCCAATAGGGTTACTAAGATGGTAAAGGATGCCATATGGAATAAAAACTGCAAGCACCATATTTCAAAGGGCCATTGAACAGGTTTTAGGAAATGTAAAAAATATGATTTGTTACCAAGACGACATATGCATAGGAGCTACTAATGAAAAGGAATTAAAAGAGAAAACAGACTTAATCTTGAATAGATTAAGAAATGCAGGAATGACAATAAATGAGAAAAAAAGTGTAAGCAATTCTAACAAAATATCTTTTTTAGGTTATTCCATTTCAAAAGAAGGTATATCACCAGACCAAGCCTTGATAGAAAAAATACTAAAAGTAGTTACACCTACAAATAAAAAAGAAATGGAGTCTTTTTTGGGATTGGTAAATTTTTATAGGCGATATTTAGCAAAATACGGAACCGTTTGCAAATTTAAGAAAAATGAATGTGGAATTTATGTGGTCAGATGAACAGCAAAAAGCTTTTGAAAGATTAAAAGAAATTATGTCAAAGAAACCTGTAGTGAAAATGTTTGATCCAAAAAAGGACATAACACTCACTACAGATGCAAGTGAACATTCAATATTGGGAATATTATCACAAGAAGGACATCCGATAATGTATTTATTGAGAAGATTAACGAACACTGAATTCAATTATTCGAACATAGAGAAAGAAGCATTGGCTATCGTGTGGACAACTACTAGAGCCCGACAATTTTTAATTGGAAAAAAATTTCTGTTAAGAAGTGATCATAGACCATTAGAGTTTATATTTAACCCAAGGAAAGAATTACCCAAAGTCACGACATCAAGGATTCTACGATGGGCGATAAGATTGATGGTATTTGACTTTGATATAGAGTATGTCAAAGGAAATTCAATTCCACATGTGGACGCACTATCAAGATTGAGGTTCTACAAGGAGTCAAAAGATAAAACAGAGGAAGAATTTGAAGATTCATTCCTACATTTGATAGAGACTGATGTTTTGTCTTTAGATAGAATGGCTGCGGAAACGAGACATGATCCAGTGCTAAGTAGGATAATATCGAGAATAAGAAAAAACTCATGGGGAAATTGTTCTAGGGCGGAAAGACCCTATAAAGAAATAAGACACAAATTAACAATAGAACATTTGTTATGGGGACCTGGTAGTTCCCCCAGAAACACAAAGAAAACTGATAATAGAAAGTGTACATGATGATATACACTGTAGAATGGCGGCCACACAAAAAAGGATAAAATTAGAAGCTTGGTGGCTGGGATATTCAAGAGATGTCAAGGAATATGTAAAAAGGTGCAAAAAATGTAAAGAATTAAGAAACTTTACACAAACCAAATTACATTCGTGGCCCAAAGAAGTGGAGCCATGGAGTTGTGTGCATATGGATCATGCATACATTAATGGAGTGGGACTCTTATTAATATTACTAGACTCTTTTTCAGGTTGGCCTGAAATAATTCGGGTTACAAACAAGAAAAGTTCTACGATAAAGCAGATTCTAAGAGTCATATTTTCCAGAAATGGCATACCAAAAACCTTGGTATCGGATAATGCACCAGAATTTTGTGATGAAGAACTTAATGTATGGTTAGAAAAAATAGGGTGTAAACCATATAAGACACCTCCATATCACCCTCAATCGAACGGATTAGCAGAAAGAATGGTGCAGACTGTAAAAAAGGGACTAAAAGCATGCTCTCAGCAAAAAGAAAAAGTAGAAGTTTTTCTACCGAGGCTGCTTTTAAGTTATCATATGATACCACATGCGGGAAGACTAGAAAGCCCATCAGCTTTAATGGGAAGACGGATTAGAGCTCCGCTAACGATGTCGTATTCTAGAAATGAAAAAATGTGGTACAAAAAGAACAAAGATGCAAATCCAGAAAGGGCAGAACTTATCATGCAAAAAGGCCACAATACAGCTATAATAAATAGAGAAAACGGCAATAGTGTATTAGCCCATGCAGACCAAATAAGGACCCAGGGTGAAGAGGAAGAGCAAAACGACAAAGAAATGTCTTCAATTTCATCTGATAACGAGTTGGTAGAACACCCATTACAGAAGGAAACTTCAGAAGATGAAATAATGCAGGATCAAGAGGGCCAGAATGAGTCTGAAACTTCGGACGAAGACCAGATAATGCAAGAAAACACATGACTACAGCCCAGCGCGGGACAGATCTAGGTCTCCCAGGGAAAGAAATACAGGAGAGAGAGAAGTAGAGCAAAGTGATGAAAATAACATGAGAAGGAGTACAAGATCTACAAGAGGAATAAAACCCTTGCGTTTCAGGGAGATGTAATGATACTAGCAAATTAGTATGCATAATTTGCATAAGCACAAGTGAACACTCATAAGTGGTCACTGAGAATAATGAAGTAGTACAACGAGCTTAGCAGCTGATTAGTGCTAACCTCTACGTCACAACAGGATTTAAATTATATTTGAGTAAATAATGGCTTAAATATTATATTTATTATCAGATATTAAAATTATTTTTTAAAATAATAACTTGTTTTTTTTAAAATGAATTATCGATGTATTTATATAAAAATTTTACATGTCGTCTTTAGAAAGAATAAAATTCTCAGTTTCAATAAAAGAACTGAAACACATTAATATGAAAAAAATCCTACATCTAAATTTAAATATTTTAGTTTTCTACTGAAATAAAATGAAAACATTTTGCAATTTATTCTCTAAGACAGTTTAATAAAGCTTGTAAAGTTGTTCAGTGTTATTTTATGATTTCCTTTGTGATCATCAGGTAATTGTGCATGTAATGTATCTTGAAATTTTATCAGGTTTGTTTTTTTCTGAATTAGGCCATTAATAACATCAAAGAGATGTGTAAAGTAAATTTTATTTCAAAATAATCCTGTTGATGGTAGATGAATGCAAATAATATTTTTTTACAATGTGTAAATATGAGGAGAATTTGATGAAAAAACATACTTGTACATTTAGTTTCAACTGTCTTCTTTGAAGTAGTCTTCTTTTTCACAGTGCTGCCCATAAAGAGTAGTGTAAAATGTCTACTGCACTGCATTCAATTCACACACACACACACACACACACACTTTTCAAATTCTTCTTTGGCATAGTGTCTCATTTATTGAATATTCTTTATGTATGCATGATATAATACACTCACATTCAGAGGGCAAATATGCCTCTAAAAATACATGTAACTGATCTATACTTAATTGAAAAATTTCACATTATCTTTATATTGGAATCTTGGTTGTTATGCACAGTATTTCAACCATTGTACTCTTCAAACTTCTTCAGGTGTCTGTCATACTCTGTAATATCAAGAGTATATCTGAAGATGATCTGCTGTCTATACAATATCAGTATGTTATTCAAAATCTGTTCAATTCCAGCAATATCTCTCTCTGACAAAGCTGCTCTCTCTGTGTAATCCATTCTATGTATTTGTGGCAAAGAATACAAGTGCAAGACAGCTATCCTTTAAATGTAAGGGTGGAGGAATTATCAAAAGGCTGTAATCTAGTTTGATTGAAATAAGGAATGGCTGAGGATGTATGATAGGAAAAGTGTGGTGGAGATGTGCTAATTAACATTTTTGTTAGAAAAGTGAAGGTGATGATGAAGGTTGTGTAGGTGAATTAGCTATTTCCGCACACATTTTAAACTTCTTCGTTTCACAACATTGATAAATATAAATAGGACACAAATGACAAATCTCAGATAACAACAACAATAAAAATATTTTATATAACATAAAATACACAAAAAATATGTGTTGGTTGAATTTTAGTGAATGAGAGATTTGTTTGGGGGATTTTAAATTTGCTTTTTAAACTCTTATAATGTTCAGTATCACATGAAGTCGAGTTCACTGAATTGAATATTTTATGTTATATAATATGTGAAACTTTGATAGAATTTGTTTTTAGATAAACTTGTTTAAATTGAATTTTAAACAGTTTGTAAAACAGTTTCTGAAATGAAATTCATGATGTAAGAGTTTAGTAACAAAAATTGTCTGCTTTTGATTATATGTTTGTGTGTGTCAAAGATTGCATAAAAAATATCTTACAAGAATTCTGGAAGGTAGTTCGTTCTTCAGTCGAGTATTAAACTTGAACAATAAAATCCAGTGTAATAATATTCTGTAGCAGATTAAGTTGAAAATCAATACTGTGATTGAGAAGTTTTCAGTAAGTGATAAATGAATCCAAAAGAATTTGGTGAGTGATCGAGTTGAATATTTTAACTTTAATTGCAATGAAGTTGTTTTCATGTTGAAGAAATTGAAATTCTAACTTTGCACTTCAATGATACACGCATAATGGACTAGTTTGGCAATTGCTAGTTGTGCAAAATGCTCACTGATTAGGTTTGCTCATGCATTAAAGTTATTTGTTTTCTAGTCATGTGGTAGGCTCATGAACACATTTAGAAATTTTGGCAGTCAACTTACCTTAAACACTATTGTGTGGGTGTTGTTGCCATTTTTCATATATATTGACCAATTGGCAATAGTATTTACAAAAAAAAACAATTTGGATCCACTTTGTGTTTAGGATGTACAAAATTTGTTAGCATGAGTAAATACATAGTAAATCTACTTGAATTTATTATCCAATGAAATTCACTAAATCAGAATAGTATGATAATTAGATACTGAAAATTGGTGTATGGAGGTTAAACTTTATAAAAATGTGGCCATCAATCCTTGTGGAATGAAGTCAAGATAATTGAGCATAACAGTGGAAAATAAAAGCATTGAAAATATCAGCACACATGTTAGGTTCTGGTAACCTCTTCAGAGAATCAAGATGAATACCATCTAGTAGGTTCTGATTAAGAAAGGATACACAAGGATTCTATAACTTGAGTACAAAAATTGGGCCTCGGACTCCAAAATTACTGTTATGGATTACTCAAGAGACACATGACCTTATAGATTAAAGCATTGATTTAGACCTATCTGTTTTTTTTTTTTTGTTTGTGGAAGTTGTGAGTTCAATTTTGGGGTAATGCTGAAAAGTCATATACTCTGGTTCAGTGGAAGAGATGGATAAATAACACAAAATCAAATAGACTAAATTCTCTTTAGTCTATTAACTAATACAAGATGTTGCCTAAGAATGGAAAGTGGAATGAGCACTGTCTATTCTCATAGATTGAATAAAGGGTTCAGTTCAAAATTCTAGAAGGTTACAGGGTACAAAGAAGATTGGAGAGTACAACAAATGAAATCCAAGAATAAAAACCAAGATGAGCATGCTGATTTGAATAGAAAGACATGAAAATATTAATTCTTGATCTAAAAAAATTCCACCAGAAATTAAAAATTCTCTCATTTTGATATTTATTCTTATAATCTTTTTGATAAGATGGCACAATTTTTTATAAGTTTAAAAATAATAAATATAAACCCAAAGAGATATATATATATATATATATATATATATATATATATACATGGAATACTTTGAGGAAATGGCATTAGAATCTGTATCTCTAAGGCCAACTCTATGATTAAGATACGTTGATGACACCTTTATACTCTTGGCCACACTAGGAAGATGTCCAGGTTCTACTGGACCATGTGAACTCAATAAGATCTTCGATACAGTTCATGATGGAGAAAGAGAGTAACAACGCACTCCCATTCCTGGATGTTCTAATATCTCAAACAGAGCATGGGTTCAAGACATCCGTATACCACAAACTGACATTCACCAGACAATAATTTCAACTCCCACCATCGATACAGTGTAAAGAAAGGGATCGTCCATTGCTTACAACACCGAGCAAAATCATAAGTTGTGACCCAGAGATATTAGATAAAGAATTAGTTTGTATAAGCAGTACCCTACAACGTACTAAAAATCAGCTATTATTGGACAGAGGGAATAGACTTTTATGATCCACTGTGGAAGGGTATTCAATGAGATTTGTTCTTAGTATAATTTTTTAATGAGTTGGGATAGAGTTAAGATTACTTGCTTTTACTGTTGCATATGTTCATTAATCATAACCCTGACTCTTCACATTAACAGTGATGATTTTATAAAATATTTTTTTTAGGACTGGACAATTTTCTTCTGTTTTCAACTAAATCTGACCTTCGTCGGATTTCATTTGATACTGCTGAAATGATTGATATGATTATTCCTCTGCCAAATGTACAAAATGTGGTTGCAGTTGAATGGGATTCTGACACTAATACAATTCTATGGACTGATGTTAGTACAGATACTATCAACCGGGCCAAATGGGATGGATCTCAGGCAGAGGTATGTTGTCATAGGATTAGTTTATTCCTGTATTTTACCCTTATTTTTTCTACATTAAAAATTTTGTATATAAATTTTCCTCAAAACATCACAAATATCCATTGTTTTTCCTTTTTTTTCTTTAATTTTCAGAATAAGAATGTCTGAGTACAACATAGCAGCTTAGATTGTCTTGTCATAAGTTCTTCCCTTGCAGCAAGTGCTTATAATATACTTGAAGTGTCATGTTCTTTGAGAAGGCAATCATGGATTTGCACAGCTTTCTTTCTTTTTTTTTTTTTTTTTTTTTTTTTAAAATATCTGTAAATTGTGATTGTTCTTGTAGAGAAAATAATGGAGTGATTTCCATTGCCTTCTCCAGTTTTGCATTGTCCTGCTAGGTTGTCTGCCAACTCTATCAAAGGAGCCAAGTGTGTTATTTAATTCCTAGCTGGGAGCAGGACAAAAAAATTGCATTCATACCTTTCCAAAGCCAATTTATAATCACTTCACACTAATTATCTTGTGAGGAATTTGAACTCTATTTGCTACATAGGGAAAGTAAAAAAACATTAAGTTTGTATAACATGTTGATGTGTGTGGGGAAACCAATTACCAAAACAAGAGTCTTTGATAACAAAAATGTATGTTTAGACAAAATTTAACAAAATTTATGTTTAGACTGTATACCTTTATAATGAATAATTATATGACCCAAGGAGTGCAGATGGTAGTCTGTCAAATATAACTGCTAATGCATATTTCTAGACTGAAATTATTCAAATATTGATAGTTTTTATTTGGATTTTTTGTATCTATATTTGCTTCTTTTCTTGTAGGTTTTGATTGATTCAAGTTTAGACAGTCCAGCAGGCTTAGCTGTGGACTGGGTAGGTAATAAAATCTACTGGACAGACCAAGGTACAAATGTCATTGAAGTTGCTAATTCAGATGGCTTGTTTAGAAAAGTTCTTATCTGGGAAAATCTTGATAAACCCAGAGATATTGTATTAGAACCATATGCAAGGTAAGTGTATCAGTTTTATTTAATTTATTTTTTTTTAAATGCCATCATCCAGCTTGGTAGATTTGAATTTATAAGACAGTTGAGGTAAATGTAAAATGTGCTCTTTTCATGTTAAGAACACTTATTTTTGAGTAAAATATTTGGTCATCTCACATCCGATAGCAATAGATTAAATATTTTCTATATTCTAAAATGCCTAAATTATAACACTAAATGAGTTACATTATCACAATACAGTTCAAGTAATTACTAACTTGACATTCCTCAAGAGAACATAATCCTTTCTCAGTTTAGAAAGGGGCAATAATGCTATAGAAGCAATCTGCAATATTTCCATGTATTTATGAGAATAAATTGTTTAAATTAAGAAATTGCCAAAGACAGAAAAAATTGATTTCAGCTTGAGAGATATGCCACAAACAGGTTGTCCTTTTGACTTTAATGATGATCAGATTTTATCTAATCAAGACAGAAATAGAGCTGTTTTAGTTGAATACATTGTGCAAAAATGTAAATTATTCAACTATTTTCTGTCATCTGCAACAACTTGGAAAGATGCCTAAACTTGGAAAATAAATCCTTATTTGACAGAAGCATTCTATAAAACTAGAGTGGGCATTTACATTTCTTTGCACTTTCATGGGTGAATCTTACCTTTTTGGACAGATTAGTGACTGGTGATAAAAAACAAAAAACAAACATATTTTACAAGAATATAAAGCAACAAAGAAATGGATCTCCATTCAAGAAAAGTTTTGTAAAGTATTTGGGGTTACATTAATAAGATCCATTTCTAGTTACTACTAGTTGGTGTTTATATTACGGTAGACATCTGTTATCAAATTAAAGTATTTAAACAGTGAAGAAAACAATATCTAGTCTGAATTATAAAGGTGTGTGGTGTTGTATCCCAATAATGCATGATTAAAATGTAAAATATCTATTAGAATCTCAACTTTACATCATTGTCTTAAAATAAGAGTTGTTATTAAAAAAAAAAACTGTATTTCATAGATTAATCATCTGAGAGACCCTTTGCTGCCTTCCATCAGCATGGCTGATGCTATCCTCCAGGAAAGTGACTTATTGCATCTTCTCAGGCTCACATTCTCTGCTGATATGAAGTGGAAAGACTATATTGAATCCATTGTTAGGTCAGCTGCTAAGAAAGTTGGTTCACTATGTCAAGCAAGACAATTTTTCTCTCCAGGATCTCTCTTGCATATCTATAAGTCTACCATTCATCCATATTTAGAATATTCCTGTCACATATGGTCTGGTGCCCCTACTATTTACCTTGAACTCCTTAATAAGATCCAAAGAACAATCTGTAATATTAATGCTCCTGATCTGGTGGCTCAGCTCCAGTCACTTCCCCACTGTCATAAGGTTGCCTCTCTATATCTTTTCTATAAATACTTTCATGGTAATTGTTCAAATGAGCTCTTTGATATGGTACCTAGACATTATAGAACTAGACTGGCATCGAGATCTCATCAGTTTACAGTTGAGCAGGTTAGATGTAGCAATAAGTTCTATGCTAACGGTTTCTTCTCCTCTCACTCTTCTCGCTTGTGGAACTCCCTTCCACCGCCATGCTTTCCAGCCATCTTTAATCTGCAAAAATTTAAATGCAATGTCAATCACTACCTATTGTCCACCTGATTACTGTATACTCTTTTTACTCATCATCAATGGCTGCATTCCTAATTCTTCCATACCTTGTAACCCCTTGTGTTTTAGGGGCATTACTGCCTTGCTAAAAAAAAAAAAAAATGTTCATGACAGAATTTTATTATGTGAATTTGAAAATTTTATTTTGTTGCAATGAAAAATATTTACAACTTTGATTAACTTGAAAAGCTTGTAATACAAATTGATAAAACTAGAAGCCCAACTTAAATCAAATTTTCTAGAAAATCTGTCATCCTATTTTAATAAGATGCACAAGATTATAAAAAAATTAATGTTTTCAAATTTCATTTATATATAGAAAGTTTTACAAGTAAATATGTGTTGTTAGGGAGGAATTATTGAAAATTTTATACTTATAATTTGTAGATATTTCATACATTTGTGCATCTATTTTAAAATCAAATTATTATTATAAATAGTTTTATTGTAATTGATGTTAAATTATAATTGACATTTTTAGATATTTGTTTTGGACTAATTGGGGCCATGAACCCAAGATAGAACGTGCAGGAATGGATGGAAATGGCCGAACTGTTCTTGTCAGTAGTAATTTAACATTGCCAAATGGCTTATCTGTTGATGTGAAAAGCAGCCGATTATATTGGACAGATGCTGGCACTCAAACTATTGAGTCTGCAACATTTGATGGACTTTATAGAAGAGTAAGTAGTTTAAAAGGAAAATCATATTCCATACCAATTTGCATCATAGATTTTATTTTGTCTATTAAAACTTGCTTATTCTAAGGAAAATTACTTGAAATTAGTAGATGCAGGTTGAGAGATGAATTTTGCATGCACTTGAAATTGATACAATAAAAAATTTAAGTTGCATAATATAATAAAGTCTTGGAGAAAATGATTTGTTTTATAATAATACATTTACTGTTTTTGATGTTATTTACTGTTTTCAAAATGGCTACGGATTTCTTATTCCTGCCCCCACCCCACTGCAATTATTCAAAATTAACTTTCCCCACTTTTCAAAAATCTGAATGTGTCGATTAATTGACTTTGTAATATACATATATAATAGACATATATAGTAAAGCTTTGTTTGAAATTGAGATTTTAGAATCTAATATCAGGAATACATTTGGTAAAATAAATTGATTCCACTTAGAATTTTAAATTTTTTAAAAATCTTTTCATGGTTTTCCTTTTTTAATTTTCTTTGTATAAATTGTATTTTGAAATGAACATTTATTATCAGAAAATAAAAAATAATTCTTTTTTTTTTTTTTTTTTTTTTTTTTAAATAAATTTTGAATTAGAGGATATTCTGGGATTTTAGCAATTTTCATATTTAAAACGTTATGTTCTAATTATATAGAAAAATAAAGCTTCAAATTTTAATATCTTTGTTTTTTGGGTGGATTTCAAAATGACATTCAACATGGTGATGAAGCTTAAAAATCATGCAAATTTTATGTTTCAGATTGTCATTGGAGTTGGATTACCTCATCCTTTTGGACTGATTGTTTATGAGGATTCTATTTTTTGGACTGATTGGAATACAAAAAGTGTCCAGATGGCTAGTAAGTTCAATGGAACAAACCACCAAACCCTAAAGAAAGGTCTTGATAATGTCATGGATATTACTGTTTTTCACAGAGGAAGGCCATACTGTAAGTATTTTGACTTGAATTTTGCTTTTGGTTAATATTTTGTCTCCTTTAAACTATGCTATTAGTCATAAAATTAAAATATGCTATTTCATAAAATGTTTGTTTGCTTTCAGAAAATTGAGTAATTTGGATGAATTTCTTAAATCACACACAGTAAATGTCTTTTCAAATGAGTTTTGAAATTTTCCTTTAAATGAAGCAGTTACAAAATTTCTTATTTATTGAATGTTAAAAAGTTTTTAGCTTTAAATTGCATAAGATTATTTTCCTTTCTAAAATTTTAGTTTTTCTTCAGTTAAATGTTTGAATTATCTGCCTCAACTCAATATTAGAATTTGGAGAGAAAGCTTATCTCTTTCTCTTTCCCCAATAGAGCAATTTTGTCAAGGCAGATTATTATTATATCAAATAGCTTCTCTAGACTGAATTATGAAAATATATATCAAACATTTGGTAATTATATAATAATTGAAATTCTTCATAGTAAAAATCTTTAAAGCTTAAAACATTTCCTCAATATCAGGTTCTATATTAGAACATATTAGGTTGGTGCAAAAATAATATTAATTTTTTTGACATTAAAAAATACATCAAAAACCGACATTTTTTTTTTTGCACCAACCTAATATTTAGAAATTAACACCCCCACAACAAAAAGTAAAAATCTTTATGTCTATATTATATTATAAAATATTATGATATATTAAAAACTTCATATGAAAGAATGGTAAGAAACGATTAACAAGTAAAATTACCTGGCTCCAATATTTATGACTAAATTAACTTTTATTATTAAAATCCATTTTTTCTGTGATTTAAATAACTAACACCTCTCAGAAACATACAAAATTTAATTTATTTTTTTTTTTTTAAGATTCATGCTGAGTCATTAAAATTTTAATTTTAATATAAATTTATATGCACCATTAAAAATACCTGATATGTTAATTTTATGATCTCTGTCTTATCCAAAAGAGTGACTGGAGAATATTCTGATTATTTTCATCCAATGTGCAAATTCAGATTTTTGTTATTGAATAGTTGCTTATACTTTAAAAAATTATTTATGTGTAGATATAATATCATGGAATATTTGTCAGGAAACTCAACATTTGTTTTAAAAATCTACAAATATAAACATTGACAAATTTCAATTAAATTTTATATACTTATTTATGAATTAATTTATAAAAAAAAAAAGAATTTTGTAAGAAAAATTTGGAATGATCTTTTTAAGCCAACCATACACCATCATTTTATTTTTGAAACCTCAACGAAAATATCTTTTTTTTTGTACAGAAATATTTATATTTTTATGAATACATCAAATAACTTAAAATTTAATTGAAACTTCACTGCAAAATATAAAAAATATGACCTGAATAGAAAACTAAAAACTAAAATGAAAGTAAAATATTTTGTTGTAAAAAGTTATAGCTTTTTACATAATGTATATTTTTGCATTGTGAAAGAAAAAAAACTGCATTGAAAAATTATGTTTTTAAAAGATTTTCATTTATTTAATTACATTAATGCCTTTATGGTTTTAAAATTATTTCTTATGCTATGTAGATATTTATAAAATGTTAAATCACTGGACAGGATTTTTTTTTTCTTTTAAAATCATTTGGACAGGAGTTTTTTTTTTTTTAAATTTAATTACTATAGAAGGCAAGTTAAATATTTTATTGCCTGTTTGTATGCATATAAATTATTTAAATACATAATATCTACTTTGATTTTCACATATTTAATTACAATACACTAAAAGAAAAAGTTTGCTGATTATTAAAGAAGTAACATTATTCCTAATCACAAAAATAAAACTTAAGCATATGAGAAATAGTTTAAGACTGTCTAAAATTATGAAAATGGTGAGGAGTTGGTATAGAATAAAATTTTCTAAGCTATTTTATTACAGTTATCTAATCTGATAAAATTTACTTTTTATGGTAGATTATAAAGTTAAAAATGTAATGATTGTTGATATTTTTATGACAATCACAAACAGCAAAAAGAATTCTGAAATCATTTGTAATTTCAAGTGAGTGCCTTCAGTGTTGTAAAATTTTGCTTATTTTTATTTTTAACTTTGAAAGATTTATGTCATGCAAAATGTTTTTCCATAAAGGTTTATTGCAAAAACATGTCAGTGACAAAAATACACTTGAATCTTACCAGTTTTAAATTTATACTTCCACAGACCCATAATAGTTGTTACATTTGCATATAAAGAGTGGAGGAATAGAACTTGCAAAACAAAACTTAAAAACTCACAATTCTACATAAATAATCCTATTAATATAAAAGGGAAATGAATAAAATTCATAGATAATATCAATGACCACTTTATTCAATGTGGTCCTCATTATTTTCAGTAACTGAAATTAACATGATCTCAAAAAGTTGTTCAACTCTTAACCATGATGACCTTGGTTATCTTTGCCCACTCTCCCTTGATGGAAACATTGAGGGTATTTATATTTGGGTCAGTTATGTGCCATGCATGATACACACTTAGGTAATCATGTATGTTTTGATACATGACTCACAAGGCAGATTTTTTCCTGCAGTAGGTTGTCGTTTCTTTCTGAGGTAGACCAGTTGACATCCAAGGCTATAGAACCCAGTCTGCCCTGCTATTTACCCATAACTGGGGGGAGAAGAAGAGGATTCATACCTTTCCCAAGGGTATTAGCATGTAAGCGAATGTAATGGATATATTTGGGTAGGAGGTCTTTTTTGGTTATTCTTTCCAATATGCTCCAGAGGGTATAGTCTAGAAGACCAGATGTATGCTGGTGAGTAATCCGCAAATTTAGCTTTGTGAAACTTTTGAATCTTCTTGGCCGGGTCAATGGAAGCATCATTCTGGGTCTAAACATGTATTGCTCTCTGGGTAGTTGACCTTGATCCATGGTAAAACATAGTATTTCAGGACCTTTTTGTAGGATTCAACGTAAGTAAAAGAATGGAACATATTTTTCCTGTTATAAACCATGACACCAAAGACCATGACTTGGGCTATATGTTTCATCCTAAAGGTATTATTGACACTAATTGTTATTGTTAAGGTATTAGTCTCTTTGGCAGTTCAAAACAGCACCCACTGTGAAAATTTTCTTGTCAGAATATCTTAACAGTGGTGCTATAATTCTTGACATATCTGAGTACATTATTGCATTTTTCCAGCCTCTTTGCTTCCATGGTCTTTTGTGAGGAGGTGTTTTGGTACCTTAGTGTATAATTTATGTTTGAGCTTGTCATGCCATTCTTATGCACGAATGTTGCTGGGTTCTTTTACTTTTGAGGACATTAATAATGACAATTTTGTTTCTTGTTGACTCCGCTGCTGTTCAGGTTCCTGTGAATGCTGTTGCTATTTTTAAAGTCTTCTTGACATCGTAAACAGTGCACAATTATATTGAGTATTTTAGTCAATTTGTGTATGAAGCATGTCTGACACTTTTTGCCATTGGTCACTTTTTATGATATTCCTGAAAAATAGATGTATATATTTAGTGAGAAATTATAGTTAAAATTTTTACTACAAGTTTTGCTTCCCTACTGTGTATTTCATAAACTATAACAATGATTATGGAATTGAGGTAGTATCATTTTTAGATTTAAAGTAGTTCATTACTTTTCAACCTCACTTTAGCTTTTTTTAAAGTTTAATGCAATCAAAATTCACTGTATTTAAAAAGGAGACTTGTGGTTGATTTCCATGTCTAAGAAGATAAAAATGTGAGTTTGTTTCTATTTTAACCAAATGTTTTCTTTTGTAGTGTCTACTCCATGCAGAAAGGGGAATGGTGGTTGCAGTCACCTATGCTTATTAGCACCAGGGCCAAAAACACATACCTGTGCATGTCCGACAGGAATTCTCATTAAGCCTGATGGCAAAACATGTGAAAAAGGTTTCTTTTGCTTTTAATCTCTTAATTTCTTTTTCTTGTAATGCATTTTCATATTTGTAAAATCACATCAGTTGAGAATTAAAAAATTCAGTATCTACAGTATCGATTTCTACTTGTTAATTGTTTCTGGCTCTCAAAGAAGTCATTAACATTTGCAGATTTTTTTCAAAATAACTTTATAAATTCAAAAATGAATCAAAATAATTCATTTTCTAATTTTTTAACTGTTCTAATTTTTTCTTTACCATGCAAAGGAACCAATTTTTTAAAATAGAATTTCTTCTTTTTGTAATTATCATTCATGTTTAAAATACTTATATCTTTATTATAAAAAGTAGTTTCTCAATTTTTTAGCCTCTGTATTCCCAAAGGTTAACTACTTGTCTTTTGTAAGTACAAAGGAATTCAGATATGTTTCCTGTTTTTTTCCATAGACAGACCAAGTTTTTGGTTATAAAACACTGTTTTTCTCCACAGACACTACCATTGGCTATGCATTTTTTGCCAGTGATGGACAACAGCCTGCATGCTATACGCACACCACATTAGTGATGCCACTGCTGAAATGCATTTTTTTTTGTACATGGAGCAATTTAATGATATACCTCTACTTTATGTACATGTTCATGTCAAATGCTAGATTGCTGTTCAGTTTCTATCTGTAACAAGAAAAACAAAAAGAAAAGTGGTGGAAAGGTTCAATCTCTATTGCTATAGCACTAACATTTACTGCTAATGTAAAAATAGGTTGCATTACTTTTAGAACAACTCTCAAAGAAATTATCAGAAAATAAAATGGCATTAAATCTACTTACAAAGTGATAAATTAGATCAAAGAAAAAAAAATTACAATAAATTGATTGGGATTGAGGATCCTGGAAGATGGAATCCTGTTATTCAACCTACCTATTTTTTTCTTTTTTTTGTCTATATTTAAAGAAATGGATACTAAATATGAATTGTATAAAAGATATTTAGTTGATGTAGCAATTAGAAAACTTTGATGCAAAAAAGTGCATTTGATTATAAGTGTTCTACTTTAACTGACCTTGTCCTTTTGTCCAATTGGGGAAGAAATTATTTTAGGGTAAATCTACTTGGTGAATAAAGTGGGTGACTATTTTATGTGTCTCTTTTCAAAAATGGAATGAATAGAAATATTTAAAAAATTATCAGACATAAGTAAATTGTTGGTTTAATAGTGTGGCTATAATATATAAGAACTAACAACAAAGTAGACAGTCCATTATACTTTCCTTGCTTTGTTTACATGGATTATATATAATTGGGAAGAGTTTGTCTATTCTCTATATAAAACCAAATATTGCTGTTTCTTGTAAAGCCCTCTGATTTGGTCTGCATGCTTATAAGACACAAGGAAAGGTTTTTATATAAAAGATATTGTGTTGTTTATGGGGAAAGAGAAAGGGAATTCTACTGCTTTTTTGTTGTGTGGAAATATCTTTTATAGTAGCAATTATCATTTGTAATTTCACTTTTATTAATATCGGGACAGAAAAAAATGTTTGTGCTTTTCTATATTATATTTGTTTTGAAATGGAACAAATGGAATTTATTTTATTTACATGTGAACTATTGTCCTCATCTTATCACAATGTTTCAGCTGTTGTGCCCTCCAGCTTTCATCAGATATATGTTGATTGGAGTAACCTACAGGGAATTTCAAACTGAACATTTTATTCAGAGATTGAACTCACAATTACTATGTCACCAAATTCACAAATTTAATCCACTAGGCTATTGCTCCATGGGACAAATCTGTATGGAAAACTTGAAACCTTGAACCTAACTTGCCTGCTAATGAGTGCTGCTGTATCTTGGCTGTACTCCTTAAAGCTCCACTTTTTGTTACTGTTGCTATTGAAAACATGCAGTCTTTCTTAATGGTTCCAATATTGTATTTATTTCTATGGTAGGCCTACTAAGGATTTCCTTATTGCTTAGCATGTGTGCTGATTCTTAATTGTGAGTTCAATTTCTGGGAGAGGCAGTATGTACTTGGACTTAGTGGAAATAGGGCAAACAATAACTGAGCAGTACTAAATAAGAAATAGACAAGATACCCACTAGACAAGGGCAGTGGAATGAGGGCAACATATTTCCATAGATTAAATAAAGGGTTCAGTTCAAAATTCCGTGTGGGTATCCCAGATCTACATACACCTTATGAAGGCTGAGGGCACAATGGCTAAAATGTTGTGATAGCAACAACAAAAAAGACAACTTCTCATCTCAGAAATTCAGATAGAAAAATGTTATATAGTTTAAAAAGAAACATTGTTCATAACCAGTATCACAGAAAATGAACTTTGATAAACATCAATAATGAACATTTTTCAATGAGAAATTAATAAAACAAAATCTTCAAGCAAAAATTTTGAATATGATGCTTTGTAATGTGTTAGTATATTTTACTTAGTATTTGCTTATTTATTTGTTTTAATGTTTGAATCTGTTTATGTATTAATTTTGTTTACAATTTCATCTTAATAACTATTGTTAGGTTGGTGGGGGTGCAATAAAAAATCATATTGAATGAGTATATAGAATGGAATGACTATAATTTTTTTTCTCAGATTAATCAGTTACTATCCTTTAAATAAGATGAATTACTGCTTTTGTGTTTGTATTTAGACAATGAATTTTTTTCTCTTATATCTAGAAATGAAAAACTTCTTAATATTTACACGGAGAAATGATATTCGAAAAATTTCAATGGATGTGGACTATTTTGCTGATGTTGTTGTCCCTCTTGGTCATTTAAAGAATGCCGTTGCATTAGATATAGACCCTCTCCAAGGTAAGATTTTTTTCTATACCTATCATCACCAATTATACTGAAGGTTACATAATATTATGATACTTTCATCTACAAATTAAAAATTTTTAAAACATGTAAAAAATTTATAAATTATTGTAATTAAAAAAAAAACAAAAAAAAAATTAATTATTCATTCAAAAGAATTTTATTTTTCATTTTTTTTTTAAGACAATAGTATCCATAATGTTTTATACATAAAAGTAATTAAAAACTTTTCTAATTAAAAAAAATATTTTATTGCATTTTTATTTTATGATTCCGGGCTGATTTTCTGCAACTGGGGGTACTGTTTCATCAAAGAGTTTGATCTAAATTCTCTGAGGACTTGTCCTTATAACAAATAAAAACATTTTACAATACAAAAAAGAATTTCTCGAAATTTCATAAAAATTGCATGAGTGGAAGGTAATAGATTAAAAAAAAAGATTTTTACAAAGATTTTTCTAAAAAAGAAATCTTTCAAAGCTAAGTGCACAGATTTCTGAATAAGTCTTAAATGTTTCATGAAAATCTGACAATTACATTTTTGAAAGAATTTTCAAATCAATGTGCTTTTCACTATAAGAAACACTATTTCTTGTAAAAATTTAAGGCCCTGATTAGACACAAAAAAATGATATTTTAACCAACATTTCCAGGGTTTTATAAACAATAACAAGTTATTTTTATATAAAAAATCCTTTAATCTTTCCTCTTAATAATGACAAAGATTTTGACAATTAAATTTTATTTTAATGTTTTGGACATTTTTTTAATCATTTAATGTTGACTTTACTATTAGCTTTATGGCTGTAGGGTGGTGTAATGGAATCTGCTGTTTATGTTCACTTTGTACTAGTGATGTTTAAGGAAGACATGAAGCCACTATGTGCTTGAAATGAGCTGACAAGACTGGAATTCCTTAAGAAGGATTTATTTAGCAAAACATTCCCTGACTAAGCAATTCGTCAACTGAAGAATGCTAGTAAGGGAGGTAATTACCATAACAAAAACGCCAAGGGCAGATAAGTATAGTACAGTGCTATTGGCTGATATCTAAACACAATGTTTAGTCATCTGTTTGCCACGTTGGTGGGAGGGGGAGAAGAACTTTCAACCATGATAATGTCCAATCAGTAGTGACAGTATTAATACTAACTTAGACTGTTCTCACCTTATTTTTTCTTTCTTTATTTTTGGATCCCCCAATCAAAAACATGCAATTTCTTTCTTCCTCCAGCAATGACTCACTCTCACTCTGTTTCTCTGTTTTGCTTTCTTTAAATATTCTGAATTGTGGTGTACAAATTAACCTGATCTTTAAATCTATCTAAAACTTTTCAGTTTAAAAATATAAATGAAAGTTAACTATACAAGTTGACCTTCTTGACCCCAGTAAGGAACAATTATACCAATCAACTCACTTAACATTTGGTCTACATCACTTACAATGACCCAGCTTTTATCTGGTAGTTATTCAATATAATTTATAATAAAATGGAGAAAATATTATCTAATGAAATTACCTACCACAAAGCATTTCTTATTTATATTATAATGCAAACTCAGATTTAAACATAAAACTATAGCATGCATATCTGTTGGGCATTGGTCTATCCAGAGTTTTGTCACTATCTGAATGTTAGGATTCCAAACATTTAAGAACAACAACACATCTTTTAAATGAAAGATATAAAAAGTAATTTTCTGGAGGAAATAAAAGCAGAACATCAGTTGAAATAACATTTATATATTCCTTTCAGAAATATACAATAAGAAGAAAATGTTGAATTGTTCTTGCAGTGAAGTTTGTTTTATCAAGTAATTAAGTGTCTGTAGTGTACTGTGAGATGTGCTGACAGACTTACTTTATGACAGCTTAATGTGTTTGTGATTCGTAGACAAAGCCTTAGTCAGTTGTTGCTGGCTGTCATCTCTTCATTGTGTATGTATACACATGCATGCATACACATGTGTAGATCAAACAGGCCTCAGAAATTGTTTTGAACCCTGAGAAATGGTGTTCAATATATATTTTTATATCCATAAGGGGATTCAAAATCTAATCTCACATAGAGGTGTGATCTTTTTGAATACAACGTTTTTATTATTAAGAAAATAATTTTACACTGGCTCATGAAAATCTTTTTTTCAAATTTGTGGGAGTGGTGAAAAGGGTTACTATTGGTATTTTCTAAATGGTCCAAAACTAACATATGGTAGGTTTACAACTATATCCGCCAAGTATTTTTGCAGTACTTGTTGTTTATCAAACAAACCTGATGGGATTTTATTGGTTGAAAAATATATACATGTCAATATTTAAAAAGAAGAAAGATAGTTGATATATTCATAAAGCTTTATGAAATTAAATTACATCCTCAAAGAAAAAAAATGCTCATAGCATGTATGAAATGTCATTTATTTCATGAAAAACTAAAGAGGCACATCTGAAAGGATTCAGACAAGTTTCCTATGTTATTTTCATTCAGAAATGGCCTTGGAAAAATATAGCAGTCATCTTTGATATACTTACAAGTTGATATTATCAACCTAAACATGGATAGAGATCCTATTTAATATAAATATATTTGAAGCAGAAGTTAGTAGGAGAAGCTATTGCCATTAAAGTATTTTAATGGTCAATTTTAATAAAGGTGAATACCTAGAACTTAGTCAGAATAAAAATATTTTGGAACTTTATCTATACTGAAGGAATAAGATCAGTTCATTATTAATCTTTTTCTATTTCATATTTAATTGAACCATGGTGTGATAAACAAGGTTTTTTTTTTTTTTTGTTAGTGAAAGATCTATTGTTTCTGATTACAATAAAACCAAATATAAAGGATTTAGTTAGCAAATATCAACCATACTTCTTTCACTTAAGTATTAATTAAATATTTATTTTTTTTATATAAAGTTGTGACTATTTTTGTACAAAATCATATACTGAAAAATATTTTCAAATCTTGTTTGGCTGTTGGATGTCAAAGTGGGAAATGAGCAAATATCTTTGTGCCTTGATGGTTGAATAGAACATGGATCTTATGTCAAGCCTATCTGGTATTTAAATTGTTTGAAAACAAACTGATTGATAGGTAGTATTACCACCCTACCAATATTCAACTGATTTTTTGCATATTAACTGTCAAAGCAAAATTTTGATTGCACTTCAGTTAACAAAATGACTTTGAAGCAATTAAAAATATATATATATATATATATATATATATGTTCAGTCCCTGGATCTGGTACTTCTGAAAAGTTGTATATTCTTGTTCAGTGGAAGAAATGGACAAGTTAATAAGATGAGTGAAATAAGGTGAGTGGAATGAGAACAATCTATCTGTATGGATTGATGAAGGATTCAGTTCAAAATTCCAAGAAGTTTACCAAATTACACTAGGTCCCTGAAGAGGGCCAGAGGATACAATGTAAATATAACAGCCAAGATGAGCATTCTGCTTTGAATAGCAAAGTATTTATTAATTTCATTGTCTTGTTCATATATAGCATTACTCACATACGAAACTGATATCTGAAGTTGGAGTAGAATGTGAAAGTGGAAAACAATGTGTAACATTGATTTATTTATAAACATTTACATCATATTCTAATTGCTATTAATCAGTGAATTCTCAGAGTTTGAGTTAAGGCTTCATCAAATTTAACTCTTTCTGAGCTGAAATTATCTTTTAAAATGTGACTAGTTTCAAATTTAAATTCAATTTGTGAATGAGCTACAAAAGTTAACTCCATTCTGCTATATATATTTTGGTAGGATTATGCTTGGGTTATATGGTAGACATTTATAGTAATCATTATATTGTTCTGGTCACTTCCATGGTAAAATTTTATATTTTATAACTGAGACATTAAAAAATTCTTTTCCACCACAAAATTGACATATTCTCAAATTCAATTCTCTTCTTTGTTTTATGCTTAACTTTTATTTATAATGCCAAAATTACATTTTTCTCTCCCTTTAGTGTTTGATTTTATTTTACCTTAAGTTCTAAATTTTCACTATCAAAATTCCTTTCAGAAACTTTGGCAATATGAAATTTTGTACTGTATTGATTAATTTAAAAAATGATCTTATCTTCATAAACAGTTTTGTCTCCTTTTATGAGTTTAACTAAAAATTTAGAAGTTGAAATAATGTAATAATTAAAGTGTATGAATATCTGACAAAACATTTTAAACTGGATTTTACAATTTCATAAAAATATCAATTTAGAAATTTTCTATTGTTTCACATTGCAAAATGATCCCATTTCCAACAATTTCATACAATTATTAAAAGGTTCTTTCACTCAAGTCAGCAACATATTTGGTTAGCTTTAACTAATGAGATTTTTGCTAATCTTGTGATAATGAGTGATTTTAAAGTATTTTATTTATTAGCCTTTTTATAGGATCATTTTCATTGCTTCTCTTTATGATTTCATTTCTCATTATAGGTATGATATACTGGTCTGATACTGTTGTTGATAAAATCCAAAGGTCTAACCTTGATGGATCCCAAGTTGAAGATGTCATTTCACATGGCCTAGATACAACTGATGGTTTAGCTGTTGATTATATTGGGAAGAAAATTTATTGGACTGAAAATGGAAACAACAGAATAGAAGTTGCTAACTTAGATGGCACAATGCGTAAAGTTTTGTTCTGGCAAAATCTGGATTCCCCACGTGCCATTGTTCTGCATTATGAAGCTGGGTAAGTTGCATTGCTACTGTTTTACTAATTTTACAAATGAAAGATTTTATATTTTCGGTTTTGGTTATTATAATAAGTTTGATGAATTCGCAATTCATATACTATATCCTATTTAATTGATATCTCTGAGGAGTAGAAACATTTTAAAAAGAGTTGTGCATTAGTTTACTTGCATACATAATTATACCATTTCAATTTCAAATTTTACTACAAATCATCTGTTCCCATTTTGTCTGCACTGTGGCTGGCTTGACATCCCCTGGCTGCTTGGTAGTAGTGTTTAGATAGCTGGGGTTAGGCACACTTTGGCACTGCTGCTGCTGGCTGTTTCCACCATTTTCTTCATAATTTTGTATGTGTATTTGATGTGCTGACAAAAGGACTTGCACCACTGCCTAGTGTGTGTGTCTACATGTGTTATGCTTGGCCATTGAACATCTAGATTACCAGCCAGCAAAAGTGGTTCATGGTGTTTGTTGGTAGCCTGTTGTATGGCCCCATTTAACATAAATGTCTTTGTTTTCTAATGGGTATTTTTAATGGGTATTTGTGGTGAAAATGAGACAGAACCTGGGATGAGCACAACTGGTCGCGACTTGCCTTGTCCCCGCCAAAAAAGAGCCCGTATTTGTTTAGCATGTAAAGCTACTGCAGTTGAAATAAGGGAGAAAAAAGCACTTACCGCTCTGCTGTAATCCGTCCTCAGCCAGATAACGTAAAAGAATGAGGGGGGACTTGCACTGCATTTTTATGCAATAAAGATGCAATGCATTATGGGACATGGACGCAATAAATTGTGGGATCACAGGAAGACGCAAGGGATTATGGGTATATGGACAAAAATAAAAGCAACTACTTTTTCCCAGTGCGGGGAGTTCTTCGAGTGACGTTCACGGTTGGCGGCAAGAACAGTCTGTTAGTGCGATTTTGAGACAGAACTCAAGAAGGAACGACTCGAGGTTGAAATACCAGCTGGGAGAGCTTGAATTTACTCGCCGGTTGCTGTTTTCTTTATTTGCCACAGCTTTCTAATGGGTATTTTTACAAAAAAATTTCAATCTGAACTTGACTATTCCCAAGTTGAAGTTGACAAGGCAAATATTCTCCTTTTACTCTTTTAGGCTTCTTGTCCATTAACTGCTCCCTTGTGGGCGGAAAATGTAAAGCATACTTTTGTCATTAATCAAAGCCTACAATCAAGCCTCATACCCTAACACAGTATCAGATTGTGGAATCAATGTACTTTCTGTTGAACATCACAGTTTAGTTTTTCATTGTTTTACACTTTACAGACTCAAAGAACTCGTGCCAGCTATGAACATTAAAGTTAAGACAAACTATTATCATTTTTCATTGAATTCTCCATTTTTTCACTATGGCATCGTGTCAGTCCCATCATCAATAAATCTATACAGTACTAAATGAGATAAAGAAACAGATTTTTATGGCAATTTAAACTTTATTTTGATGAACTGCTTTATGATGTGAATGCTAAAGTGAAAATATACTACTTTGTTATTTAGGCTGTTAAAAAGGGCCAAAAATGTGGCATATTTTTTTTTTCAAAAAGTGTAAGTAAAAGATATACAGAATTACATTAAACAGGTTAGGTTATGGTTGAATTTCTGTGAGTTCAGGCATCAACTTTTTCAGCACTGCTAACAAAAATATACCTGAGCTTAAAAAAATTGTCAGACAATGAAACAATGTGAATAAAACCTATAGTTTATAAAATAATCCAGGTAGACATATATATTTGGCATAAATTAGAATTTGACTCAAAATCCTTATTGAAGGAAGGGGAGGGATATCACTATCATGGATGTCCTATGCATTGTAGATAGATAGAAGTTATCCATTTAATAGAATCAAAAAGTGGCAGGAGTTGTTTTTAAAAGTGGAGTTTCTGCAATAAAGGTCATTATAGAGGAGAATTCCCTGCAAGAGGCAACATGTTTAAAATTTAAGAACAGGAATTTTTTTAGTGTATGACACACAATGGGGAAAGATAAGGACAAGCAACTGTATAAGAACCAACCAAATATTCAAGTCACTTTAGCAATAAATATAGAAGCAGAAACACCAACATAGCCTCTCAAGTTGATAGCAGATGAGTCTACAAAGGAGAATATCTGATTTCATTCAATTTCTGGAGAGAGCTAAAACAGACACAGTGTACCATCAGGCAAAATAGAGACCTATGCAAAGCTGAAAATAGGCAAAGAATAGCCCAAATTGAAATTACTCACAATATTGACACCAGGACTATGAGCAACTTCTTACTTCTAAGCATATTCAAGCAATTAAAAGTATATACCACTTGAGAAAGCCTCACTATGGTTATTTATATTAGTAGATTCTGTGACTTCTGGGACTGAGATAGTACAGTCTTTCATGCCATTGACTAAAGAATGAATCCTACAAAGAACTCTAAGCCTCTAGAAAGCAGAGCCTTGTGACACTCAACTTTTGCAATCAAAGCAAGGAATCTACTCAGTGAGGATCCACAAAAATGCTAGTCTGTACCAGTCATGATCTGACATCAGTTCTGATCAATATAATAAAATATTCTAGCATCAAGAGTGCTACTTAAAGCAGACCCTAAAATGTGAGAGCATAGTCTTCACAAATTCTCCAATGTTTGATGACATCAGTTGTCTGCTAGGAGAATATTCAATAGATATAAATCTAATGATACTGCAGTTGTACATTCAACCCAGTAAGTCCTTGTAGCCTTAGGGTATAAATTTTGTGTTGAGCTAGAATCATTTATGAATCAGGGCATCGTGACTCCATTAACCAAAGCAACCACATGGGTTAACTCATTTGTTCAGTTCACAAAGATCAATAGATTAGTCAGGTTATGTGTATATTACCTGAATAAAATAATGCTATGTTATGTGACTAACATTTAAAGATGTCTTAAGATTATATGGTACAAAATGGCTCATGTTGTGAATTTGCAAATGAAATTAAACAAAGAATCATGGAAATTGATAACATTTATAGCCCAATTTGGAAGATACATATTTAACATGTTCCCAGTGAGAGAAAAGTATACCAAAAATTTAGTGTTAGAGAAATTAAGGGGTATCAAGAATGTTTTCTCCATCTCTGATGACACAATTGTTTAGAGCTTCAAAGAAGATAGTGATGATCATGACCAAGCACTCAATACATTCCTTCAGAGGGCCAGAGAAGGAAACTGTAAACACAAACTATTAGAATCAACTGTACTTAAGAATCTAGCACAAACACCACTAAGAATAGCTAGATTCATGGCTATTATATTACAGGAAAATAGTTCAAATTATCATGACGTGATATCACAAATCTACTGATTACTTTCTGCTTCAAATCCTTTCCACCTAAATGCATCACATGACTGCACCAAGTCATCAGTTGCAAGTTGTCTGCATGTTTTCTATTATACTGTAAAAATGTACAAACTTACTATTTCTACTATTACATGTGTTTAAATATTAAAGTACTAACTCATTAATGCTGTCTTACTATGTCAGTATTTTACCTAACAAGAAATACTTGTTATACAATGTCAAAACTGA
Organism: Acanthosepion lycidas; assembly: GCA_963932145.1. Taxonomy (NCBI): domain Eukaryota; kingdom Metazoa; phylum Mollusca; class Cephalopoda; order Sepiida; family Sepiidae; genus Acanthosepion; species Acanthosepion lycidas. Next base: position 98,712,505 of record OZ010600.1, read on the forward strand.
TACAGCTTGAGGATGTTATTCAAGATGGGCTGTCAATTCCTTGCTTCCATTTATCATTTATGTATAACTTATCATTTGTGAGTCATCACATCAACAACTGATTGTCAGCAGTGTTACTGAGACTGGGCAAAGAGATTGAAAATATCAATCTCAACCATCACATGCTGAACATGCAGCTCAATGCTTCACTGATGTGTCTACAGAATATCAAGGTAGTAACCATAGACTATTCTGAAAGAGCTTGTCAACACAGTGATGACTGGATAGCCAGTTGATTGTTCCAGTTGTCCAAGTTGTTTCCCATACTAGAATTGAAATTGGTACTGAAAGTGATATTTTACTCAGACAAAATCACCATACCTGTTTTACTGCAACTTAATATGTTGCAGTTCCATATATCATAACAAAGATTAGAAAAACTCATCTACTAGTTGCTTTCTGGACATGGATTAATAGAGATGTTGAAGAGATGGTTGCTAAATATTCCATATGCTTGAAATACCAACTGAGCACCCATTCAGGAAACTTTTGCCAGCATGAATCCTCTTCCTGCCCAACAATTTCCTCCTGGTGGCTAATCAATATAGTTGCAAACCATTTGTACACTGCTCTAACCATTTCATAAAAACACCATAAACACTGGACCTATGATGCTGAGTAGTCATAAATTGAAGATCAGAACATTTAACATAAAAGATTCTTATAACTGGGACAAGACTTCTGTAAGTTAATAATTTGAGTTGAACCAGAGCAGGGTTAGGTTTTAGCAGAAATACAAGCTAAAACAGTATTTTCTTACAATTTAATTTTACAGTGCTACATATAGCAATGCATTAAATTCATGTTGAGTTTAATTTAAGGGGTGGAGATGTATTAGCATTTTGGTTCATTTGATCATGTAACTAGATTCTCCTGTTTTTTTTTTTTTTTTTTTTTTTTTTTTTTTTTTAGGCTTTCTCTTCATTAACTTCCTGTTCATTTGTATTAATGGTCAATCCAGTAAATAGAGAGTATTATGTAGACTAACCTTTTTGACAATACTCCAAATCTTTAACCACAACAATTACTGTAGGTAAAACTGTAAAAGTATTGAATAAATTTTAAATCTCTGAGATTATTCAGTTTTTGCATGGGGAACAATTCTAAAGATATGAGAAATTGAGATTTTGTTATTACTTGACATAAATGGCTTTGAATGTGGATGATGACTGATCAAAACTGAACCACTGATTTATTTATTCAAGTTTTTTTTTTTGTAGTGAATTAAATTAAGCCAACCCAAGAAATTAACAAAAATTCTCTATTTTTCTCTTTTTGCTCACATTACTATTTTACTTTCATATAGCTATTTTGTATTGATAAAAATGTTTTAGATATTTTGAAAAGAAGCTCACAGTGTAAACTTTATATATTTCAGTCCTAAATACATCTCTAATCTTATAATTCTTTTATATGATGTTTGTTTTGTGAAATTAATTATATTGCTTTTATTGAATATGTTGCTGAAGAGTTGTCTAACTTTGATCTTATGAAATCATGGTTATGTCTTTTTTACTTTTTTTGTTTTTGGCAATGATTAAAACTCTTAGAAAGAAAGTGATATGTTTGATATGTGGATGTAAATTAGCTGACAACAGTGATACTGATTTTATTACATAATATTTCTAAATTATTTTATGTCTTCAGCTTTTAAATAATTATTCAACTCAACTTTTATATAAATCTTTTAGAAATTTTTTCCTTCTTGCTATTAATTTTTCATACATATTGGCTTTAGTGAAAATTAGCTCTTTACTAAATTTAATTTTAAAGTAACCAAGTAATTTAAATCTGATTCTGTATTTAAATAAATGAATCATTAAATCTGATTGAGTCACTATGCTAAAAATTAAAAAAAAAATCATAAGACTTTGAGGTTTGATTTTTTTGGGGGGGGAGAATAACAGTAGAAATATGTATACTATTTACATTATTTAGACTATTGTCCTCCTCTTTGCCATATTTATCACAACGTTTCGGCTGTTGTATGCTCCGGCCTTCTTCAGGTGGTTGGAATGTTGGACTGAACCCTTTATTTCGCTCACTGAGGTAGACTGTTCCATGTGCCATGTCTAATAGATGTCAGTTATCAGTTATCTCCTGTTAATACCCCTTTCCAAGTTCTCCACTGCTTTAACCGGGTATTGAACTCACACTCTTTGGGTCCTGTCACTGGATCTAACTGATGCCTTTATCCACTGTGCCATGTGTCCTTGTGAGCGAAATAAAGGGTTCAGTTTGACATTCCAACCACCTGAAGAAAGTCGGAGCGTACAACAGCTGAAATGTTATGATAAATATATGACAACATATGACAACAAAGATGAGGACAATAGTCTGAATGATGCAAATAGTGTATATAATACCTCATCTCAGAAATATAGACAGATACAGTAGAAATATGGATGCTAATAATGTACAAAATTGATGCAAAAAGAACAAGAACTAAAAACTGAATAGCTGAATAAAAAAATTCATAAATTTATGGTAAGAGTAATTTTACTCTTTTTGTCATTATACAGGGTGTGGCAGAAATACCTCCCACATAATGGTAAGACATGAGTGGCAATGGTGTCTTCATCTAGCTAATGTCTTACTATTATGTGGGAGGTATTTCTATCGCATCCTGTACTTTTGTTTTTTACTGACATATCTAAGGGCAATACTTGCAATATAGCATAGACAAACACATTCTCTAAATGCAATAGATAATATCTTTTGGATGAAAATAAATTTGTTTGCTCTTTTTTTGTGTCATATTAAACAAGTTTGTGAAAAACATGAGTTTTATATTGAATATATGCTTAAGTATATTTTCTCATGTATAAATCTACATGAAACATTTTGATTGTCTTACATTGTTTTTGTAGGTGATAGTCTTATGTTCTGTATCCATAAAACTTAATATTGCTTGTCTGTTTTGTGTTACAAGGCCAAATATGTAACAAAACCATCTATACTTTTTATATACAAATTGTTTTGTGAATTTACAGCTACATGTACTGGACAGATTGGGGAAATCAGCCTCGTATTGAGCGTGCAGATATGGATGGCAACAATCGTTTAACTGTTATAGCAAATGACCTTGGATGGCCAAATGGGCTGACTATTGATAAAGAAACAAGACGACTTATCTGGAATGATGCTACAACTGAGGTAAACCTTATGGAAACATACTAGGAAATTTTTTTTTAATTTTTGAGAGTTTGAATGTAATGAAACATTTTCTATGAATCGGTGCTGAGAAGCTCTCAGCCTGATCTAGAAGAATCAAAAATTCTGATGATTGATAAGAGTTTGGTAAATGGATTAAGTTGAGAACTTTTTTGGGAAATACTTGTAGTTATACTTTTTAGTAACTATTAAAATATGGTTTTGACAGGAATTTCTGTAAAAACTTATTTTTTATCTGTTTGGTCTAATTTACCATCTCCAAAGAATTTTTGTATTATTCATTAACAGATAATTCTCAAGGATTTCTTGAGTCATCTATATAACTCTATACTTCCCTTTTTCTTTTTTCCTTTTCAGTTTGTCTTTTTTTTCCAACTATAATTACATTGATTGTTGTATTTTAAAAAAAAAATTTAAAATGTAACTGAATTATAATAACAAAATTGTAAACTTAAATTTTATGTTCCATAATTTATTCATTATCACAGGTGGTCTTTGGCAAAATTTTACCAAAAATCCATTTAAATGATAAGATATTTTAAATTTTCAGGTAATTTTATCATTAGAAAGATGAGATTTAGAGTATTTTGATATATTTTTCTGTAATTCACAAAATGTAGATTATTGTTTTGTTTTGTTATTGTTTTCAAAATTATAGAAAACTTTTTTATTCTTTTCATTTATAGTTTAATAGTAAATTCAATTTTGGCACCACTTAAACAGACTGGTCTACTTATAAAAAATTGGGAAAACTTTTCTAGGAAATAATTCTTGTACATTAACATTCTTTAGACCTTCCTTAGGCCGTGACATTTGTAAGACTTGAATAATATTGATTTTTTTTTTTTTATCAATTTAGAAGTGGGGTCCTGTTTATAATAACAATACAGTGTCAAATCAATCCCTGACTTTGAAGAGTTATTGGCCTTTGTTTTGTGTATCAAAATACTATTTTTTTTTTAGCTGGGTTTTGTGGCGAATAACAAAGGAAAATTTATTTTGCGATCTAAGTTTTATTCATCATAATTCATACAACAGGTACTGAAGAGAAAGTTGAGTAGTGGGATGTTTCATTTTATTCGCGAAGAGTAAAATAAATAGTTAAGGGGAAATAACTTTTACTGTTAATAAAATTTGTACACAATATTTTTATTACAGGTTTACAAAAAGATTTCTCTTAAATAATGGGCAAACAGATATATTCATTTTTAATTAAACAACAAAATTTATATAAATTAATAAAATTATGTTTCCGGTTATTCTTAATTTAAGATAAATATTTATGAATATCAAATGGTTGTGACTGTACTTCTGAAAAATTCCAATACAAAAAAATTTTTTTTAAAGTTTAAAAAATATGCAGATATCAATTATGTTGGCACATTTTCAAACTGAACATATGTAAATAGCAGCAAAGTGACTTAGCCTAAGGCCAGTAAATTTTCAAAGTCATTGATTTGACACTGGCAAAATCCATAACAAATCAATATTTTTCTATTCTGATAAAAGTTACAGCCTAAGAAAGGTCTAAAAATGTTAATCTACAAAAATTATTTCCGAAAACAATTTTCATTTTTTTATATTTTTTTTTGTAGGATTTGTCTATTTAGGTAATGCCTCAATTTCTAAATTACACCTTTTCTAGGTACAAAAGTAAATTTTCCTCATTTTTTTCTTTTTTTTTATCTTTTCAGGTTATAGAATGCTCAGATTTAAATGGAAATTTTCGGAAAGTTTTAGTTTCCAAACTTCTTCATCCATATGGATTAACTGTGGCAGGTAGATATATCTTTTGGACTGATTGGCGTACAAGATCTATTCATCGAGCAGATAAAATAACAGGTGAAGACGTTACAGTAATTCGCAGCAACATCCCTGGACTAATGGATTTACGTGCAGTATATATTGATAAGACTGGTAAGTTGTGTTATATCTAATAGTATATTTTACTCAGTGATATTTTCCTTATATGAAAGAAACTTATTGGTTTGTGTAGGGAATTTTTAACCTTGTTATTCTGATCTTTTCTATAGTTGCATGTAAGTCTTATTTTTAAGTGATCAAAGTTGAAGAAAGTCAAGATAAAAATTAAAACACCCCAAATAATATATAAATTTTACAATTCTTTCAACAGATCATCCTTCAAATCGCTGTGGTCAAAGTAATGGTGGTTGCAGTCATTTGTGTTTGCCTAATCCTCAGGGATACAGCTGTGTATGCCCCACAGGATTGCTTCTTACTCAGGATAGCAAAACATGTCAGTCTAGTATGTAACAGGTTTCATTTTTAATTTTATCTGATGTAATGGAATGTATTTTTGGTCAAGTGTTAGGAAGAAATTTTAAAAATAAATGAATTCTTGATTTGATTAATTCAAGATAAGTATACTTTTTCTGTAATCTGTTGTATAACTGTTGTACCATGAATATTGCCCTTTCTATGATGACTTATTATAAAATAGTTTTCTAATCTTTTTTGGATTATAAGAATTCAGATATCAGAAATCAGTTTTGTTGCACCACGTTTTTCTCATATACAGAAGTCCTTAAAAGTGATTTGAAATATTTTGAACTTTTTGCAATGTTGTGTTGTTTGTGTAAAGTGTATTTGCATAATAATACTTGAATATGTTTCTTTTGCTTGATATTTTTAGTGCCAAGTGTGTATCTGTTGTTTGCAAGCCGTGGCAGTATTCGAAGGATTTCTCTTGATTCTCATGATTACACAGATGTTTATATTCCATTGCCTGATGTACACAATGCAGTTGCACTTGATTTTGATATCCAAGAGAGTAAAATATATTATACAGATGTTACTCTGGATGTAATTAGGTGAGATTTTCATTTTGGCATGTTCAATTGATTATTGTTGTGACTAAAATTTCTCCACCTTTTTATTTTATTCTTTTTTGGCAAATATATAATTACTACAAAAAATAAAGAAAATTATACAAAATTAAAAAAAAAAAAATGAAAATACCAGTTGACTAACTTAGAGACATGTAGGTTCATAATCAATCTATACTAGAAATAAATTTCAAAAGAACACAATTTTCTTTGGTTTGGGAATGAGTGAGCATTATTCATTTCCAAATTATATTAAGCCAGCATGGAAGAATAGACTGGTGAAGCTAGTATGGCAATGTCATGATTTCCACTTCCTGATCCTCACCAAGTGATCAGGGTAACAGATCAGCAGACTCAGACTAATGTGACAGTGGTGATCAAGAGATCACTCCACTAGCCTCAGACTGGTGTGTTACATGTGATCAGAGGAAAATAAGTACTGCTATTCAAAACTGAACTTTTTGGAAAGAACTATTGTGCAATTGACCATAAGTGGAGATAGGGAAAAAGGAAGTAGTGTATGTGTTGACATACAAAGCAACCTTTTAACCATAAAAATTTCTCCCAAAATAGGGGTCCATCTTATACCCACTGTATGAAATGTGAACTTTAAATCCTGTGGTTTATGGTAAAACAACAGGACATGAAAAATCAAGTTTTACAGTGAGAGTAGCTTGTATGGCAAATGGCACCAAACTAAAACAAATGATAATTTTTAAAAGAAAAACAATGCCAAAAATCAAGTTCCCTGTTGGAGTTTTTGTACATGTCAATGAAAAAGGCTGGGTAGATGAAGAAGGGATTAAGCTATGGCTTGATCCTATATGGAGTAGGTGACCATGTGAACATAGTAAACAATGTAGCCTGTTGGTGTGGGGATATGTTCATGTATCATTTAACTACCAACACAAAGAAATGGCTAGTAAGAATATAACACAGATATGGCAGTTATTCCTAGAGGACTGACATAATTCATACAACCACTGGATGTGTGTCTCAACAAGCTGTTTAAAGATTGCATTCAAGAACATAGGAATGAATGGATGGTTAGTGGGGCATTCAGGCTACCATAATAGCCTACCAAATACACAGCACCCACTCATGAGGTATTATAGAGTGTGGTAGTCAATTTACAATAACTCTCCACTGTTTTTCATTAGAATTTAAGTGAAAAAAAAGTATATGCTTATGAATTTATTTAATAAATTCAATACATTTTAAAATATTATTTGGGGGAAGGGGTTCATCTTGTATGGCAAATATAACCCAAAACCTACATTTTAACTTGAAAATGTTGGGGTGGTTTTATATACCAAATCAGCTTCCATGCCAGAATATATGATATTTGTTTACTGTGATGTTTGCATATTGAGTATTTAAGCATGCAGCGAAAGAATTTTGGTCCTTACTTCATTTTCTAGTGTTGAAACGAGAGTTTCTCTGATAAGGAGGCAAACTAATTTTAATTATTCACCATTGTCAATTTTTTACACATCTTGTATTTGTGCTCAATAAGCAAATCTATTTCTTACAGAATAGTAATCTTTTGATCAGTTCACTTTATATCAACATTTTTGATATCTTCGAGGTGGTAAATGAACAACTTATTCTTTTATTTCTTTAAACCTTTTAAAAGTCATTACATTTAACTTTTCATTATTGAACTAAATCATTGTTTCAGTGACAAGAATTTGTATTTGAACTTTGATATGAATTTGCATCTCTGTACATTTTATATTTTTTTCTTCCCTCTGAAGTGACTTTCTTGATTGATATTAAAAACCTAATTCTGGTATTAGAGATTTTATTCTTGGCTGAATGTATCTAGTAAAAAGATTCTATTGAGTATTAACTCAATAGAATTTGTTACAACATCCTGATTGAAAAATATTCCTTTCAAGCTCTTGCTTTGAATTTTATCTCTTCTAAATATTGCATATATTTCCATACACCAAACTGTTTCTTTTTATCTCTCGTGATTCAATCAAGTTTCATTTTATAGTGAAAAGGCGAAAATCTTTTGCTTTTAGTTAATTAAATTGTAATAAAGTCAATGTCTGGCAACTGTGTTTATAGTTTGAATTTATTGTATTTATCATTTATTAAAGCACAATATTTATTTTTCAAATACTTTGAAACACATTAGTATCATACATTTGACTTATTTAGTAAGTATATTAATTTTAATGTTCTATTCATCAGAAGAGCCAGTTTAAATGGGAGTAACATGGAGGAAGTGATTCACAAGGGCTTATCAACTACTGATGGACTTGCTGTAGACTGGGTGGCCCGAAATATTTACTGGACTGACACTGGTAAATGATTTTTAAATAGTGTTTACAAATTTTTTATATTTTTAAAATGTTGATAGTTATTCATGTATCTTTTTTTTATGCACTTGTATACTATTAATATTTAAATTAGTTGGTGTATCTTTTGTTATTGTCAAATCAAACAAATGCTACAAAGAGGCTCAGAGAATACAAAGAATTTGTTTTTTCTTTCTTAGATTATTTCTAAGAGTTATATAATACTAGCAATACTATTTGGAGTTTCACAGGTGCTTTTTCTTTATGATATCCTTAGTTTTTCTATTCTATCTGTTTAATCTTTTACTGGGACTTGAAACATTTTGATTATGATTCTGTTACATTTATTACAATGCCTACATGTATAAAATAAATATCTGTCAAAATGTTTAAAAGCTGTTGAACTGCTTTAATTATGACAATTTCATTAGGACCATTTTACAGCATATGCAAATCTCTCAAATGACTGAACAACAAAAGAAGGTGACATGACCTGCACAAGTCTTGATATGCCCCCAAAAACATCTTGTTTTTAGCAATAAAGAAATAAATCTGCTATCAAATAAAAAAATAATTTATTTTTATGAAGAAAACTTTAAAAAACAAATTCTATAAGTAAAAAAAATGATTAGGTTGGATTTTGTAGATAAACCTACATTATGTGCATTTACTATCATTATACCTAGTTCCCTGGGGCCATTCTCCAAGGTGATGCCTATCCTACTCTGATTAAAAGGAACAGGGCTAGAGTTAATCCCTGATACCTGAGACATTTCAGTAGGGAAGTGTCGGGAAGCTGTGCATTTCTTTTGGTCCCTAGTCCCATGTATGCATGGGATATCCACTTGTGCCAAATTTTCATATTTTTTTTTAGCAGACACACATCTGCACATACTGTGACATAGGCTTTACCTATTAGAAATATAATTTATTAATAACGTGACACCTGTTTATTTAAAATGTAATTCATTTCATTTTATGAACATGATTTAATAAATAATTTTTTATAATCTTTCAAAGTTATAAAAACTATCATATACGAAAAAATACAAATTTGATAAAAAGTTGTTTTGTCTCTTTTTCAATTTTTGTGAATATTGAAAACTTTTCATTATACAATGTAATTAAAAATATCTTTATTTCAACATTCGGAAATATTTACTTACTTTGTTTTTTCCTTCTCTTAAGTTTTGAATATTTGAGGTTTTTGTTCAAAGATTTTGTTGCATAATTAAATTTATTCAAATTTCTTACTACTTTTTCAGGCCGTGATGTAATTGAAGTTGCTAGAATTGATGGGACAAGTCGTCGTACTTTAGTATCTGAAAATTTAGATGAACCCCGAGCAGTAGCAGTATTTCCAAAGAAAGGGTAAGTCAACTGCAAGTTACTAATTTTCTTTTTAGTATTTGAGTGAAGATTTTTAAATGAAGTAGATTTTTAATGACGATTTACTACATGAGCCACAACAAAATAAACTTTGTTTTACATATGTTGACAACATAGACAACATTTATGTTAAATTAAAAAGAATCCCATGCACAAACAAGACAGAATAAATGGTTTTAACTTAATGTATTAGAATAGATTTGTTATGGATGAAAAAGCCTAGAAGTAAACAAAAATTTGACATTATTATGTTTGTTAAAAAATGCCCAATTATTAAAATGTATCGATAATCATTCATGTAATTGTTATTAATGTAGTTACCATGATTACATTATTGTTGCTATTTATAATATCTGAAATTGTTGACACTGAGTTTACATTCATTCATTAGTCACATGCTTCCAAAGAGATCCTTGCATGCATCCTGTCCAAAGCAATTCTTTCAAGTGTCAGAAGTGGTTTTCCTGTGTCCTCTCTGATTTGGTCTTCCTGTCTCTTAGGTGGTCTTACATTTGGTCTTTTCCCTGGGAAGTTGTCTTTGCAGGATCTATATGCAAAGCTTTATTCTTCCCTTCTGATTATATGTCCAAACCAATTTAGCCTCCTTTTTCTCATTTGGGTAATTATGTCAATCTTCACTTCCGATTATCTTTCTGATATTTTCCCCAGCCCATGAAACTGAGGCAGTTATTTTCTTTAATACTGAGAGCTTTTGTATGTCCACTTTTCTCAATGTCCAGGTTACACAAGCATAAATTGCTATTTAAATGTTGAGAGTTGGGGAGGGGAGGTTAGTTTTTATTTCTGATCTCAATGTCATGTTTGATCTCTGTTCATTTTTTTTTAATATTTGATAATTTTCTTTCCTCTGTTAGTATATCTAGCTTAATTCTTTTTCTGTTTTTTAATTTCAAACTCATTTGCATCGTATTTCTTTGTTACCCAACTCTTTAACCCTGAAGGAATTTGTTGGTAGCCCTTTTTTTCTGAATAAATTTCCTTGCATTTGTGTTTTTAGCATACAAATAGTCAAACCAGAGTAACATGAACTCTAAACTGGTAGTAAATTTATCTCTTATTTTACAAATTTTATCAAAAGTTGAAAGTTTTTTGTTTGCTTACTGAACAATTTTATGTCTTTTCAAGTTAAAATAAACTCCCCTCAATGCCAAATTTTTTGATAGGAATAAAATCTCTAATCACATTTTGATTGCATTCAATTTGAATATAATTTGAATTGTTCTACATGTTCCTTTCTGATTGCAAAATCCAACTAATGTGAAAATTCTAAATAAGTTTTTTTTCATGAAAATGAACTTTTGGGATTTTGACATTTGACATTTTGACCTATCTTTTCTCTTCGGGGAGAGGGGAAAATAAATCTCTATGTTGTCTGTCCTTTATCTCTGTTTTCCCATTCATAATTGTTTTACATAATTGCAATTATTTGAAAAATAAATTTTAGCAAAGATTTACCTTTCAGTTTTCTTCACTTTTGTGTATTTTGCTGTTTAAGAAATATAACAATATGGAGTCTTGTAGAAAAGCAAAGAGAAAAATTAACATCAGTGCATTATTGAAAGGAAGCAGTATTTAGTTCTTCATGTCAGTTTGGTCTGTGTTTATTTTGTAATTTGAAACTAATTTTATTAACTTTATTATGATTTTAGATTTATGTTTTGGACTGACTGGGGTAAAAGTCCTAAAATAGAACGTGCTTATTTGGATGGGACAAGCCGAAAAGCAATTGTTACAAATGATCTGGGTAAGTGATATTTTCTTATGGATGATTATAGTTAAAATGGCAATGAAATTAGTTGACATGTAATAACCAATGAATGCTGAAATATTTTCATGAGAAAATATTTTTAATGCTTGAAATTTATATATGAAAGCATGAAAAAATTATCATACAAAGTTTTAACAAATGTTATTTAAAAACACTTTCAAAATCATTTTATTTTGGATGTTTTCTTATGTAGAAAAACAAAGTAAATGGAAAAACAAAATGCCGAAATAAATATTGAGATCAAGACAAATTTTTCAAATTTTTTATCAATTCAAACATTAAAGTAAAAATCCTTTTCTGCCATTCTTGACTATGATGATTAATTTGAATTGGGATTGTGGAGAAAAGATGTATTTAATTTTGCTAACTTTAATGATGATGATAATAGCTATATTTACGATATTGTTTATATTTTCTTGCAATTTTATTGCACTTGGTTGTCATGGGAATGACCTATGCATGTCTCTAGAATATAAACTGTGTGTGATATTGTGTAAAGAATTCACCAATTGAATTTAAATTTGTGTTAAATTAAAACTGGCAATATTTATATATACATTCAGGTAGGATGCTTCAGTAATTTTAGTATATTGTAGAAAATTAATATTGTGACTGGGGCAGATTATATTGTTTGACAATGACAACATGACATGATGACTGAAAACTTAAAATTTCATGTTGATATACATTTTAGTTGCAATTATATATTTTAAAAATATTGTGTGAAATATAAACTAAATCTTTTCATTTTGCAGGATATCCTAATGGCTTATCTATTGACTATGTTACAAAGCATCTTTATTGGGTTGATGCACAATTAGATAAGATTGAAATGTCTGATTTAAATGGCAAAAATAGGATTGAAATCATAAGAGATGTTCCACATCCTTTTGGTCTATCTGTTGTAAGTATTCAAGATTTTACTTTGATTAAACATTAGCTTATTTCCAGCTGACAGTAAAAATATGAAATAACATTTAATACTTTAAACAATTTCACAAAAATAGTTTTCACATTATCATTAATTATATGTTTAGGCTGATTTTCTTCAATGTGAATGTCAAAAATATCTAATTTGTGTGATGTTTTTCCTTTACAATTTTTCTCAAAACTTTGGATTTAAGTTTCAGAATATTTTTGCTATTTATGATTTTAGTGTAAGACTCTTATATAAAAAATTAAAATCAGTGTCTAATTGTATGGTTTAATTCAATTTGGACTGTTAAATAAAGAGGGTTACTATATTATATGGTTTATACTGACAGATTTTATTATGCAAATTAGTTTTCACATTAAAATTGGTATTTTTATATGATATTCTTTCAAGCTAGTTCAAACATTCATGATAAGTCTATCAAGCCAATCATCATTGTCCTGCATCAAAGTTGGAAGATCATTAGGGAGGCATTCTGTGTCATAACATATCTGGTCAGTGTGATTGGTGGGTGACCGACCCATTTTGCTTCATGGCTAGGTGTCCAGAACAGTACATCACTCACATGTTTTTGTTTTGCTCATCAGCCATGTCCTGCAAAGCACATTCTGTATTTGTGTAAGATTGTAGAAATATTAGAGATGGGTACATAGAGCTGTGATTTAGTTGGATGTTGTTGCCAAGAGATGTTAAATATAACTCTCGGCATCCGAGTGTAGATTCCATCAAGCTTAGACTAGGGTTTTAGTTAATGTCCAGGCAGTGGCACCATACATTGAAACTGTCTCTACAGTGAGAGGAAAGAATCTCTGCTTGAGGTTGTCTAGTAGATCAGATTTCCAGAGTACATCCATTTTATTCACTCTGACTTTAGCTATGTGAATTTTCACGTCATTTTCAGTAGGATTTATCAATAATTCGTTATTTATTTTATTTATTTTATTATTTGTTATTTATTTATATATTCCTAGATATGTAAACAATTCAACAGATTTTATTGATTCACCTGAGATAGTTTGTATTGAGCCTTGCTAGGTTGAAGCATATAATTCTGTTTTAAAAGTAATGATATCATTGACAGCATTTTCTAGATGATGTAGGAGAACTGTGGGATTTGGTAATGGTGTCTGCAGTGATAGCTAAGTCATCTCCATAGTCAACTTTTTTTTTTACAGGATATTGACTTGAAAGTCTTGGTGATAAAATGAAACTGAGATGATGTATGTTGATGGAAATTCTCGATATGTAGTCAAGGGTGATGGCAAAGAAACTTTTTCACTTGTAACATCATAGGAAGTTATCTATATATATATATATATATATATATATATATATATAAACTACACACACCAGTGGTTAAATTGTCACTATTTTATATTTTTAATTTTGCACTTGCACAATTTTTGTTTTTGATTTTGTTGTCTGTATGGTATAGTAGGGTAAGTTGGGCACCATCTGTGAGAAAAAGAGCACTTGAAATTTGGAAATGGTATACTGTACTACTTGGAATTTGTGCTGGAAGCTCATTTCTGAGTGTTTGGGTATCAATCTGAGGACAGTGCATAGAATTTGGAAAGAGTTGGATGAATCTAATGGTGATTATGACAGTACAGCAACTCAGAAAACTCATTCTGATTGTTCTGATAAGAAAAGAATTCCTGAATTTGTTGGTGAGGGCCTGACTCAACATGTAGGCCTACATCATGTGCCTTGAGGAGGTAGTGCTGCCCTGAATCAAGATGGTGGCAGCTAGAAGACCCTAGGTCTGGCCATGTCACATAAACAGGTGAACACAGTCATGGCTGTAAGACAATTTCTATGACCACATCACACCTTACATTTGGCCACCTAACTCCCCAGACTGCAACCCTCTTGATTATTATGTGTATTTATTGAATAAATTTACTCTATAGTCTTTCAAGATATTTTTGTGTAATTTTGGTAAATATATCTGTTAAAAAGAAATGTCAGTTTTATTTTCATTTTTGTGTAATTCAGACGACAATTTATCCATCGCACCGTGTATATGTGTGTGTTTATGCATGTGTGTGTGTATATATATATATATATATATATATATATATATATATATATATAATCACACTACCCACCCCATTGGAGATAAAAATGGGGAATAATATAAAAGAAAACAAAAGAAAAGTACTAAAAGTTCATTTTGAATCTGTTGGCACTTTTAGGTAGAATCTAGTCTCTTTCTCTTACTTTAATTTGTATTAATCAACCAATATTTGTAAAATTTTCAAGATATAATTATAGAGTCTTGTAATATTGTAGGTAGATAAGAAAATGTATTTATCATCTAATTTCACAAAGATACTTTACAGAACTTGTTTTATTCTTTAGAAAAAATACTGAAATTTATTTTAACAAAATCATCTTGTTATAAGCAATAAAATCATTTAAAACTTTATTTTTATGGTAAGAAAAATGATAAATTGAATATTTATATTTGATTTTTTAAAGTTTGGTGATTACATATACTGGACTGATTGGAGGACAAAATCAATACACCGTGCAAACAAAATGACAGGACTAAATAGAATTGTAATCCAAAACAACATGGAGGGCCTCATGGCTATTAGTGTTGTATCTCCACTTAGGCAAACAGGTAAATCTCCTACTTTCAAATCCAAGATTTTGTGAAAGAAGAATTTTTTATTTGAAATGATTTATAGACTTGATTCTAAATATGTAAATACAAAAATATAATAGTTCAAATTATTTTAAGGATAAGTTTTGTCAATTCTCCTGAAAAATATCTCCAGCTTTTCTGATAAACTTAGGAAGTTGTATATCAACTTTTTCAGCTTAAAAATCTAATTTCTGATGTAAGATTAGATTTAACCATAAAATTTCATATTTTATTCTTAACACCACCAAAAATTATCTATAATGTTTGCATTTTTTAAAACTTGCAGCATAACCCTAATTTTTCTTTAATAGGTACCAATCAATGTGCCATTCGAAATGGTGGTTGCACACATTTGTGCTTAGCACGTCCAAATGGTTACAAGTGTGCTTGCCCTACATATCCAGATTCTCGGCCATGTCTTGTTGGTAAGTTGCAAAATTTGCTGCTAAAACAATATAGATATAGATACAGTTAATTACCTTGTTTAAAATTTGATTGTGAATTATCTATGTACATTGTTTGCAAAATAGTGTTTTCATTTTCAATATGGGAACTAACACTTAAAGTTATCCCATGTAATATAAATGTAATTACTGTATCAATGATTTTGTTATTGAACCTTATGAAACTAAAACCAATTTTCTATTCATTTCTTCTCAGTGCCACTCATTTCCAGTTCAAATGATGATGATTTGTTTGCAAAAAAGTCTAGCTCAACTCAAGGGTCACACCAGTCTAACCGGTAAAAATAATTGATCTGTATTTGCTTTTATTTCAACATGAAAACTTCAACACTAGCAAATTTTATTCTTTTGAAACAAATTTAATTGAGAATGAAACAAATGTTTAGATTAATTCCTATTTATATAAATGTTTAATTTATTTATTTTTTTTAATTGTCAATGTTATTCAGAAATGCTAGATTTCAGATGTTTATAATAAAATATTTCTTGTATATATGGGTACTGAAAAATACTTAGCCTGAACAAGAAACTCTTGATCAGATTTTCAGAAGTGGGTTAAGCCAAGAACTTTTCAGCATCCATTTGTATATGAGTTGCTTTATAAGAATATTTTGCATAAAAGTAATGTTTTGTAATGTTTTTGGGCAAGTAGTGTTTGAACATATGATTTTGTTTCACATGTGACTGCAATTTGACATGTATACATATTCTGAAAGGTGATATTTCAATGCCTATTTCTATATTATTCATGTGTGGATTGCAAATTTTGAATAGTTTTACATTAAAAGTTAAAATGGAGGAAAATTATATGCATTTTCATCGTTTGATTCTCTTCTATTTCTGGAAATGAAAAACCATTGCACAAAGGGTATGTGTCATTTATGGAAATGGTGTTATACCTGAGAGTACTATTCATAAGTTGTTTGCGAGGTTCAGAAATGGAAATTTTGATTTGGAATAATGAGAACATTCCAGCAGGCCTGCAATCAATGATAACCAAATCAAAATGTTAATTAAAAATAACCCATGTCACAAGACATGGACAATGCAGAAGCACTTCATATATCACATGGACATTTTAATCATTTGTAAACATTTGGATACATGAATTGCTACAATATTTGAGTTCCTTATTATTTAACATAAAAATTTAATAGATCATATTTCTATTTTCGATTCTTTGCTCAAATGTAACACAAACTACACATATTTGAAAAGAAGGATTACAGGTGATGAAAAATAGGTTGTTTACAACAATATGAGGGGAAAAAGTTCTGGAGAAAAAAACTTAGCTGCTGTTAACCACTCCTAAAACTAGTGTGCATCTGATGAAAGTGATGCTGTCTATCTGGTGGAATTGGAAAGATATTGTGTATTATAAGCTCCTTCTGAAAAATCTGATGTTGAATTCAGATTCTTCCTAATTGAACCAATTAAAAGCAGCACTTGATGAAAAGCATCAAGAATTGGCCAATTGGGAGGGTGTCATCTTCCATCATGACAATGTCTGACCTCATATCACTTTGCCGACCCAGCAGAAATTGATACTGCTCAGTGGGGATGACATACAACATCTGCCATACACACTTAACCATGCACCTTTGGATTACCACTTATTTTGATCCCTACAAAATTTTCTTCAGGTCTCAGGAAGCCTGTAAAAAACACTTAGACCTGTTTATAACCTATAGAAATTTGCCAAGTTCTGGGAAGGTAGAATTCTGAAGCTGACTAAAAAATGACAAAAGATAGTGGAAAAATGGCATTGAATAAATCTATGTACAAATATCTAAATATTGTCTTTGAAAATATGATATGAACTTTTGTTTCAACA
This sequence comes from Acanthosepion lycidas, assembly GCA_963932145.1. Taxonomy (NCBI): domain Eukaryota; kingdom Metazoa; phylum Mollusca; class Cephalopoda; order Sepiida; family Sepiidae; genus Acanthosepion; species Acanthosepion lycidas. The sequence continues at coordinate 98,729,936 of OZ010600.1, forward strand.
GAATAATTAAAATTTTATCACTGGTAAATTTCAGATGAAATCTTATTTTAACTTCAGATACAATGTTTTAATCATACAAATCAATACTTGTCAGTTCCAATGCCTTGAATAGGAATTCAAATGAAGATGTAATTACTATCAATGTCTTGTGTTTATTGTAAACTTTGACTATCCAGGTTGCAAATATCTTGTGATCAACAAATTACCTACTCTGACTATAAGTTGATGTCTGTTTAGAAGGAGGAGGAAGCACATGCAATATAAAGCAATCTTTGAATTGTAAGGTTACTTAATCTCAAGTGACATATTTTAATTCCTTTTATAAAGGAAAAGATTGGGAGGCATTGAATTTTAAACAGTTATGACTGCAGTTATTGTAGTTATTTGCTGATTAATTTGTTGTAACATTGTTTTATCATGGATGTCTTCTTTTTGATTGAAAAACTAGTCATTAACATTTTTTTCAATAAAATGAAATATTTTCTAGATGCAACAAAAGTCAAATTAAAGCCGGATTATGTCAGCCAGAAGATGGTCATGAAGCAGGTAAGGTTACTTTCAATCTTTTTATGCAAATGAATAAAATGTTAATTACAAATTAGCCATTTTAAAACCAAACTTATACAATATTGTAATGGAAAATGCTTTTACTTTCTTTGAATTAAATGATTAAAGAAAAGTGTTTGAAGAAAATAATCTAACCTTTTCCAATGATTACTTTTGCTCATGAATGATAAATTGATAAGTGGGAGCAAAGCAGGTCAATCATTAAAGTGGCAACAGCAGACTGGCAATAAGAACCTTAGGTTTAAGGCTGAAAGTTTTAGATTCAGGATTGTTTTATGGAACAATAGCCTAGTTGATTAAAGTATTGGTTTGTAAATTTGGTAGTATAGTAATTTTGAGTTCAATTCTTGGACCGGGTTGATCTATTGGGGGATCATGGTATGTTGTTCGTGCACAATCTAATTTAGATAGTTGTGATTACAATTATTCTGGGTACTGTCCAGAATAAGATAATCTTGAACTATGTACTTTGAAAAAAAAAGTAACAAACTAAAAACAGATTTAATAACAAACATTTATTTGATATTTTTTGACACCCTGTGGCATGTTTAATAAAACCTTTGAGAAGAAGGGAAAGTTCATTTACATACATTGAGGTGTGTTTAATAAAACTCTTGAAAAGAAGGGAAAAGTAAGTACTTAACTTTTTTGAGAATCTACATTGGCAAAGTGAGAAATGTCGATTCAGTTGATGAGTGATCCATATCAGAGATCACAACACAGAATCCACTTTTTTTTTTTATCTTTGGCATTTATAGTTTCCAGGTAGCAGCAAAAATGAAGCCCTTCAAAAATGCAAGGGGAATGCTGTCTGTGGCTAAATAATAATATGAATTTTATTTTTGAATATTTTAAAATGCTGCCAGAAGTGCCACTTGAAGCCTATGTGTAAATGTCTGATTTTGGTCATTCGACATCTGACTTTGAGACAGGAACTTCTGGTCAACCCAACAGGGCAAGCAATAACTGAATAGTACTAAAAACAACAACATATTTCTAGACATACCCAACAGAAAAAGAAAAATCTATCCCTATATAAACTGTTCATTTTGAAATTTGACTAAAACTTGAAAAGGGATGGATGGTGTAATGGGCAAAATGTGATGATAAAGATGAAGTCATTAGTCCAATTGTAAATAATGTGTTTTTTTGTGAATTGAATACATTTATATCTATTTCTATAATTTTTAACAAGACTATGATTGGGAAAGTTTTAAGGATTAAAATTGATAAAATGATATAAATTTTGGAGATTTTGTGGATTTCAGTATAAATCAGGTGATTTCAGTGAACTTGAACTTTGTCAAAAATGTCTGTTTTTAATCTCAGAAGTTAAACCTGCTATAATGTTTATGCCAATATGACAACAACTCTTTGCCAGGATAATAGATCATAGCAAAGAGAGGAACAGAAATGAAAATTGAAAGAATGTCCTCTAATGGACAGGTGGAATCCTTGAAAGACACTAATACAAACAAAACTGGCATACAAAATATTCTGTTTGGTTTTGTTCTGTTGACCAAATGCTGTACTTTTAGTTCTTCTTCTGGTTTATTATGATAAAAGCCAAATGATTTTTTCTAATCTTTGATTCCTATAGACTTTTATGTCTTGCATTGTAAATTATAAACTTCAACTTGTGATATAGGCCTACATTCTTTATTTTTACAGATTTTTAAAATTGTTTTAAACTTTCTAATACTCTGACATTTGAATTAAACACAAATCTGTCTGGTAATTTTCAAAGTAATCTTTTTCTTTATCTCTTCATTAATTTGTCTCTTTTCAATCCTGTTTACCTTATTGATTGCTGTCACTCAGTTCCAAAATCTTACATATGCTAATATTTAAAATGTACCTAAATGAGATGTGAGATTAAATTTGATTTCCAAACTACATTTTTTGATATATCAGGAATTTTAGAAATTTTTTATTCTCTGTAATGTATTGGAATATGTTCAAGAAATTTTAGATTGTTTTTAACAATAAATATTGAATATTGTGACTTTAATTTATCATATGAAGAAGCAAATAAAATTTATGCATTTGGTTTTAATATATGGGAAAAAAATGTTTATATAATCAATGTAATTTTGCTTTTATAATTTGTAAATATTTAGTTTTAAGATAAAAATCTCTTAAGTCAGTACAGACATTTGTTTTATTTTAATAATGTTTTATTTATGAATTGACTTAATTTTTTATAATTTCTATGAAACCATGTTCTTAATTTGAACAATATCAGGTGCCAATCTAGAAATTTAATGCTTTCATATAGCTTAAAATAAGTTGTAAAATTTACAGAAATAAAAATATAACATTTTCATTGCTGATAATGATAGTTTTATACTATATTTTTATTTATTTTTTTTACAGAATCTCGTCATTTTTCCACCTTTGTCATTCCTGGTGTGCTCTCATCTGCTGTCATTATAGGTTTTATTTTTATCCTTGTTATGTGGAAAAGGTAAGTAAAATGTATTCCTGCTTTGTCTCAGAAATGTATAGTTGTAGCAATACCATGATGTTAGTGAAAGGAACTTGAAAGAGAATCTTGTAAATGACATGTATTCTTTGAAACCAAACTGTCATATCTAAGGAACCAATCATCAAATACAGACAAATCATTGATTCATTTCAGTTAAGCATATTCTGGGACAAAGACACTTTTATTGACCACTTATTGAGTTTTATCCACATTGTCAATTACTTTTGTGTTTAGAGATTAACAAAACAATGACTTTGTTATCATTAGCCTTAATGAAGTTAATTTTTTTTTTTCACACAATATAAAGAAAAATCATTCAACTTTAAAGCATCATGTATGGTAGCTTTGAAAAGAAATGCTCAAATATTGTAGAATATTTAATAAAACTTGTTGGCTCTGCTTAATATAAAATAAATCTTTTCTTTAGACAACGACGTCGATCAGCTCCAGAATTCATTACTCTTACATTTACAAATCCTTCCTATCAAAGAACAAGCACAGAAACTATTGATACTGAACGGCAATCTCATGGCAGCAGTTCATGGCGATTGTTTCGTTTTGATCGGGCAGAGGTAAGTTCTTCAAATAGATTTTTTTAATTAAATATCACTTATGACACAAAAGATGTGTTTAAAATAGTTAAATTGTTTTCATGTGAAAAGAAATAGCTTGTCTGTCAAATTGAAAATTTGTTTCAATACAATTAATCTTTCAGTTAATTCTTTAACAGAATTACATTTTGGGAACTGATTTTCTTGTTTAAAAAGAAAGTATAAATAAAGGATACAAATTAACATTTCAACCTGTATGTGATTTTCTGAACTTCACATTTACATTGTCTTTTTCCTTTCATATAAACTAAATAATTCTTCTCAATAAATTTTAGGAGCAGCTACTGATGTTGCCACAGAATGATGAGAAATTAAACAATTTGGATCAAGTTCAATGTGATCGGCCAGATATACCTGAAAACAATGCTCATGTGGCTTTGAAAGCAGAAAAACACTGTCGGAAAGTTCTGCTGACACTACCCAAGAAAATAACAAACACCACAAAAACAAATCTTGATTTCAGTTCATCATGATGCCAAATTTGTGCATGCTGCATCGATATGTGACAGTATTTAAGTGTGTAGCATCAGTGATATTAAACACACTCTGTAAGGAGTTGTGTTAAACTTAAAATGAATCTCATTTTAAGGTCCCTCACCTCACCCCCACCCAACTCCACCCACCTGTGTCATTTTTGAATATCACTTTTAATGTTTTCAAAATTTACCCTTGGTATGAAATTTTTTTTTTTTCCATTTGTACATAAATCATGTAAAATTACTGGCCATACGGCACTTGAGGAACTGCTGCCACTTTTCAAATTGAACATTTAAAGACTTTTTAAATCTAAATTTGTATAAATTTAATTTTATATTTTGTTTCACTGTCATATTTCCTACCCACACTTCACTAGCATGCCAAACTATATCACTTATGACACAAAAGATGTGTTTAAAATAGTTAAATTGTTTTCATGTGAAAAGAAATAGCTTGTCTGTCATTTTTGTTTACATAAATTTTCAAAAAAATCTACTGCTGAAATATTTTTTACAGTTATTTGGAACATTAGATTTTTCATTTTTTTTAAACATTAATTCCATGTATATTAGTATTTCCAGTGTTTATTTCCTAAATTTTCAAAGAAAAGTTGAAAATAAAAATGATCCTAGATTCTGTACATAATCTCTTTCAGCTAACAATCTACTCTAATATTGCCTTTTTTTATTTTACTCAAGTTTCTTTGAAATTAGCATAATCTTTATGATAGCGATCTTGTATTATTCAGTTTTATTAAATAATTTTAATGAAAGTTCAAAATAGCAAAATTTATTAATTTTATATTTTGTTCTGTTTAAGTAATTTGTACAATTTACATAAGTACCAACTTGGAAGAAAGTTTTATCTTCATGAATAGTGTGAAATCAGTAAGTTTCTTTTATTTCAATGCTTAATCTCTGTGAATTTAGAGTAAATTTATAAAGTGTGTACTGAACTATAGTGAAAATTTGAATTGGCAATTATATATTAAGGGATTTGTGACAAAAATTGAAATAGCTTTTTTACTATCAATGTCAACATTTCTTTACAAATATAAATTCTATACAAAACTCATACTTCCTTACTTTAAATTTTATTTTATTTTAAAAAAGTAACTGTTAGATAAAAAAGAAGCCCAAATATGAAGTCACACATTTTTTGCTCATTTATTTCTTATTTGTGTGTGAATCAAACCTGAATTTTTAATTGCACTTTAAATGGTTCTAACAAAATTGGATTTTCATCCTTGCTATTTTTATCATTACATTTTGGCAAATGTTTTTTTTAGTTGTATAATATATCTAGTAGTTTTCTTTCCTTCTCTCTGAAAGTAGTAGACAGGAATTTATATTATTTTGCATGTCTACATGTGCAAATATAATATGGTGTATTTGATTTATATAGATGTTGCAGGCACCAGGATGTATTCATCTTAGTGCCATAGTGATATGATCTCTGAAAGGTAGTCCTTTAATCCCCTAAGGGATTAAAGTGTTGAGTTTCAGTGGTGGAAAACTACTTGTAATAAGTAATGTTAATTTTTCAGTGCATTTTGAATTTTCTTTATTTCTGTAATCTTTTGTTAGACCCATGTATACAGCCTCATTCACTATATGTGCTCTCTAGTAAAGTTCCTGTTCTATTATTTTGGCTTCATTTCTTTAAAGGTTTGGCCATGTCAATGATATTTTAAAATTATGAATTTGTTTATGTTCTATTTTAATTATTAGGGACCAGCTACTTTCACCTTCATATTTCTTATTAAAATTGCATTGAATATCATAGACACAGTTTTTGGTCGTGCTTTTTTCTTTAGAATGCTCGACATTTTGTGTAAAGTTTGTAAATCTTTTGTGAAACATACCCTTTTATATTGATTATTAATCCTGATTTTCAGTCTTCATCTCCTATAAAAGATAGGGTATACATTGACCTACTGTCTGTGTTCTTTCTATTTTATGCAACATATGATTTAATTCATGATGAAAGATGTTTGCTTCACTGCTTCTGACTTTTGAAAGCAATGAACTAGTGATTTAAATTCAAATACAATGTGTATCAGTTCTCTATAAAGTGAGACACAAAATTATCTATATAGTACAATAAATTTCATTTAAAATAATATAATTCCCTTTCTAAATACTGAAACTGATTTTGTTTTTAATATATAACAGATAGAATATGATCTTAGGCATTAAATAAATACTCATAATCTATTTCAGAAATATTTATTTAATACCATAGCATTATTAATCTATCACTAAAAATTGGCCATACATACATACATAGCCGTCTTTTTTGTTGGGGCAGGACTAGGATTAATCTCACACAAAGCAAGGTGGGTCGTAATAATTTGAGGCATGGTTTTACAAGATCAGATGCTCTTCCTGATGCCCAACTCAGATACTCATTATAGTCTATGTACACTGATAGTTTTTCTCAAGACACTATCTCTAGGAAAGTTGTCATTCAAGTTTTGAGATCCCATTCTAGCCTTATATATAATGTGTGTGTGTGTGTGTGTATATATAAGCCATCCACCCTTTGATAGGTCTTGTTTTTTATCCTGTTGGGTGATAGGCCACTCTCCTTACCAGTAGAAAAGCTAGTGGAGGAGCTGGCTCAATCAGCCATCCATGCAGCAGGTTGTACTAGGTTTCATGTTACCAGTAGCAGGCCTAAGCTTAGCCTGAACTCCAAAACCAGAAAAAAACTATTCAAATACCAAAAAAATGGTTGTAATTATAAAAAATTCAGAAAATATATTTATATTCTGTTATAATGAGGTAGTCTATTAAGCTGTATCTGGGATTTGTAAAGTTTTAGAAGACATTAAGTTTCCTGTAATCAACACATGCATTGTTCATTTCAAACTGGACATCAACAACATGCTGAAGATTTGTCTAGATTTAAAACCATGAAGTATGAACACTTGCAATTCTGGAATGAGTTTTGGAGATGCAGCTAAGTAGTTTTCATTTACTAAATCAACTGTACAGTATATTATGGAAAAATATCATGAGACAAAAATGTTGCAACTCTTTTTGAAAGGGATTGTAATTCTAAACTCTGATTGCAGAGAAAGTGTGTTTTTTGAATGCAAGAAAAGTCATGCAGAAAAATATAGTTTCGGATTTGTCAAACAATGGAGTAAATGTATCATGTTGTAAGTAAGTGTGCTCAATAAACATGTTCTCAGTACTCAATATCCAAGAAAAACACTTTTGTTTAAAAGTCATCATTGCAAGGCTTGTATGTACATGCGTACTTTTTTAAAAAGATTATGGAGTGATGAGACGAGAATTATTTGGTCAGAAACTTTGTGGAGCCATGAATCCAAGGAACATCATTTCTAATGTAAAATATGGGGTTGGTGGCAATCTTGTGCTTTGGGAGTGTTGTAGTGGAAATGGAATGGACCATTTGTTTAAAAGCAGCTGAACCATGAAAAAGAACAGTACCATGATATTTGAACGGAAAATCTGAAAGATTCTGCTAGTTACTTTTTTAGAATATGACATTTCCCTATTCAAGATTATAATGATTCTGAACATACAAATGCACTGAAAGATTGTCTCAAAGACAAAATCAGTATCTTACCTTGACATGCAATGTATCTGAACCTGAATCCAATAGAAAATCTATGGCGAAAACTTAGGCTTCATACAAGACAACACTAAAATTTAATAAAGTTAGAATGATTTGCTTTTGAAGTATGAAAGTATATGCTGAAAGAATTATGTAATTGGTTTGTTTCTATCGAAAATGTTTATTTAGTTATTGGCCAAAATGGTTATGCCATTAGCTATTAACTGAAATTTTGTTCTTGACTATTTTGTTGCTGTTAGGTTCATAATGTTACTGTTTCAAATAGTTTGTTTCTGAAATGAATATTTGAAGCCCAAGATAATAAATTTTATATATAAAATAAATATCTGTTTTAGTATTTGAAAAATGAAATAACTTTAAATGAAATTGATTGTGCCATAGGATAACTTTGTTCCTCTTTGGATAAAAGAATGTCAAACTGACACTGTGCGTGGGTCACCACTATGTCCAAGATATCAAGTTTGTTTCATTCTTAAAAAAATACTAAGAAATGAAACAAGTTTGTTAGTAAACTAATGTGGCCATTTTTTTATTTAATTATTTTTAAAATCTGTCTGATGCCTGCAACAATAAACATGAACATTTTTTTTTATTTTATTGCAGAAATTGTATTTAACAAATTGTATTTATACTCAACAATTTTTTTAATTGTCTGATTTCCATTCCTAAGAAAAATGCTTCAGAAAATATTGACAATTAATGCAAACTGACATTTTTTTTTTTTCTTTAAAAAAATAGTATCTGTTAAAAATCAACACTGACCACCTTAAAAATGAGTGGAGAGGCAATGAAATCAATTGAGTCTTCTGTATAACATAAGATTGTCCTAGACAAAAGACGGAAAAAGGAGCATAAAATCTGTGTTTTGGCTTTGGTTGTGGAGAAAATCTGGCAATCATAGTTGTTTCCTTTCACAGTTTACTATTTCTGATATAGATTAAAGCAGCTTGAATGAAGCCCATTTAGATACATTTTGAAGTTTTAATGGCATTGTTAAAATCTTGTACTCTTTTATTTACATACAATAAAACTTCTTGAGAAAGTCTTTTATATCACTACACGGATAAACTAAACCAAACGGAAATATTTTTTCTTATTTTCTACATTTTTAAAGCTACAATTTAACAATTCTACAAGCAATGATATCAAGTAAATTCACATTTTGTCAAACAACAAAACAAAGTCTTAATTTTGGTTGTAAATAATGTTTTTGTAAAATATCCATAATTTGGATTAAATGTTAAGATATACTTTGTTGTGTATGAAAATAATCTAACATGGAGGGGATCTTAAGTTATTGATTGCATATCATTTAATTCTTCAATTAGAATATGGATTAAATAATTTTTTTTCATGTTTGTGTACCATGTGAAATAACCTGTTAATTAAGAATGAATTGCAAAATAGTGTGGAAATTTTAAAAACTAAACCAAATGGTCTGAGGAAATCAATAATTTTTAATACATGAAGTGAACTTCATTGATATTTTATTAAATTCTCTCTCATTGTAGCAAGACAGTTGTGACAGGAAGTATGAAATGCTGAAATCCAGTGCATTAAAAAAATTGAAAAAATTTATAAAATACTATTGACATTATTTAAGTTAATTTAGTCAAGAGTAATTTATAAATTTCATATTCTTTCACAGAATCACAATCTCTTATTCTGTCTCAACATTCTGCAGAAATAACTTTCTCTATGTGTATTTCTTTCTTTTCCAGGAGATAATAGATTACTTTATCATTTTCATCAAATGTTTTGGAAAGTGATAAGCATTTAATGGAAATCTAATTGCCTATTCAATGTCTCTTCTACATAGAAGAGAATGGAATTTATAAGATGCAATTATTTAAACCTGCTTTTAAGAGTGAAAACTAAAAATTGACATTGAATTAACCTAGAAGAAATGCAAATATTCATTGTTTTGAGTAATTTATATAACACTCAAATACTGTTTTAGATTAACATTTTTTATATGGAATGTTTCAGATATAAATGTTCATTTATTTTTTAAATTTTCTTATTAGAGTGTTTCATGATTATTGGTGGAAGATAATTTAACACAATATTAATAATCCATATAAAAATAAGTGAATAGTACTTAATAGTAAAAATTGTAAAACTTGAACATCCTGTAGTAATACAACAGCAGAATAGGAGACAGTATGTTTATTGGAAAGAAAAGAAAATATCAATTGTTAAGAGAATGATTGATCAGAAGGTGCTTGATATGACTCAGCTAACATAGAGAGGCTCACTGGGAAATTTTCAAAGGGTAAGTCAATTGAACCAAAGTAAAGGAGCAGTAAAGTGAGTGGAAATGGACTACTGCAATCAAGAATCCAACAATTCTGAAACAAAGCACTCAACTACATCATGGAATATTTAAGCAATATTAAACAGTTTAGTCCAGAAAATTATGCAAAAAAAGTATCAATTGAGTGAAACTCAGCTTGGGTTTTAAACTTAAGTCATGCATATGTGACAGTGTTATCTCATATACTGTTACAAAATTTGGCATTTTTAGATGGAATGCATATCTCCAACCGCTTTGCATGTTTACCAGTAAATGTAATCCCTCATATTGAAGTTCTAGTAGAAAGAGAAAGAAATTTATTTTTTAATAACAATCTGAGCTGAAAGAGTACAGGTATTATGAAATCATTAATGGTTCCTGTGATATGATAAAAATTTCTACCAATTTATGCATTTAAATTAGTGTTAAAGCTCAGTGCAATCTCAATAGTTGTGCTGGATAAAGCCAGGATTCATCATGTACAGCCAATCAAGGAGTTTCAGCTTTATAAAATATTACTAATATACCTGAAATATTTAACTTGTCCACCAATATTCATGAAAACGAATATTATGAAAGGATGTACAAAATTTTATAAAAAATAACCAAAATTAGTAAAAAACTAATTTCTTTATAGTGATACAAATTTAAACTTTTGGTAAATAAGCATATTTCTCATCTTTTAAAATAGTTGCTCAGATTTAATGAGTGATTTATGAATCTATCTTTGGCTCCAATGAACAAGTAGTTTTAGATAGATGTAGTTTTTATTTATTTTTTGTATGCAGAAACCTGAAATATTATTTGAAAATCTTTGTTATTATATAATTTCAGAGCAAAACAGTCTCACTAAATGACCATAACACTGACTAAACATTTGCATATCATGAGAAAATAAAAACTATCTTTTTACCTTGAATAGGAAATTGTTTTTAAGTTTTGATTGGAAACTCATGTCATTTGGTAAATTATAAATTCTTACTTCCAAAAATTTTTTGCTATTTTTATTCATTGAAAGCTTTTGTATTTTTAAATTCAGTTTAATACTTTGACAGTCCTGTGATTGTAAACTCAAGTGATAAGTCAATTCAAAGCCAAGATACATTCCTACCAGAGATAATTTTTCTACTTGTAAACATTTTTCTTTAATTTTTTTTTAAATCATCAGTTTTAAAAGTGAATTTTTTAAGTTTCAAGAAATTTAATAATTCATATTCTGTAAACTTTCAATATTAACTAGAGTAAATAGATATTTACTTACTGAGAAAACTTAATTATTGCAACAAATTTTATAATTTGCTTTTGGAACCTGAATGAAGAATATTTACTGGAAATATTTATATGTAAAAATGATTGCCATTTTATTTTTTGAAAATTATTTCATGGATTTAAAGTGAAAACATTTCTACCTATGAGGAAAACTGATTTTTGATGCTGCAAATCCAATCATTGTCTTGAAATATGCATGTGTGTATGCGTGTACATGTTTCTTTTTGTTATTGAAGTGTTCCAAAACTGTTAATTGATTGACAAGTAACATTTTAAGATTAACAAAACAAAATTTATGAAATGAATAGTGTTATATTATCAATTTGATATTTAATATAACATAGACATTTGGTTTTCATTTTTATCTAAAATTAGATAACTACATGATAACTCAATGTCAATAGCAGGAAAATTATCAAAATCTAAGTAGTATTGGAATTCAAACTGCCACTTTGAAGTGAATTTTATGATCATATAATTCAATTAACAAATAAAAGTAAACCATTGCATCTCTTTAGTCTGAGCCACTGGAAAGGTTTAATTTTGTATAACAAGATGGGAAACTTGGTGCAAGTGGAAAACATTTCAATATGGTAGGTGATTCTGTGTCCAAATCAATCTAAAAAAAAGTACACTATCATTTTCCCATGATTTCTCTCTGAAGCTTATCAAATATTTTGGCAAATGTATTTGGATTACTGATTTTTCTTAAAGCTTATGTGAGTCATAGATACTGATCAATTTGTATCCAAACTCATCAGTATTTATTAATGGTTAGACAAAAACAGCACTTTTTTTTCTTAGTGAATTGGAACTCTGTTATGTAGCAAAAATATGTAAGAATGACAGTTTCAAAAATGTATTAAGTAATTTTCATCGTCAAGTTGGATTCTTGAAAGTCTGGTTCAATTGATACTGGGAAATAAAGAATGAATAACCTTATTTTTTAAGGTTTACTTTAATTATAGATGAAAATGCTCAGTATCAGGGACTGTGTATGTAAATATAAGTAGTGGGGATATAGGTATCAATGCTGGATGGTGACAGTCTTTCAGGCTTAAGTAAATAAAAAATCACTTAACCCTCAACCTTTCTTTTACTAATAATTATGGTATTTGTTCCAACTTTTGCAACATAGAATCTATCTTCTTGGAGCAGTTGCCAGATGTCTTTGCCCTCTGTGAAACTAATTTAAATTGTTTCATTGTTACTGACGAATTCTTGGTTTCAGGTTATCTTCTTTGCATTCAGATGTATGGCCTTGGTGTTTACATCTGGGATAATCTTCCAATGGACAGGGAATTGTCTCTCGAGGCCCCAGACTACTTTATGTGCTTGTCTTTCATTGCTAAACTCTATTTGCTATTTCTTTTTCCTTTATTGCTCCCCCTCTCCTAGGACTGCAGTATATTAGACATAATTGCTGACAGTATAGAACAGATACTTTCCCTCCACCCATCTACAAACATCTTTGTCTTTGGTGACTTTAATTTCTCACCAGAACACATGGCTTAAACATTCTAAAGAGACTGATGTTGTCAGTGTTCAAATACTAAATTTTTTTATTGCCCAATACCTTACTCAAATCATGGACTTCACTATTTATTTCCTTTGCAAAACTTAACTGGCTTCTATTCTCTCTAAACTGGATAATAAATGCCTTGCTGCCTCCTGGAAGTCATCATGGTGAGCCGTCTAAGCCTTTCAACTATCAGCCTATTAGCCTTCTACTGCTTTTTTTGAAACTCCTAGAGGATCTTAATCAATGCTGAATTGGTTTATCATCTCTCATCACAGGGCCTCTTCTCAGGCAAGCAGCATGGCTTTTGTTTCTCTAGATCAACTGCTGATGTACTAATAATAATCATGGAAAAATCTAATGCTATAGATAAAAATGGTGAAGCCCAGGCTGTTGCATTGGACATCTTGAAAACTTTTGACAGTGTCTAGCATTCAGGTATTCTCTACAAGCTGAAAAGCTCTGGACACTTTTTTGAACTGATCCAGTCTTTCCTTTCAAATCATGGAATGACAGTTATCCTGAATGGCTACTCATTTAGATCTTTGCATACTAACACAGGTATCCCCCAGAGCTCCATCATTGGTCCTACTCTATTTTTAATTTTCATTAATGACCTTCCTGATCAGCTCTCAACTTGGTATCTATGCTGATGACACAACAATTTACCCAGTAATTTTGCTTTTTCAGCCCCACGCTAAATATCTATTAAAAATTTTCCCAAATCATCATATTTCCATGTAAATGTACATGCTGAACTTGCAATAAAAATTAAATTTTGATAAAACCCACCATTTTGGATTTATCGACAATAGAAGTTCGTACTCAGTCGTCTTCAGCCGTCAGCCATTACTGGCCTTGTTTAACTATATTCACTGCAGAACATTTTGCATGTGGAAACTTAATTAGTGGCCTTTTTACTGTTCTTAACTGATCTTACTTGTCTAAATTACTGCGCACTTAAGTTGTGTTGGAAAGTGATGACAAGTGTTTTTTTTTTTTTAAATGTTGTTTTTTTTATAGTAAATCTTTCCTTTGAAATTAAAAAAACAAATTAAATAATAAACTAAAGTTTTATATTAAATTAAAAATAAAACAAATAATAATTAATGTACAAATTTTGCATGAACTTTGAAAAGAGCTGATTATTTAAAAAATGAAAAGAAATGCTTCTTCCTACCACTTTTTTATTTTGTAAATAAAAAATCATGCTCTTTATAAAGCTTTCACATTAATTACTATTTTATTTCTAGCATTTTTTATTTTGTAATTTTGAATATCCAAAATGATCGTAAGTTCCTAGTTAACAGGGGAAAAAATGGTTTGTTAATTTCAACGCCTCCAAAATTAGAACTTCTCTCCATTAATCATATGAGAGACCCTTTCCTGCCTTCCATCATGCTGATGCTATCCTCCGAAAAAAAAATGACTCATTTCACCTTCTCAGACTCACATTCTCTGCTGATATGAAGTGGAAAGACTATATTCAATCCATTTCTAGGTCACCTGTTAAGAAAGTTCACCATGTCAGGTGAGACAATTTTTCTCTTCAGAATCTGTCTACCATTCATCCATGCTTAGAATATTGCTGTCACATATGGTGCCCATGCTATTTACTTTGAGCTCCTTGATAAGATCCAAAGAAGAATCTGTAATATCACTGGTCCTGATCTGGCAGTTCAGCTCCAGTCACTTTCTCACCATTGTAAGGTCGCCTCTCTGTCTATTCTATAAATACTTTCATGGTAATTGTTCAAATGAGCTCCTCACTATGGTACCTAATGTTTTTGAATTTAAACACTGCACTAGACTGGCATCAAGATCTCAATCTACAGTTGAGCTGGCTAGATGTAGCTGTAAGTTTTATGCTAACAGTTTCTTCTCTTGCACTTCTCAATTGTGGAATTCCCTTCTGGTGCCATGCTTTCCAGCCATCTTTAATCTGCAAAAATTTAAATCCAATGCCATTCACTATCTATTGTCCACCTGATTGCTCTCTTCTCTTTCCACTAATGATTTTTTTTCCTAATTCTTCCACATTCAGTAACCACTCAGTTTTAGTGGCTCTAATGCCTTATTTGGGGTGATTCTGATTTAAAAAAAAAAAGAAAGAAAAAAGTGCAATCATTAGGCCATGTTTATAGAAGAGTAGCTCAACTAACATATATTTATATTTACATACACTCTATCCTTGATATTGAGCACTTTACCCCATAAATATAGTATACCTTAAAACTATTTTATCATATATCCAAACAAGTTTTATTAAAATACTGACAATGTTTGTATATTCAATTTTTTATTATGTCATTCCATTTTCTAAATAAGAACACTTTGGTATTTAATAAAACTTGTTTGTATGAATTCTTGCTGTCTAAATAAATACACCTTTTATATATATATATATATATATATATATATAATGTAGTTTTGAGGCATGCTATATTTATGGGTAAAAGTACTCACTATCAGATATAGAGCATATTTAAACATAAAAGTGGATACTGATGTCAACATTGAGTAGTCCCAGTCTTTTTCTTGCTTGAACACAAAACATGATTATTCATGTTTTTGGTGCCACTTATATCTTCCACAAGAAATCACAGTTCTCATATAATTGTGCTAATGGAAATTCTAACTTAATTTTTTCAGAAATAAATTGTTATTACTTTGAGGCTCTTCCTTGAAAAGAGACGTGTATTTATTTTTTCTATGCATTCATAAAAGCAATGTTCTTTCTTAAAATATTTTTTTAAATCTGAAGCACTATTTGGTACCTCCAAGTCATCTTCACAGTATATGTAGATGAATAAGTGTTAAATAGTTTTTGAATTAAACAAAAAGAGATCCTTAATAAAAATTCTGTTTGAACAAATTTTGTAAAGTGGGTCAATCTGAGACCTTTACAGCAGCCATCATACATATTTAAACATTGCCATTTTCCCCTCTCTCTTTCTTTCTCTATTTCATATAATCTCAGGTGTTAGGTTATTTTGCTGAGAATTGTTAATCTTTACCAGATTGTTATCAAGCTATTAGGTTAGCAGAAAAGTTTCTTTGATATTTATTGTTAGATAGCTTTAGTTTTAACTTTTTAAAAAATACTTGACTTATGACAACTATGAAAATATAGTCATTAAAAAAAGTTTAAAAAAATGTCTTTTTTTTTCTTTTGAAGATGCAGGAAAATAAGTTTTGGTAACTTTTATTTTATGAAAGGTAAAAATGCAACTCGAATATAAATGATTTGTGAAGTTTATGAAAAAAAGTACTGGGAATAAGCAGATGTGTCAAAATTGATTTATGAAGTTTTACAATGGAAATCTTTTTTATTTTTTGAATATTGCTTCAGGGCTGGATGGGTCAGTTGAAATTGATTAAATCAAGTCATTACTTGAGGGTAAGAATTGTTATACAGGAGACCATTATCATACTGAAATTATTCAACTCAAATCTGGTGAGATTGGAAGAGAGTCCTCTCTTATGAACTCAATTCCAGATAACCAAATGTAATTTGAACAAGTATTGCTCCCAATTAGACCAACTGAAAGCAGCAATTTATGAAAAGTGGCTGCAGGGAATTACTTAACAGAATTGGTACAATGCTAGACTGAATGTTTCTCTGATGACCATTTGAACAAAATTTGTCACAACTTTGTTTAAAAATTTTTATTTGAAGTGCTTCTTCATATTCAGATTACTATTTATTTCAATCTCTACAGAATTGGCTTAATAGAATAATTTAAATTTTCTAGAAGACTGCAGAGAGAGAAAAAATTGTTAGAATTGAATTATGGTGTTGCCTGTAAGTAAGCAGAAGAAAGTGAAACAAAGAGTTAATCAATAGTTGAAAATTAAAAAAAAAAATTAAGTAGCATGCATGTTTTAATGACAGATAAGCCTGATGCAGGATATCAGTTGAGAATGATAAGCATTCTGGGTGACAAATCTCCAGTAAAATGTCAGAAAATGTGGAAAAATTTAAACTCTTCAATGAGGACAGTCAATGAACAATCCACTAACCTTTTCACATGACTGGAATCATGGAAACTGCCTGGAGGTCTTGCTCTATGAACTTTCTGATATTACTTTGTTATTGCCAAATTATGTTTGGTGTGAAGAACAGCACATATTGTCATTGAATGTGAAAATATTTATATTATTTATATAATTTTAAATTAATTTGACTTAGGATGTTTAGTTTCCAACATTTTAAAAACCAAAGAATGATAACAACATCAAATGGGGTTAATTAGAATAAATAAAGTGATATTCTAAATTATTTTCTTGATATGATACTAACAGCACATTTAAATCATTAACCTTTAATTTCATGAACCTTTAGGTGGAGAACAATTTGCTGCATTTTCTTAATTTGTGGTGCTTGTGCATTTCAATTTTTTTTTTTTTTTTAATTCAAATTATGCACTGCACATTGTTGGTGAAATTTAATATTTGAATGGTAATAATTTAAATAAAATATATTGGCAAATTCCTTATTTCTATTCAGACTAATGTAATCTTTATTTTTATTATCATTATCTGTGATGCTCTCAAACAGCCTTCAGGTAGCTGAACTGTTCCAGATAATTTTCAAGAAATTTCAAACTGAGCCCTTAATTTAATATAGGTAGGTTGATTGTTGTCATTATACTGTTCATGTCTAGAAAGATCTCTTGCTTAGTATTGCTCAGTTATTACATGCCCAGTTTGTACTGGGTCCAAGTATATACTGTCCTAGGGATTGAACTGTCACCAAATCCATGAACCAATGCTTTAATCCACTAGGCTAATTTTAGTGGATTAGAGAGTATGAGAACATTACTCTGAATGTAAATAATAATTCCTTATCACAAAAATTGAGAAATTTCTTACTTAATAATACTGTCACAGATTTTACAAGTAAAAGCAGTAGGTGATGGTAGTATTATTATCATTAATCATCTTTATGCATTTATGGTGGTTAATACTAGAGATTGAGTGACAACAAATTTCTCAAATCCCCAGGACATTTTTCTATATCTTTTTACATGCTGTCTAGTCAATTCTTTCTTGAATTTAAAATTCATCCAACTTTGATTTTATTGTTTTCTCAATTCTTGGGAAGGTATGACTATTTTTAACTTTTTCATCTTCATTCTGCTTTGTTAGAATAATCATGTGTATAATCAGGTAAATCTACTGTTTTTGCATTACTATCATCACTTTTTTTTTCCTTTTGAATTAGATGTGCAGTTTGGATGTCAAATTCCCAGTGTATTTTTTCTAGAGTAGTCTTTAATTTGTGCTGATAGTATTTGTGTAAATGTTGAACCCCTGTTATTTTCAGTTCCTACTGTTGTGCTTTGTTTTCTATTTCTTTCAAGTCAATTTGCTTCGATCATTTGTAATGTGGTTTACAGTCCTTTTCTTCACAAATGTGGTTTTTGCTGCTGTTATTTATTTCTTTTTTTTAATTTGCTGTAACTGATGCTCCTGCATTTTTTCTGGGCTGCAATGATGAGAAGATCTGTTTCGCTTACTAGAGTCTCTGAGTGTTGTAACAAAGTGAAGGTGAGTCTCCACATGTTGAGGCATGTAACCTCACCAAATAGGCTAGAAGCAATGAACAAATTGTGATGTGTAAAGTATTTTTTCAGAAGATGTGATGAGGAGAAAGTAAAAAAAGAATCTGAATGAGAAGTTGAGTAAATTGTTGAAGGAACTAATTAACATAAGTGAAATCATCCAAAATAGCTATCATGAGGTTTAACATGGTAGGTTACTTAATAAAAAGTATTAAACTGTTCACAAGTAAATCTTCAGATTCCTCCACCTCAGATTTAGCCTAGGTAGATTGACATGATGAATAGAACTTGCATAATGTCAACTGTGTCATTGAAAGTTAGTTGGGATGGAAGGAAGCTGTAGTTACTTAAATACTATTCACCCTCTCACTAAATTTTTATTTCTTAAAAAAAAAAAAAATGAAAAAGAACAATGCTCGGCCAGACTAGCAAATATTTTGGTTGTCAACAAACAGATATATGAATTATGAACAATAAATGTGTTCAGAATCAGCAAAATTTATGAGTAATTTAACTTAATACATAAACTTGTTGACATTCATGTGATATATTATGCAGATGGAAAGAGACTGAATTGATAGATTTTTGCAGTTTTTAGGTTGGTGCTCATATTCAAAAAGAATATTTTGAATTTTAACTACTGCCTGTTATTACATGATCAATTGCTGAATAAATGCTATTCCTGTATATTGCATAAAGATTTATAATAAGCATTCCTGAAAAGATATTAAGGAATTTGAGGGCAAAACATGATTTCTAGAACTGCTGTAATTTTTGGTTGCCTACAAGTTCTGTAAGGTTTTCAGTAATTTTACTACTCTAGATATAAACACTGCAAATAAAACTTGTTGGAAATTTACTGTTACTTATAGTAGTTTTGCTGCATTGAAAAGAACATTCTTAGAACTTTTCCCCTTTGCTTGACCATAATCTCACTGGAGGATTTTTCAACTAGAACTGAAGGATTTCATAGTTTGATAAATTGTTATGTGTGTGATTTTTTTTTTTGTCTTGATTTCCAGTAGGAAGATTAGCTTCAATTTCAATGATCAAGATTTGGCTGAGCAAAATATCTCTACTGCTACTCATCACTAGGAAGACATCAACTAAATTTTCAACTAATCACTGCCATTGAAAGAATTACTATGTAACCTATGACTGTGATATTTTCTCTTGTCATTTCATTTCCTTAATATGTTCGTCACTCTTGCATTTTTTAACATTTTAATTTCTGCAATATTTTGAACAGTTTTGTTTTTATATTTTCACTGTTCTGTGTGTATTTTCCTTCATTTCTTAAAATCATTAGTGTCAATTTTTTGATGTTGAACCTTGTTGCATAATCATTAATATCAAGTTCATCGCTCCATCAATTTAAGTTACTCTTTTGTCCATTTTAAGAAGGATCCTGTGTACTTCATTTTGCATACATGTTCAGCTTTTTATTTTTTTTTATAGATAATTACTTAAAATGAGAAAAAAAATCTCAAATATTAGAAAAATATTTGAAAGTTTTTCTTTCTTTCAAAATGGAATTCTAAAAATGGTTATTTTCTCATGCTTTGTATTGTATTTGAGTTTTCCAATTTATTTTTATAAGTTTTTGTGGTCAATACCCTGATTATTTTGTTATATGCCAGTTTAATTCCATTTCTTTTGAATGACTTGTAATAGGAATTTCTCTACAACAAACTCCATTTGTATATCATCATTATCATAGTTTCTGTTCGAATCAACATTTCCATCTATTCTACTCTTTACAAGCAGTTTTAAAGTTATTTATATTATGTTAGCTGGTTGACTGTTTCTATTTCTCTTAGTGAATTGTCATTTTCCTTTACCATTTTTCAAAAATAGATTCAGTGACTTCATAGCTAAGCTATCACAAATGATGGTGGAGACAGTCTCATTAAAATATACCCTTTTAATACTTACCCCTGTTAGAGATCTTCATTAACTTAACCTCGATTTTTTTTTTCTTACTGTTTAAGATATTTAAATATCCAGATATGGCAAATCATGTAGCCAATCCTTCATTCTTCAATGTTCTTGCATTTTTATTGTTGATGTAATAAAACATGCCAAAATGTTTGCTTATTCTTGTCTACCTTCAATCTAAATAAAAGTATATCAGTTTGGTTTAATGAAAACAAATGCCTGTTGATATAAAAGCAATTACAATACAATTAAAAACAAATATTTTGAATAAAGATAGCCAAAATTAGGACTCTTAATGCTGTCTAATAATAGAGAATTACATGTTTGGCCAATCCAATAATTACTTGAATAATGGAAATGCCTTATTTTAAAACTGATGAATATATTTCTACATACAATTTGTTAATGAAATTAAATGGAATAGATTAAAGATTTTTTTTTTTTTTTTTGAGTGGGAGTAGAAAAAAATCGTAAAAACAGTAGCATGAATATATCTTTAATGAGAAAACTTATTTTGCACAAATGTTGAGAGGGGAGTACCTACCTTTGTCAGTAAACTCCTTTTTACAAAGATTAGCAGAGTCTAGCTCCAGGCTACAGTGACTCACCCATTAAGGATTGAGTTCCCTAATCACAATCTGGACAAAATTATTATCACCTTATGTAAGTCATAATTTATGTAATGTTGTTTAGATTGTTGAATAAGTTTTAGAAATTGGTATTTCATTGCCATTTACTTAAAAATGTTAGCACAATGGTTGAAGAAAACAGATAAAATATTATATTGCCAAAATCAATCCCTACAAGACAACAAGCCGGAATGAAATCCAACTGATTAAAGTTCCTGACACCCAAAGTGAGATGAGTTGACAACATATTCCCATGTGAGTAGCAATCTAGAACAAGAGGTTTGTGTTGGTGCCATTCATGCAAAGAAGGAAAGAAAATTTATGACTAGATATTTATACAGCTTGTGTTATAATAGTGAGGATTTATTAAATAAAAACATGAAGACTTCCATTCATTTTAATAATTGTGTGTGGAATATATATTTACTTAGATAGAATGGACATCATTATTTTACCTTGAGGAGAACCTTTTGGCCAACACTTTCTCAAAAGGTGAATGTTGGTGAGAAGCAGGAAACCATCAAAGACATTAGTAAATAGTGAATGAGGAGGGGAAAATTGGAACATGATTTAAAATAGATTTTAATTATAAATAAATTAATGACTAAGAACAATATGAATTCTGCTTCTTGCTAACATTCACTTTTTGAGAAAGTGTTGGCCGAAAGGTTCTCCACGAGGTAAAATAATGACATCCATTCTATTTAAGTCTTTTCTTCTGTGAGTACAAGTCTTTGTTTATATATATAATTCTGGTGGTAGACTGAAAATTTTTTTAAACATTTTAGCATCAACTCCATTTAGATCTTGTATAATGAGCAGATTTAAGTCGTTCTTTATAGAACACAGATTGCTGCTATTCTATCACTTTTCATTTAGGCTCTGGTATCATTTTCTGCATTACATGCGCACACTAGATTTTGGTACATATTTCTTAAATAAAATTGGAAAATATTTAAAAATAGATTACATGTTGGATATTGAAAATCACAAAGAAAAGGATTGTCAATATTTAGGAATTAATGCAAGTTCCACTAATGATTGGGTCATATGTATAATTACTATTCTAGTCAAGTAGAAAAAGCTGTGAATGGACAATCTTATGTTTTGTGTCTTGCTACCTATGGAGTTGTATACTTTTCCTTTCTGATAAAAGGAAAATTATAAGAAAAGAAATTCATAAATATTTTTTGCAATATTTTATTTTATTTTAAATACTATATTTAAATATTATTAAAGATTGTTATTGGTAAATGTTATTAAAGATTGATTTATTCTTAAATGCTGATTATAAAAAAGATAATGCACTTTTACTACTGACTTTGAATGACTTTAATGTCTATTCAGAATTTAATTATTTAGTCAGTTTAATAATAAAAAAGGAAAATTTAAGACATTAGAATTTTATTAATTTTGTCATTTAGTATATTAAAAAATCAGGATTCTTCCTGTTCATCAAAACTTGCCTATAGTCTCACATTACTTTATATGCAAGTTCTAAAGGTTTTATTTTTTGTAAGACAAACATTAACAATCATTTAGAATTTCATCAACTTAAATCTACTGTTGAATATTTTTTGTTCACTTCCTTCTGTCACGTAATGATGTTCAGCCAATTTCAAACTACTGTACATTTTACTGTGTTTGGAAATTGATTTATTATTTCCTTCTTTTGTGTGAAATCTTCAGTAGTCATGATACTGGGCCACTTTTTAGTCACTGACCATCATGTTGCTTAAAATCTCATATCTTGATTTTTTTTTTTTAATTAAAATTATATTTATTTATATACAGCTAGAATTTCACTCTTAGAAGAAGATTGAACTAGATGTCTTTCTTTAAAAAAACCTAATATATTTGAATATTACTTTTTATTTATTTATTATTTTTTAACTAGTTAAAAATTCTAGTTACAATTTTGGAAACAATAAATACATATAATTTAGAGAAAATACTATGACAAAGGCCAATAAGAATTTTCTTCATTGAAATAATCAACATATTACTGCCAGTGAACTGTAGCTGATGTCCACCTCATGTTTCTTATCAAACAGCAGAAATATGACAGTTGCTTAAAAGAAAAACTTGTATAACTAAATATAAACCATTGTACATAAATGGAAAATTTTGTTTTTTATTATGAAGTGCTTTCATTCAATTAATTTTATTAAAAATGTATGTAAATGTGTAAATATTGACAAAATTTGAAACATGAAGTGTACTCACAAATATGCAAATTTAACTGCCATTTTCTATAAATTTTGATATGCAGTTATTTCTAAAATTTGAAAAGAAAAACTTCTAAAATTATAAGATTATACTAATTTACAACTGGTGATTGCACATATTTATTCAATTTTTATTTGATGCTATGAAGAAACTTTGCATTGATGTAAAATATTTGAATTCATTGGTTATTCCTTGAAGCTACTTTGTGAATGAGAAATGACTCTTCTATATAAAATTATCAAGATGTTTTCAGAAAATTTTTTTATTGAAATTTCAAATACTTTGTATTTAACGTTTCAGTTAATTTATTTTTTCTTTATGTCACAACAAAAACTGTTATTGCTTTGTGAGTATCATTGTTGAAAATATGTTACAAAATTATTTAAAAATAAACAGTAAAAAAATGGCTAGCCCCTTATATCTTCCTCACTCAAAGTTAATTTATATTGTTCAAGTAGATCAAAAGCTATTGGAGCACAAAATTTTGATTGAGTTCTCATACAATTCATGTGAAAACAATTCTGCAGAGAAATATTTAAAATATAAAGTCAATTATTAAAAAAAACTTGTATTTAAAAATATTGCATAAGTTAGAAATATAATTTAAAAATATGAACACAAATTTCAGAAAAATACATTAATACAAATAGTATGAACTAATAAATAGAGAAATGTTAGAAAATCCTATAAAATATCAACTGTTTTTGTTTGTATTGACTCAATTTTTTAAAATATCACTTGAAAATTATTAACTATTTGTGTTCAAATCAGTAATTTTGGTTTTAAAATGGTCACCTCACTGTGGAATAATTGTTAGTGTGCTAGTCTGGTTGAGTAGTAAGTTGTGCCAAAGTAAAGTAACTATATAACAATATTGGTTTGATATGTTAAATGTAAGTACCTGATTAAAAGTTACTCTGCAAAGTCATTAAATATTCATTGGTCATTAAAATTATAATTAACTTAAACATAAATTGTAAAAAATAAATATTTGGGGAGAAACTACATGTGTAAATTAGACTATTACAGATTTTAGAAAAGATATTTAAAATAACTTGAAATGAATGGGGGAAAAAATAAAAAATGAATTATATTTTGCAAGTATAAAATTAAAGTATCATTAATTTCTAACTTTTAACAATAGCAAAAATGTTACAATTTTTGTTTCCAATTCAATTTTTGAAATTGAATTTTTGTTAACTACAAAATAAGTAAATGTAAAATTTTATATTCAACAAGATTTTTATTTTATTCTTTTTTTGTAACAAGTTCTCAAAATGTAGACACCCAAACTTTACAAATCACTGTCACTTGATCTCTATCATTTTTATTCTATAAAATGTGACTAAATATTTCTTCAGTATATTTTAAAGTATTACTTAAACATGGATTCCAAGAGGTTAGTAATACTTTTAGATGCTTTTTTTTTATTTAAAAGAAAGTGTAAAAATCAAAGATTTTTATTATTTGGTTGTCAAGTGATATTTTTATGTGTAGATTATTTATCTTGATCAAGATATATCAAGACACAATTTAACATGTCCTTAAATAATATTGTTGCTTTTTCCTATTTTGCAAATGGTAATCTAGTATTTATATTGTAAAACATTGAGCAATTCAAACTGATGCAAATTTTAAGTGAAATCAATTCAAGCAGAAGATGTCAAACAAGTACACTTTTATTCTTATAAAAGCAGAAAAAGCACCAAAATTAAATATTCTTGTCTTTTATTTTGTGTTGAAATGTGTGTGTATTTTTTTTGAGAATTGTTTATTTAAAAGTTTCATTGACATTAATGTTTACAAAGAACATGATTATAAATTAAAAGAAATAGGATATGAAGAACGAGTATAAAAATCATTTTTTGTTGTAATGCATTGACAAATAAGTTACTTTAATTAACCATTCTATTTTCAACTTTCTAATTTCAGGTTTTATATGTTGATCTAAACACAAATTACTGATGCTTAGTGCATTTTTTACTTTACTAAAATTAACCATTGCTAAAAGCTTAATAAATATATTTTCCAACTATTTATCATTTAAATTGGTATCAGTTTTGAGGCTTCATTTTAGTAGTTTGTTTTTTAGAGTTACTTTTCCTAGATTTCTGATATACAAGAATTTGACTATTTCTTGAATCTGAGTTTATGAACTTCAAGTTTATTTATTGTGTCCAAATTTTGACATATGTATGTAGAATAAAATATACAAACTGATTATTTACAGTTGCTTTACAATCAGTATCCTAAATTTTTAAAATTATTAGCTTAAGAAGTTGGACCCAGTTAACCACTGATTAGCCCCTTTTCATGAGCCATTGTCAGTTTTACTTTGTCAAACCTGTCAGATACTAAGACAAGAGCGAATAGTTGTGTCATCAGCATAAATTCCTATTTGGGAAGTGATGACATCATGAACATTGTTGAAGATAAGAAAAAACGTTGGTCTAAGGATAAGAAATCATTAAGAGAAAAATAAAACTCAGCATTAGTGATTGAAAATATTGTAAGAATCACATTTCCCAAAACAATTGAATTCAATATCAATATTCTTGTGTACTTATATATGATTTTATCTGTTTATTGCAATTTGAATCACCTTTTAATATCATTACAAGTAATCACTGTTTTATAATGAAATTAAATGAAATATATATAACTGGTATTTGACTGACAAGTCAGTAACTAATATCCAATAGAAAGACATTTAATTGTCTTTTGTTTATAGAAATTTATTAATTTACACACAATGCATAATTTCCACATGTGCCACCAGCTAAATTTCAAAAAGAGTAAAAAGTTTGAAATATTGTTGATAGCACAAATGACTGCTAAATTGAAATGCTGTAATACTTTTTGAGTAAGAATTATTAATGAAATAAATTAAAAATTTAATTTGTAATAAGATTAAAAGAAAATTATATTTCTCAAATATTTCATCAGCGATATTTTAGCATAAAAGTAACAGCAAATATTTCTTCATTTTGAAACTTGAGAGTATCATGTTTGGAGTTGTTTCCTTTGCAGTTATGGTCTGCTTATATTTAATTTTGCAGGCTTATGAAAATTATATTTTCAGTCTATGATTTTGCCATATGTAGTACACATTCCATCTAGACAAGTTATCCCTAGACATTGTCAGTAGAATGAGAAAAATCTAACCCCATAGATTAAATAAAGGGGTCAGTTCAAAATTGTCTGAAAATTAGACAGATCAACAAACACCTGAAGAAAGCTGGAGGGCACAATTGTGGGGAGGTTGTAGGTAACAATAATAATTCATCCCCAAAATTCAGACAGAAATACAGTAAGTTGTTTTCTTTCATCTCAGCATTAGCTCTCAAGCATCTACCTTTGAGTTTGCCAGTTTTAGTTGTTCATCCTTGCGCAGAGGAATTGTACAAAACCAGCAGTTTGTCACATTGCCATTCATCCACCCATGCTCTTTAGCAATCAATTTTCCATAATCTTGTTTTGAGATCCATTCATACTCTAAATTAAAAAAAAACGTATTAGGAAAAATGTAATCATTTGCAAATGAGATGTTTTAAAATTAAAAGTAGGTGTAATTGAAGATTTTTGTTTACATGGAATTAAGTAATTTTATAAAGTTTAATCAAATGTTCATTTGATTAAACCTTATAATGAGGAAATTTCCACTTAATTGAGCAGATTGTCTCTGTTAGATTCCGGTCAAATGGGAGATCGGATGAAAATGGGTTTTCGATATTGATGAGGAGAGAGGCCTGGTGACAACAGCTGGACTGTCAGCTGCATTCTGTGTGTGAAGTCAGGAATCTGGTTGCCATTACATTGGATTGACCAAGGTTACGGGGGATTAAAGAGGCGGTCATGGCAGTGACTACGATGACAGAAGTGCATTGTCGACTACTGTGTCAGTAGTTTATGAAAAGCTTTCTTTTAAGCAAATCTAGTGGCTTCTAGTCTCATTTATATTTTCTCTTGGCAGCTACGTTCATGATTGACTATTGAATTTTAGATTTTTGTGGAGATTTGTTTTGTGGACCGGATGTGATGCTTAGAGCCCCTGCACACCAACGACATTTTTTATTTTGAGTTTTGCTTTCTTAGTCCTTACATCCGGCCGGCAGGTAGAGCGAATAAAAACAAAACAAGAAAATGTCTAATTGCAGAGGAGTATAACAATTCCAATAAAAAGAATAAGCAGTATCCCGTTATTTCTTCGTAAAAAAAAGAATATAAGGTGTCTTATTTTCATAAAAGAAAAAAAGATTTCTCGCCATCATTTTTTTACTAAATATAATAAGCATGAGGAGAATGCCTCAACCAAAATACGACAGAAAAAAATATAACTGATTTCAGCGCCCAAATAGCTACTTAAACAGGGAAGATCTGCCAAACTTAAAATTAACAAGCAATTCTCCAGACGCATGCAGTTCTCATTTGTAAAATTTGACCAACTTGAGTTTTCTATTAATTTCAAAAAAGAAAATACAATAAGGAAAGAAAAAGTAACAGGAAACGTTAGGGAAATTATTTTTTTTATTTCCCAGAAATTAGGGATGAGAATTTTCAAGTAGATCTTTCTCGACAAGGCTATGGTTCGAAACTATACAAAAAGGTGAGGGGAAAATGATAGCAAATAATTAAATAAATATTAACTTAATTGCAGAAAAAATGGCTTCGTGGCGCAGTTGATATAAAACTGTTCAATCGCATAACCAGCAGTGAACAGACCCGTTTTGTTACGCAGGTTCGAATGTTGCCGCTGCAGTAGTGACTTTTTGCTTAGTGCCGTAAATTTTATAGTTATCATTGTGAAAAAATTGGAATTATGAAAATACTGCAGTTATGGTGTAGACGGAATCGATTCATTATTTAAACCAAGGCTTAGTGAAGACACACACCTACTGAAATAATCATACATCAAATCAACAGAATATATCAAAGCAGAAATGGGAATTATTACACGCTGTGAAGACATCTTGAAGAGAGTTAAGTAGGGAGATCAGCACTTGCTTTCTGTATCGTTATATCCGCGCTTATCTATCAAACTGTAGAAGAAAGCTCCCCCGGCTATCAAATAAGAGGTAGAATCCTTTCATATCTGAGGCATGTAGGTGATCTGCAAAACTTTCTGAATGTATTAGCCAAACATGCATTGGAAGTTGGCTTCAACATCTCAAAAACGAAATGCATGACAACTGACGGAAACAATTCTAATCTGCAACTCACAATCTACAACCAGCAAAACACTTAAGTTACAGAGTTTGTATATCTCGGTCACAAGCTATCATCGAACAATAATGCCGTGCAGCATCGTATCGCTCTTGATTTGATAGCTGACATCAAAATGAGTTTCTGTTCATTTGAAGGCTAATATCTTTGGCACTTACATCCTACCAGTTGTGTTATAATATGGTCTCGATTGTGTTGTAGGAATCTTTCTACTCGGTTTTTCGTTGAATGTTAAAACGTAAGTGGCGATTTTGTGGCACAATCCTTAAATGTCCTCAGTGGTGGTAGTAGTCTTAAATAAGTCATTAATAATTGAATAGTTGAAGTTTATGCCATAAAAATAAACTTCGGGTTACACCTTGGATAACATAGCGACATATTTCCTACTAGAACCATCGTTCATACTTTGATTTCAGCACATCTACGGTCCAACCCTTGTTGCGGGGCCGATAAGGATGTCGCCCCCGCAAGCTTTTTGAAGAAACGTGTGAACAGCCAAGACAATGAGGGGACAAAGGCGAAGGTTTATGAAGCAATAATGTCGATTTTATTAATGCCAATTGTACAAGAGTGTACTCTGAAGAAATGTGTTCAAGTCGGTGCCGGGTCCGGTATGACTGGTTTTGATTAGGGGTAGCTGCCTTCGGTCGTATTGGTAATAACGAATGTAGAGTTGATCGGCAAAACGGATGTAGCTGGTCGACTGCCGGATGGGAGAATAGACGGGAACAGCAGCAGGTTGATCGGTGTCCCTAAACAGGGCCAAGTCAGAACAATGAATGACTTCACAGGGCGGATCGACCGCGGAAACGGGATCGCACCAAAGTGTATCACTTGGCGAAGGCGGAGTCCCTAAACAGGGCCAAGGCAGAATGTGATAGACTTCACAGGGCGGATCGACCGCGGAAACGGGATCGCGCCAAAGTGTATCACTTGGCGAAGCCGGTCAGAGAGGTGATACGTCTTCCAGGGCGGATCGACTGCGGAGACGGGATCGCGCCGAAGAGTAACACTCTCGACAAAGCACCGGAAGCTCACAAAGGCAGCGTACTACACTTTGATCCAGGCCCCCGGGCCGAGCAGCTTGGTATTTATTAATCCACCCACGAGGATTAAATGTGGCACAAGGCCGGTTTAATGTGGATAGCCCGCAAGCCCGTAGGCTCGGCCAAAAATATGACCTTTGAACACGCCTAGACGGGTTCAAGTCCTGTCTACCTCCCCGAAGGAAACGTTGCCCTTCGGCAAAGCTTCCTCCGAGTTCCTCTCTGCATTAGAGAGTTCGAGAAGCCAGCCCGGATGATCACAAAGCACAGATACTGCACTTTGATCCTATTATTTATTTACCAAAATGGTACAAATGTGTCACGAGGGCTAAAAATGGGGGTGGGGAAAAGATTGGTCTTCTCTAGTCCTATCTCAAAACTAACTAGTCTCAATCTTTGACCCATTCGTACTTACAATATTCCTTTCACCATAACAACGCTTTTACTCCTTACAATCACACCACAATCACCAAAATACCACATTTTCGCTATGAAAAGCCCTATCATGAAGTTTTTATTTTTACAATTATCGAGGGATCGGGAAAAAAATAAACCCAATGATTATATACAATGAAAAACATGTTTGTAAAAGAAACTAAACAAAACAATATTAGTAGTAGGACCCTTCCCAAAAATGTGGCAGAAATCTCGATTAACTGGGTTGAAACAAATCCAGAGAAAAGAGACATCTGTCACCTAAAGTGGGGGGGGGGAGACAAGTAACTAAAAGGAGGACAAAAAAGCGGGACTTATGTACTTGCATGCACTAGCTATGTTGAAAGGAAAATATTTAGCCCTGAGAAGGCGAAAACTGAAAAAGAAAAAGTCCTATCTTACCTTAAATGTCCCGGGATGACTGATGTTTCGGTTCGAGTCCCAAAATCCTCTTGCCTAAGTTGCATCCAACAACCACTCGAGGTCAGCACCTCTCACTCGCACTTGGATTTGGACGAAAAAAGGGGCTTATGATATTTGGAGCGATTCATTCAAGAACTCCCCGGCTAGAGGGAGTAGAAAACCGTAGATATTAAATTAATACAATTGTTGTTCGGTGTTTGAGGAAGCGCTGCATAATCCGATGCTCACGAGGTACGGTTTGGCATCAACGATATTGAACTAGTCGTCTGGTTTCTCGCATGTTGCTTGACTTAAATCTGCGAGATCAGGAGTTGTGAAGGTCAAGGCCGTCTTTCTAAGGAGCGGCTAATGGCGACCGCGACACCCTAACATCAGTTTGGTTTGTCCATGGTGTTGTTCTCAAGGTAATAAACATAAAATCCAATTATCTAACCCAGTCTTTAAAAAAATTACTGTAAATATATTAAACTGATTAATTTTCTTTTATATTTTTAACAACAATGCTAGTAAATCTCAACATAATTTAAAAAAAAATTAAATCAATATGTACTTTGGGAAAATTAACAGTGCAAAACGTTATTCATTTTTTTTTTTCGTTTCTTACAAGGAATCAACATACTCCACATGGCATGAAGAAAACAAAAATTATTCCTTAAAAAACGAAGTTTGTAATCATGATATTTGTTATTATGAAGAATAATAGCATAAACATTTATTTTATGTGATAAAATTCTAAATGGCACTTGTGAATTTTGCCCCGAAAAATTTTGTTTAAAGATAAAATATGCAAGTTCAAATAAAAAAAAATATTTATACTTACTTCAGCATCTTAAATAATAAACTTAAGTTATTCGAAAAAGAAAAATCTCTTAAAAATAAAAAAAATAATTTCCTAATCCAATTCCAGCGACAAACTTTCATGTATTATTAACAGTTCACAACCAATCATTGAATTTCTAAACATGGTATAGAGGTCTGAGTTTATGATTGCCTTGATTAAATGCTAAATTTAAGCTCTTTTAAGGAATTTTGCTTCTTCACTGGAGACTATTTTCTTGACATAAACATCTATTTCTTAATTAGAAATGTGAAAGTTTTCTTTTAATTTTCCTCTTAAGCACAAATAACATCAATAAAGTTTTATAATTGGGTTGAAAATCATTCAGGGGGTTCAAAAGTGACGAATGTCTAATTGAATTGTGTGGAGCCATTGTTTTGTTCAAATTTGAGCACATGAATTTCAATATAAACAAAATTCATTTGATGCCAAAGAGTGTGTGGGGGGGCATTATATGAATACATTTTGGTTTAACTTAAAGGAACAAAAGATCATGCCTTTCTGGCTGGTTCATTCCTATCTACATAAAGCAGAAGTCTGCTTATGTTTTCATAAAATGTCTTTGATCACATCATTTTCATAGGTGGAGTGTGTACACATTTGTACACATTTAAAGAAATAAGTCAAACACAATTAACATTTGAATCTGCTGAGTGCCATTATGAACGGGGAGACAAGTGACTTACAATGATTCTTTATTGCAATTTTGATTGGTTAATAAGGGAATGGGCTAAGGGAGATAATTAAGTTTGTATTTACTTAGTGAAGGAGGAAATATCAAATTTAAAAAAGTGATTTGGGGTCATTTTTAATAGAGGTAACTGGATATGTGAACTACAATCCAAATCAATACCTATTTAACATTTATTTGATGTATCTCATCTGGACATGAGTGATCATGGCTCTCTCCAACTTCCTTCATAGTTCTAAGCAATTTTTGTCTCTTTACTCCTCCTCCCAGTCCATGTTCTGCCATCCATTTGCACAACTTTGTAAGGTAGGTTACTCATTGTTTCCCTCTTGTTTTCAATATCCTGTGAGTTTCCAATTCTCTAAGTCCTTTTTCCTCATTGTGTCCCAGAAATTTCAACTGTATCTAATTTTAAATGTCCTTTTGGTTTCTATTTTCCTCAAAATTCTCACATTGTTTACATGCTCTATCCATGGTATTTTCAGCATCTTTATATAGAACCACATCTCTCTTGCTTAATTTTTTTTACTGGTGATAATGTCAAATACAAGAGAATAAAATACGACACATGAAATGTACCAGTAATTCTGGTCAAATACAAAGGTATTTATGTCAGATTACACCGATGTAGGCTGATTTTAGAAAAAAACAATTCAAACAATTTTCCACTAAAATAAATCAAGTTGCACCAACTTGAGACATCAAAACTTCACAATCTAATATATCTGAAAACATTTGAGGATGAAAAGCGATATTGACAATCGAGAATAAAAATGGTATACAATATTTATATTCCAAAACTGTAATGGTACTACATAGCAGCGGAAGACTTCCAAAACACAACTTGTACTTTTAATAAAAATAGGTCTTTAAAAGAAAATATGGAGGTACAGTACAAATTGCATGGAAAAAAGAAAAACAATTGGGTAAAAGCAAAACTGATTTCTAAATCTTGAAAATGTTCTCGCAAATATGAAAATGCATGGAATACTGAAAATGAAGCTCAGGAAAGACAAGTGATGTATGTTGACAGAGATGTTGAGGAATGAAGAGAATTGAGGAGGATATTGACTTAAATCCAGAATCATTTCATTTGGTTGATACTACTACAAAAACTCAAATAATGGAAATATTCCAAACTGAAACACTGCAAAGCGCCGTTATAGGCAAGACAAAGAATTAGAGAGTTGGAAAAAAATGAAAAATGATGTTTATAATGAAGTTGAAGATAATGGACAATATTGCATATCTGTAAAATGGGTTATGACACCAAAACTTATGTTCCAAACAAAAGCTAGACTATGTGCTTGAGGATTTGAAGACATTAGTGTATTTACAACAGATAGTCCCACATGAATGCAGGAAAATGTATAAATTGTTTGTGCTTTATTGCTTTAAATTCATGGGTCCTTCATTCTATCAATTATAAAACAGCTTTTCTACAAAGAAAAGCAATTGATAGAAACATTTATTTCTGTCTACCATGTGAATAAAATATTTTTCTTAAAAATGGATTAGCCGATGCATCTAGAGTCCAGTTTCTATGACTCAGAGAATAGATGGTCAAGCTTGGCGCAAGAATAAGTACATATGATCCAGGTTTTCGCTTCTGGCATTCTACACATTTTCTTGAGGGTATTCTCACATATTTTGTTGATCAACTGTGGAGTGGAACTAAAAACTTTGAATTGTGTTTAATAGAAAAATTGTGGAGTACATTTGACATACATTTTGAACATTCATCAGCATTTAATTAAATAGGCACCAAAGTTAATCAGAGATCCAATTTCACCAATTGTATTAATCCAGAATATTACGTAAGAAAATTGAGAATATACTTTTCCTGATTTTCAAAGATTTTAATAAATACATCACCAAGAAGAGTAAAATCATCTAATTTCGAGAATTTTGATATCAAAACTCTTACACTTGGTAACTTAAAATCGTCCCAAAGACATTATATAACATATATAGGCACTGAACTTAATCAGAGACCTGATTTCTCTAACTGTATTAATCAGGAATATTATATAAAAAATGATGCAGTTATCCCTGAAGAAAAAGCTGAACTCAGGTGCCTTGTTGGACAACTGAATTGAATTGCTGGCATGAGATTCCTTGACATAGGTTTTGCTGTTTGCCAGTTGAGCTCAGCAATCACAAATGCTAAAGTTAGTCATCTAGTTAGTCATCTAGTTAGTCAAATAAAGCAAATGAGATCTTAAGGCATGTGAAAAATACTAGTGCCATCCAATTTGTGAGATTGAAAAATCTCAAAGATTGATATACTGATGCAAGTTATACTAATCTTCCAAATGAGATAAGTCAAGGAGAACAAACTGTTTTTCCTATTGAAATGACAACCTATCCACAATGATCAAGAGTGTGGTCAAATTACATTAATTTACTGTTTCTCTACCATGAAAACTTTTAACATCAGAGCCATACTCTTTCGTACAGACACTTACATGGAAACACTTCAATGCAAAGGGCATAGGATGCATTTATTTGTGACATTTGTCTAGGTCCTCAAATTGTGAATGGTTTCTTAGGAAGTGTTCCTCCTCCTCCATTCATTTTTTCAGTGTCATTTGAATTAATATTCCTAGTAAGCAGTATGGATAGCTCCAATAGAAATAAAATTGATTACTTAGCATCATCCAATTTATTTCCCTTTCACTAGTTCAAATTTTAAATGGATTAAAAACCAATGAACACCAACAAAAATTAAAAAGGCTTTAATTGCCATTACACTTCTAGTGACACATTTTGAAACACATCTCATTACAATTAAAACTGACCTTTAAACAGAGACCAAGAATTAGCTAATGTCTCCTCATCAACACAGACTTTATTTGGGAAGTTTTAATCAGATGTCACCATGTCAACTTGGGATTTGTTGTTTGATTGCAACTGCAAATATGCAGTCTCAATTAAATTTGTGAATTTCATGGAAATATAATTTTTTTGTATTCTTATTTAACCCCTTAATGTCAGCCATCTCCAAAATGGACAAGTTTTAGGTAGAAAAGATTCAATATTTCTTTTTCATTATAATAATAATAATAATAATAATAATAATAATGCCCTTTGCCTGTTTAAAATATATCATTTTAAAAACTTTCAGATCAAAACATGAATATATAATAGGTACCCATGTGCCAGTTTTTGATGCTAACCTCCGCTTATTATTGCTATGTAATCTCTCATTTCATAGAACAGACAATCTGCTTGAAACCTGTTGAAAAGGTTAAAATCTTCAAAATCTTTGAAAGCTGGTTTGGATCTTCTTCCTCCTCCATTCTGTACACTTAGGACTGAAAATGACATCTCAATCCTCCTAGGTCTATGTGCTTTGTCATCTGTAGAAGGTTTTACCCTCCCTGCCTTTTGTCAGGTGCATATCTGTAACATGTCAGAGAGGACCATTGTTAACTCAGTTCTACCAGTCACCTGTCACCTCCTGCATTTACAATGTCAACTCCTGACTGAGCGCAGTGGGAATTTTGAGAACAGTCATCCTCATATACTAAAAAGACATCATAGCAGCTATATCATAGCTATATCATTTGCATTGAAAATCCCAAAGCAAATGTGCTTACTTGCCTTTATCCCTTAAGCATCTCACATTCTAGCTTGCGAAATTTCAGCAAATTACAGATGTTCGAGCAGGTTCTTTTATAGTACACTTGCCTCCACTGAATGCAGTTCTTCATCAACATGTGATTTAGTAGATGGTTTCTTTCTGGTTGCTCCTTAGCCCAGTCCCTGTTTAAGAGAGGGGATGCTCAGTGGTGTCTAAGTTGTCTTTTCTACTGAATTTTATTCCTTCAATGAAAATCGTGTGATTATTCTAG
Source organism: Acanthosepion lycidas (assembly GCA_963932145.1). Classification (NCBI taxonomy): domain Eukaryota; kingdom Metazoa; phylum Mollusca; class Cephalopoda; order Sepiida; family Sepiidae; genus Acanthosepion; species Acanthosepion lycidas. The sequence goes on from OZ010600.1 coordinate 98,765,648, forward strand.
ACGGTCAAATTACGAGCGACCCTGTAACGATATTTTGTTAATGTATCGAATCCCAACACTCCAAATTTTACCATTCAACGAAAAACCAAGTAGAAGAATTACTACAAAACTACTGAATGTTGTTTTTTAGCCCTAAATAAATCGATTACTTTCTGCTACATTTGCAACAAATGCAACCCAGAAAATTACCAATAATCAGACTTATTCACATTTCGTAAGGGATATTCTATGTACAATTTAAAAAGGGGAAGTGAAAAAACAGACTATTTTTGGATTGTTTATCTGGGTGAGCGTGAATGTAGACCCCAAACTTAGAAATAGCGCACCCGAGTCACCCACATTTGGGGCGATCGCAAAGGTCAATCCAACCGGAGTGCAATGGAAGGGCCTCGCTCTGGGAGAACGGCCTAGCTGATCACCGTTTACTCCTGTGCCAGGTAAGTGTATTTACTTGACTCCCCACTGAGTCAGGTTGTGACACAAGGTCAGTTTTAAACGTGGGGACCCGAGTGTTTTCACTCAGGCCGCTGGTCTTAGCTTGTCCAAGCTGGTCATAGCTGGTCTAGGCCAGAGCCGGTCCAATTTTGTACGTACGTGCATGCGTGAATATGTTTTTATAAGCGTCTGACCACACATGGTCAAGACGCGAATCCTTTAAAGCTACATTTTCGTAGGAAAAGAAAGAAAGAACAAGTTTGTGTTTGATATTTATAATTAATGTAATCACGTGGCATGCACCTAGAAAAATAGCGGGAAAACTTGACTTGGTCACGCGCTGGAGAAAAAGATTTGTACGTGGGTGGATTGCAACGCCCACTTGTGTGTTTATTGACCGGTTAGAAGTTGAGATTTACTGAAAATATGTACGAAGCTGGGTAAGCTCTTTGATTCACTTTTTGCACAGATTTTTATAAAATTCAACATTGATAAGAAAGCGGTATTGGGATGCTAAAAATTTACGAGGATATAAAACGGGATTTAAAGATTCATAAATACTTCGATTCATATTAACTTAAAAGAAATTTCAAAGTTATATTTAGTAGCCCATGAACATTTACAAATACTTAGTTATATCCAATAAAGAGAAAATTTACAAAAGAAATATTATATATTATAATTTATCGGTGTATAAGGCACATTAAACTCGCATTCCTGTTAAACGAAAATAAACTTCAAAACTAATTTGTAATACACTGTGAAACCTTTGAAACACTAATGCTTTACAAAATCTACAAATACTGTTAAATCATATTAAACAAAGAAAAATATTAGAACTAATATTAAATTCATAATATTGTAGCGGACACTCCCGAGCCACCAAAGGGTGATGAGGTCACAAGAGGCCCGCTAACATTTCGAAGACATTAAATCTGACAAGGTGAAACAATACAGACGACAGAACGAGGATATATAGGATATATGCTAATTTATTCTAGAAAAGAAATAAAGGTGGTCGGAAAGGTAGAGATGCTGACGTTCCGGTGCAGGCATTGATGGTCGAGGTTGGTCGTTGCAGATGATCGCTGCTAGTCGTCGTAGGGATGCCAACTTGACGTGTCGGGAACGAAAGAGGAGCTGGCGTTGCGATGTTGTTCGGGCATGTCAAATATCCAGTGCTGGCGTTGCGTGTCTGCCGGTCGAGTCCGATATAGAAACCTCCCGTAATAATTACGAACGTAGTGTACGGGAAAGGTTATGGACGACGTGCAGGCAGCCAGTAGAGACGAAATGCCGAGGGTCCAACATGGGCAAAGAGCCAGAAGTAAGAGGCGAAATAGAGAGGGAAGGAAAGTTTCCAATTATCGTCAAGTTTGGCAGACAAAAAGAAATGGGATCGTAACTTAATACGCAGCCCGGTGGTCGACGCCCTGGCCAGAGGCCAAGAGCCTGCATACCGACCGTTTCAGTCGCCGACCTTGAATTTGGCGAGAAGTCACTGTATTGTGGTAAGGGAGACTAGCAAGAGAATTGGTAACCTAATGCAGTAAAAATTTATCTAAAAAGTCTAGATTAGGTAAAAGGAAATCATGGCCTAAAATGCTTAGTAGTATATTACGACTAGGTTCGTAATATAACTAAACTGAAAAGGTAATTTCCTAGTCTCTATCACGTAATTAACAGCGTGTAAGGAGCACAACCGAAAAGTCAAGGTCGAAATGACCTGTTCTCTTCTGGTTTAAGCAGCAGCCAAAGGCAGCCGCGATATTATTATCAGTCCTATGAAATTAAAAGAAATTTCAAAAATACTATTTAATATTCAATGAAGAAGCGAATAAGATGCATACTTTACGACTTTTACAAATGCTGCAACTTACATTAAATAATGATATGAAAAATTTACCGGCGTATAAGACGCATATTTTAAAATTCTCCCTTTCTAGTTCTAAGTTTTCCGTCACAGTCTATGTGAATAATGCCTTGTAATCTCTTCAGAATATAAAAAAATGTATTCTTCAGTTGTCATAGCATGGACAGAAATGACTCATACATGCTATCTGATTCTCCAAATTTAAATAAAAAAGGAACGATGTGGGAAAATTGTGGAAAAGAAAGCATGCGTGAATGAAAGAATAACAGTTCTTTATATTTTCAAAAGATTTAATTTCTTCCTTAGTAAGCGTTATTATTTCAGATTTTTCTTCAAGACGCATTTGTTGTGCCAGCGGTAATATTATGTTGTTGAAATTTGATACAAGTTTTCTATAGAAATTTTCCATTCCGAAAAATCTACGTAGCGATTTACAATCATTTGGTTGAGGAAATTGTATTAGTTCGTCAAGTTTTTAGTACTGGATTTAAGTCCATCAACTGAGATGTGAAATCCTAGAAACTCGAGCTCGCTGACAGAGAAATTTTAAAATCATATTCACCGAGTTTCTGTAATATTTCCTCAGGGTGCTTAGAATGACTATCTTCGTCATCCGAGAAGATAAGAATGTAAGTGAACGTACACTTGACGTCACGAAAAATACTATTCACGATTCTTTGGAGGGTACTGGATGCGTTTCGCAAGCCGAAAGACATATAATTATACTCGTATAATCCAAAAGGTGTGGTTATCACTGTTTTACATATGTCATCGTGGTGTACTGGTATTTAGTGATATGCGGATAACAGATCGATTTTCGAGAACATTTTTTTTATGCAATTTAGACGACAGAGATTTTATATTTGGAATCGGGTAGCGATCAGGTTTTGTTATCGAATTCAATAATCTATAATCACCTAAGTGTCGGTAAGTTCCATCATGTTTAGGCACCATATGTAAGGTTGTACTCCATTCCAATTCGGAAGGGATAATTATTCCAGTTTTCTGAAGTTTCCGACATTCCTCAATCGCTATGTCGTATTTTTGTAGAGATAAAGATTGTCTCTTGAGAAAGAAGGAGGATTACTTCCAGTTTCAATTCTGTGAAATACCTTGGGTTTGGTAGCGTTGAGATCTCGATGTGGCGAGATTAAATTTGGATATTTCTTTATGATATTTTTTACTGTTTTATGTCTGTAGGATTGTCTGGATAAACATCAATGTTCATAATCGTAGACGATGGTTGTGCTTTAGAATGTCTACTTGTTGTTTTATCGATTAGCTTACTATTGGTGCAATAAACCAATAGTTCAAAGTGACTCAAGAAATCATACCCTAGGAGAGGTTTGGTCGTTTCTGCAACGAGAAAAGGTCCCTTCTGAGGTTATTCAATGCTAATGTGATTACAGTTTGACCGGCGCATTCAATTTCTATTCCGTTGACTGCTACTATAGAAATGTTGGTCGGGTAGATGACTACACCGTTTAAAAACTGTTTTGGTATTACTGGTACAGCAGCTCCTGTGTCTACAACAATATTCGCGTTACGAGCCGTGTGGCTACTTCAAGAAGCGTCGACTGTGTGGAAGCCGAATTAGTTTCCCTGATTTATATCTGATACAGGTGAATTCGGTTGTGAACTGGGTTGCGTTTGCAAATTTCGTTTGTTAGGCCATTTGCACCAAGGTTTGCAGAATTTCGTACGTTCTGCAAAGTAAATGTGCGATCGACAAATCCTGGGCTTCTGATCTCTGTGAAATGGGAAGATACCGAGTGGGTAATCCTTTGTTGTATCTTGGTATCTATGTGGTTGTCTTTGGGGTTGCCGTAGTTGGTTTTCTCTGGATACTTGTTGAATGTGTGTTGTTTCTTGTCTCTTGAGATATAGAAGATCGTCGGACATTTTTCCTAACCGATCTGTTTCCAGATCTGTTTGTACAGCTATCACTGGCATTATGGAGAGTGCTAGTGTCGGACAATGTCTTCGTTTACTCCGATACGACTGGATAACGACGTCAATTCGTTTAAATAAGTTGAAGGCCGTCCTGATATGGTTGAGGATGACATCTGTCTGTCGAGCATCTCTGGTTGCAACTTTTCATAAGAATTAATTACTGCTTCCTTAAGGGTATCATAGTCCTTTGAATGTAGTACAATGTCTGGAGAAAGAGCTGCCAAAGTATGATAAAACTTTTGTCTCGTTTGTTTAATGTTCGTAATGTTGAATTTTGTGCTTCCATAATGGAAAACCAAGCGATCATGTTAATTTCTATAAATACGGGTGTTTTGATTGTCACGGCTTGTATAGATGGATCTTGGTTGATCAACATTTGTCCTACGTCGATTCATTTTTCCTGCCATAGTTATCATTGTTGAAGAAATCGTTTAAGTTTGGTGGTAGTAGCAGTAGTTCAGTTTTTGATGATTGGTATTTCGTAAATTACTTTGAGTTGGTCACCAGGTTAAATTTGGTAATGTGTGTGAAAAATTTTATCTTGGTGCTTGGTATTGCGCGTAGTCCCCAGTATATAGTGGGTTATGTGTGACTCAATTTGGGCCTTGTTATGATTAGCCTACTATAAACGATGTATGAATGAGTAAATAAGATACAATAAACTACATCCTGGCCTGGAGTATAACAATAATAATTTATATAAACATTAATAAGTAGTTTCATATTGTACAAAAACAGTAGTAATGTTCATAGATGGCACAAAGTTGGTATTTAAGTAAGATTAAATAAAATGTTTGTGTTTTTTTTTGTTATGCATTTCAATGAAGACAAGGGTTTGTAAAAGTACTTAAGTGATTTTAAGTGATGCTAGTTTCATTTGGTAAGATGTCCTGTGAATAAGAAAAAGGAAGTAGAATGTATGAGAGAAGTAAAGATGGGGTGAAAATGACGAGGAAGTTTTGAGGAGTGGTAGTGGTTGTTGAAGCCGAGATGCCTTTGATGAATCCACTTACAGTTGTAAGTGTTTGTTTCTCTGTGTCTGGAATCTCTTCCTTTTTTCTTTTAGTCAGGAGGCTATTTATATTGTTAGCGAAGTTGAAAGCGGCTCCGATTAAGCTGTTGATTATTTCAGGCGTGCTCTTTTCTTATTGGTCAACATATATTAATTTGGATTGTATTTAATCAACTTCAACCGGAAATTATGCGTGGAGCCTATTGCGCAAAGCACGAAATATACCATTACGAAAGAAGTAACTTCCTGTTTCTGCTCTTAGTGTCACTAGACATCTATGTGGTAAGTGCCCAAGTTCAAAGCATAAAACAAATAACTGCCCCGAACATAAAGATAAATTGCCTTAATTGTTCTTCCAAGGAATATATATTTTTATATAACAGCATTATGCGAAAAATTAAAAGGTATATCTCTGTATACACACATGTGTACTAACACTTGCGAGGAGAATAAATTCTTATTACCTATAGTAAACTTACCCATCCGGTGGGGTACGAAAAGGACGGTGGTCAATTGCTTGTAGATACCAGTAGTCAACATTTTTACTTTTCGAAAAATAATTAAATGACTAAATTGCTCCGATAGGATGTTAAAAAGTGGATTTTCAAGTAAAAACCTACTTAAAACAAGGAATAGGCTATTTAATCAAATTGTACTGGAGAAGGTAAAGCAACTTCCTTTGCCTGTATTAATTGATAGCGAATTTGATATCTTAAAAATTGATGAATTAGTTTCAATTGAGAAAAATCTAATCAATTTGAACAAAAGATTATCATTTTCAAGTAATAAACATGGTCAGGTCGATATCTTAGGATTAATAGGGGTCGACATGTTCATGCATTCTACCAAACTCATTAAATGGATGAGGGGCATAGCATGGGAATTACCGAGTTATATAGCGCCATTTGGAGGCATTTAATCATTTTCTATATGATCATCAGATAAAACCAGTAAATAGTAATAAACCAGTAAGACTTCAGTTAATCAAAACAATTATCATATTATCGTAAATGAGTTAGCCAAATGTTCTGAGCGAGTAGTACATTTTGTATTAAATCCAAAAGACACCTACACTGATAACATACCTGATACCTTTGATATGTCTCTAGTAGAAACAAATGTAAAATGTTAGAAATAGATTCAGCTATCACGGAAGTTGATATAAGTTCTTATGACAAAAATAGAGGAATTCAAGGAATCTATTGAATTAAAAACGATGAATATTATGTGGATCTGCCGTCGTATAAGGACAAAATCAGTTTTGTTTCATCTAATTATAAAGTAGCCCTAACTATTTCAATGAACAGTGCAGTCTCTTTTCTTTAACGTAAAAATCTGCATAAAGATTATACGAAGTATTTCAGCAAGAAAAAGAAGGCTTTCTAAAAAGAATACGCATACCATCAGAAGAGTATGAAAGATACGTTTGGATTCCACATAGAGCTGTGTTCAAAATGGAATCTCAAGCTACAACAACTTAGAGCGGTTTTCAAATGTTCATTGAAAACGAAGGACAAGTGCTCCTTAAACGTGGCTGCCTATTCAGGAATAAACATGATCAACAATATGATCGAGTTATTGTTAAAATTCAAAACAAAGAAGTATATTATGTTAGGCGACATAAGGAAAGCCTTTCAAATGATTAAACTTTAAAAGGGATTTTTAAGCACAAATTCTCTTTCTTCATAAAAATGGAGACGAACTGTTGTCCTTAGATATATAACACATTCATTTTCAGATTTACCACAAGCCCATTTATTCTTAACTACATTTTAAAATATTATTTAGAGCAGTACCAGCTTGATGAATGTACTGAAATGCTCAAAAATAACTTTTATGCAGATAATCTACAACAAACTAGCAATAATCGTGATAAATTTATCGACTTGTATAAAAAAGCGGTTGATAGACTCAAAGAGAGCAATTTCAACCTACGCTCTTGTAACACTAATAGTAAGGAGCTTAAATCAATTATGGTAAAGGAAAATATCATCTCTCAACATGAACATTATGAAAAGCTATTAAGATATAACCATTGTCCTAACGATGATACAATGGCAGTGACAAAGATCACAATAAACAGAAATGTCAGGACTAGGAGGCAGATATTAGCTCAGTCAGCCAGGATTTATGACACATTATCATTATATGAGGAAGTTCCCAAGAATATATTTGTAACATGGTCTACAGTATCCAACATGTCTTTCTCAAGTCAAGCTATTAATACAGAGCAAGCCTTAAAGATTTATAGACTTTGCAACGCATAACCACAGTTTATGGTCTCTTCGTTATGTTCGCTAAAGGAAAAGTGGCTCTTTCAAAAACAAAATCCAATGTATATAGTCTTTGAAGCATTGTCTATAATTTTGAAATAATATTCAAATATTATGATTGAAAATGTGCGCATTATGGTGGATGCACAAGTTGTACTACCATAGTTACTTAGTGATGCACCTAAAACCAAAATCCTACTTGTTAGAAACCGGCTTAAGTATATACAAGCCATCAAAAATCGAATTGAGAAAATTGAAAAAGGATAAAATTTAAATACATACCTGATTTCACAAGGAGTTAACTTTGACCAGTTTGTGACTAAATTGCAGTTTTGGAAACATGGTCCATCGAGGCTAACAAAATACTCTTTTTATTGGCCTAGTAACAGTTTACTAACAAGATTGATTCAACCACAATAATAAACACACAGAGATTCTTTACATTTACAAAACTATATAATGCAACAGCCATGGTGCTTGAATTATACATAAATGCAGAACATGGGCAAGATTGGGAAGTCATAAGCTGGATGCAAAGTTATACCTCATCAAGTCAGTGCAGGAAGAAGTGTTTGAAAGAGAATTAAAGTGTCTGAGAGATCCTCATTAAGGTGAAATCCCTAAGTTGGTGGAAAAATTTTAAACATCTTTTTGGATAAGAATACTACGAGCAGGATATCGAATGTTGACAGGTTCGAACTGGAAATAAAATATCCCATATTATAGGCTAAATATCATTACGTAACCAGATTAATTACAGAAGATGTTCATCATTGGTGTAAACACTTGGGAGTTGGTGTAAACATTACAAAGATAAGATTATCTGGATATTGGATAACTCAAGCAAGACAGGTAGGCAAATCGGTGATATCTGGATGTTATGTCTTCAAACACTACAACAGTCTGGCATTTATATATCCCAGGTTCACCAACCTAAATACAGAGTGAACTTAGTAAACCCGTTTCAACATACAGGAGTAAATTACACTGGCCACATATAAGTAGAAAAAAGAAAAAGCAACAAAGATGTATTTGTTGATATTTACGTTTTTGAATGTACGAGTTGTACATATGGAAATTGTACCAGATAGGAGCATTATGTCATTCATTCAACCCTTTACACGTTTTATCAATCATTAAAATCCATGTTGATGAAGTTGTGCTAATTAAGAACTGAGCAGAGTCCCAAAATTACATTTGTAAATGAAAGGGTTTGCGCAGCTGGCATAATGAAAGCAGGCAGGTCTGTGGAGAGACACAGTCTAAAACACTCCATTGGAATTATCCCATAACCATGATGCAAAGGAACCTCCGGAAGATGCATCACAACAAGAAAGAAAGGCCCACGTCAGGCCTAAAAGAAAAAAATAAATTAATACAAACTCTGATTTTGTTTACTATTGATATTACCAAAATAAAATAAAATAATATAATTAATATTCTCTGTACTAACAGAATAGTATGGCCAGAATAATGCCAAGGAATCCTAGAGCAGTTTGCCCGCAAGGTTGCTCATCTTTTTATACTAATCTTACTTATATCTAAATATTTAATGCAGTTCTCATTGTAAATTTAATATCACACTAATAAAGAGATTCCCTGTGAACTCTGGGGACTTATTGAACATGTTGACTAAATGGTTGCATAAGAAAGTGCATTTAACTAGGCATGTTTTCTTCCTTGTGGGGAATATATGAGAAATAAGATATTATATGATTATTTGCCATTGGCAGTTTTAAGGTTAGCCAATCAGCTTACAGCTGCTGATTGGCGCACTTTACTACCTTTTTTGAACACATTTTATTACTTCCGAATGACCACATACTGAACGGGTGATAACCACACCGTTATCACCACAGAGTCCGTAGATGGTGAGAATATCAACTCACCCTCAGTAGATAAGTTTGGTCGCTTACAAAGAATACAAAAATGGGTGAATGAAAATGTGCATATAGATATATATTCCTTTTTTATACATATATGTACAGACTTCCAATGAAAGATTGCAAGTTCTTTGTTAATTTAGTTTAAGTATTATATATGCCTGTGTGCAGTCAAGTAAGTCTAGGTTGTTTGTATTTGAATTAATGTATAAACAATTCCATATAATTAACAATACATTTTATTGCCTTAGAAAACTAAATAGAAAATATACAAAAGGAGGGAATGATGGCGTGTGTATAGAGGTGTTCTTCAATATCTGCCTCAAAGGAGAAACAGGCCGCCCTATTAAGGTAAGATTGCAAGAACATCGTAAAACAGTAAGACAAGTGGAAATAGAAAAATCAGGCGTAGCTGATCACATATGGAGGAAAGATCACCGCCACGTGTGGGATGAAGATGAAATAATAGACAGAGAGCATTACTGGAAAATACGAAACTTAAAGAATCAGCCACAAAAATCTCCTGAGCCGACCAAGCATAGAAATGAATACGATATGGGAGCCAGTAATAAGAAGTGCTAGAGAAAAACAATGGATAACAACAAAATTGCAATGTAAGCTCTGGTAAGAAATGCAATAATAATAACAAAAATTGCAATATGAGCACTGGTAAAAAAAGTTGTTGCTGAAACATTAAGGTTTATAAGTCCCAGAAATTCATACAGAGATGTCCTCAAGGACACATGGCCCAGCGGATAAAGATGTTGGTTAGACCCAGTGATTAGTTCAATACCATGTTGAGTTAAAGGGAAATATCTGAGACATCCGGAAGAGGCATGGCACGTGGAACTAGAACTATATACTCCGGTGGGCGAAATAAAAAGTTCGGTTCGAAATTCAATCAGCTGAAGAAGACCGGAGCGTACAACAGCCTAAACGTTGTGAATATGGCAATAAAGATGAGGATAACAGTCCGAATAATGTAAATAGGGGTATTTGCAAAGTAGTATTAAAGATTTTGAGAGACTTACATTTTACAAAAAAAACAAAAAAACAAAACAAAAAAAAAAAATCCAACAAAAAACAAGTAAATAAATAATAAATAAATAAAATAATAAAATCAAATAAAATAAATGCCATTTGTATGCAGGCGGCTCCAGTGAGTTAAAGTGAAAAAAGAAGACTGAGAATACGGTGGATTGATGAAAGGACAGAAGATAAACCGGATTCAAGAAGATAGAAGATGGTGACTGACGATAGATTTAAATATTTGAAGATTGTAGCTACCAGGGAAGCAAAGGAACAGAAGAAAGTTCTACAGGTGGGAAGTACGAGAAAAGAAACTGTTCTCATTCCACTCTCCATTTCTAGGGATATCATGTCTAGTTCTTATTTTAGTACTGTTCACTTAGTGTTCACCCCATTCTAACTGTTGTTTGCTGTAACAAAAGAGAAGCTGTGGTGAGTGCACTCAAGCATGACAAACAGCAACAGGAAACATTTCTATATTTTACAAATAATTCTTAGAAAAGAAATAAATTCCAGTGAGTGGCAATTCTATCGATGAAAATCTCTTGTCGATGAAAGATGGCAGAAGAGAATATACAGATTCTTTCAAACTGACAGAAAAGCAACAGAAGCTCAAATAACGGATGTTTACAGAAAATTATCTCGCAATGCACAGCCCAACGAAAAGTGAAGCAGATGAGCAACAGCATCAGAAGAGCATGTCGAATGCGCCCCTGTCAGCACGTCATCAGTCTTCTTTGTAACCGTCTTTTCAAACCTGCTAATAAATTAATAAATGACCCATCTTTACTATTCGATTAGAAATCATAACTTTAACTTTGTAACGGTCTGACTAATCACTAACAAACTCTAAACAGGCCATGTTCAAAATAAACAAGTGCTTATAACCAGTTAACCGTATAGACTATATCTTTAAAAAAATAACCCCAGACCCCAGAAGGGGCGGGTATATTTTGACACGTCGAAGTTAAATTCAAAATAATTACATAACAATAATAAAACTTTGAGATTTTGGTTGGCTGGTTTAAAAAGTCTTAAGAATAAATAAACCTTTGAAACAAATACGAATTTTCATCAATCTATTTAGAAATAGCTTGCTGAAATAATTTTATAGTGAATGTCAAAGTTGAAATGAGGATTAATATGTTCCTCGGCGAAGTTAATCAGACTCATAGTTTGTGGTTTCAAAGAGTCAACACTTCAAGTTCAATTATTAGGCAAGAATTTGTAAGGCGGCGATAATGGTTCAGTGGTAAGATCTCTACCCACGAAATCTATGATTGTAGGTTCGTGCCAGATTCGCGGCTATGTTACAATTTTCTTACAACAGACCATGCCAACAAACATTAGGTTTATAAGTCAATAAAAATCTATAAGGTAGCGGTATGTCTGAGAAAAAATGGACTTGCTGTTACATGTTCAATTCTGGCAAGCAACCCATACTAATGTTTAGTCGTACGGGAAATCAATTATTCCTGTACGTCCGTTGGAGATCTTATCGGCGTTGGATTTGCTATTATTGGCAAATCTGATGCTGGCAACTCTCCACCCCTAATCGACGTACTCAAACTCGCAAGAAAAACAGGGTACGGCTTTTCTTTGGCCCGTTCCGTTTCTTTACTGGCGGTGATTCTTCAGAGTCCCTCATTAGCAGCACGACCTTAGTGCTGATAATGTAATTTTCTTTTCTTTAATTTGCAATACAACAAAACTCAAGAAAAACGGGCCAAGAAACCAAACAAAATTCAACAAAGCTTGGCTATGCCAAAAAACAAGTCACACGTAAAAACGCAAAAAGAATAAGAAAAAGAAAATAAGACAAAACAAAAAAATGAAAGTTCTGCTTAAAAAAGCCAAAAACTAAAGTGAGGTGGGCGGGGGGTGGTAAAAATTAGAATTTGACTAAAAAATTAAAAAGTAAGTCAAATAGAAAAAAATGGTATGTGGCTTCAAGCGAAAAACAAAACTAAAAAAAAGATGGAAGGGGTAAAAAAAAGTTCAAACAAGTAACAAAGATTTTAAAAAATCACACTTTGCTTCAATTCGCTAATATCCACACGTAAAAACTCAACTCTTGACGGGAGGTTCTTTGCTGGTTCATGTTATTTTCTTTGTTACACTGATTAGCTGTTTGAAGTACCACCTAAGGAGGAATGTTAGAGTCGACCGATAAAAGATTTCTGTGTTGGAATGGTGAGTGAAAATTATTTTAGTTTCAACAATTATTATACAATGTATTTTAAATGATTACGAATAAACCGTTCGATATTTTATTATGTTTCAAAAATATATAGGGCACAAATTAAGTTTTCAAATTGACTTAATTTATCAGTTATCTGATTTGTAGCACATCTTTCGTTTTTAAACAATTTACTTGCATATGGAAAATAAGTTTTTGTTAATACATAGTTTAAAACTGAATAGATGTGAACTTTCTTATTGGTGGTGATACGCATTAAAATTGTCATGTTGGTAAAATGCGAAAAGTAACCTACGAGATACAACGAAAAATTTACGATTGTAATTTACATTCGCACACCTTACATCTCAAATATGTTAACCCATAAAACTGCAAAGATTGAAAATTACTTCACTAGTTAAAATAAAATTTAATCATCGCGTACAACCAGAGCTGTGACTAGGCTCCCCGAAAACCAGAATGAACTTACAGGTAATTTATAAAGTCTTTTCTAAAATGTAATATTCAAAGTTCTTTCCCCCTACACCATAAAATCTCTCGCCAATGTATTACGTCTTTCATTTTGGGCCCAAACATTTCACTTCATATAGAAGGTAGGTATATATGGAATATATATATTAAATTCTTGTTTTGATAAAGAAAATTCTTGTGTTGAACGAAATTGGTCAGGTACCTAAAAGTCATCAAGTTATCTTCAGTACTGTGGGTGTGAGTAAGAAACCTATCGAACCATAGATTTTCAAATTTAAAATTCCTTTTTACAAAAATCTATGGTGATCACTTACATGTGCCACACCTCCAGTTTCTTTAATGTCATTGGTTCATAAATATATGATACTTATTATATGACAATTTAACCATCGCAAGTAATTCGAATTTTTCTCTAAAATCACGGATTGGTCCATTTTCTGACCAATCGCGTATTTTATTATCTTTTCTATATTTTTAGCGCCAAGCTCTCTGGAGCCTATCCGTAGCTATATAAATCCTCTCGCTGTTAGCCAACAGCCAGTAGCAGTTCAATTCTTGGAAAATAAGGCACGGCGCTATATTGACATTTTAATTATTACTCGTTCGAGTAATCATACTAATTCTTATTGATATCACTCATGAACATTACATCTTTCTACACTGATAAAACACCGTGGAACTATTCTTTATTTAGCTAAGCTCTTAATTGAACTTTGTAGTTAAATAACATAGAATATTGTACTCAACATTAATTAGCTAAACTTACCCTTTTTATGACGGAAAAAGGGAAGCAACTTTCTTATACTATCGTTGATTTCTGTATAACATTGTTAATACAATATTTTATTAATGTTCACCGAGCTTGATTATTTTTCTCTCGTGTTTATTGTGCATTATTCATGTTTGGTGTTGTTTTACAAGAACAAAAAGCTTTCCTTCTTGATTATATTCACGGTGACCCTAGCCAACAATACTTACAGCACCACTACAATTGGTAACCCAGACGTGCACAACATTTGGTAACCCCGACGTGCCTACACAACATCTGAAGACCCTGACGTTCGTCGTAGGACTTATACCAACCACATTTGGACGACTCACCGATCCAGTTTATCGAGAGATATTACTTCGCGCCGAAATACCACGTGCTTACTCATAATGGCTGAACAGTCTGCACATGAGACAGCCGTTGTGCTGACCCTCCCAACTTTTGACATGACTAATGTAAACGTGTGGTTCGCCCAGACTGAAGCCATATTCCAAGCAAAGCATATTCACTCTCAGACTGCGCGTTACGCGTACATAGTCGAGAAGCTGCCACCAGAGATCGCTGCTGACGTGCTAGACCTTTTGGAAGCCGTTCCCGCTCATAACCCCTTTGATATACTAAAGGAAGCCATCATCTACCGTACTGGAAAATCGCATGAGCGCAGGTTGCACGATCTATTTAATACTATACAGCTCGGAGATAGCCGCCCGTCACAGTTACTTCGACGGATGAAAAATTTATTAGGGAAGAACTCTATGTCGGAATCACTATTCCGCAAAATTTGGCTGGACAAGCTACCGCCACAGCTACTTCACAGATTCTGGCTACGCTACCCGATGACTTGGATCTCTCGAGAATTGCTGAAATCGCTGATAAAATTAATGACGTACCCAACATCAGCAGCGTAGACTCCCCTGTACCTACTGACGCTGCTATGATGGATGTAATAGAACAGCTGAAACAGCAACTCGAGAGGCTTTCCACCCAGGTGCAGCATCTTGCCAGAGCAGAGGATAAAAACTCATACAAGGTACGGCGACGCTCTCATTCTTCTACTCGCGCTCGCCGACCCATGTTATGCTGGTACCATCTTAACTATGGTGATAAAGCTCACAGATGCATTAAGCCTTGTACCTTCAAGTGCCAACCTTTACCCAAGGCATCACGGAAGGCGGCATCTGCTGTTGGGACACATACTACCAACCGTCTCTTCTATATAAAAGACAGGAATTCTAACATGTCATTCCTGATAGATACGGGAGCACAGCTTAGTGTTGTTCCACCATCACCCAACTTCACTAAGACTAACTCTTCAGTCACTTTACGCGCCGCTAATGGCACAAACATTAAGACTTTTGGTGAACAATCGTTAACGTTGGATATTGGACTTAGAAGGACATACCAATGGATATTCACCGTTGCAGACGTGAAATTCCCCATATTAGGCGCCGACTTTTTGGCACATTATCAACTCATTGTGGACCTCTCACAGCGTCAGTTATCTGACTCCACCACGAAGCTATCTAACCGCGGAATTGTATTACAGCTAACATCTACAGAATTACGCATCGCTGTCCCGCGTGATAATCCAATTCAAGATATTTTGGATAAATTTCCCTCGTTGATACAGCCTTTTACTTATACAGAGCCCGTCAAGCACAGCACTGTACACAGGATTCGAACTACCGGACAGCCTGTCTATTCTAAACCTCGCCGTCTTGCGCCGGACAAATACAAGATTGCCCGGGCCGAGTTCCAACACATGCTCGACCTAGGGATTATTCACCCCTCCTCGAGTCCATATCCCTCGCCGCTTCACATGGTCACTAAGGCCCAGCAACGTGCCTGGAGGCGGTGTGGCGACTATAGACGTCTTAATTCACAAACAGTACCCGATAAGTACCCAGTTCCCAATTTGACCGACTTTGCTGTTACCTTACAGGGAGCAATTGTCTTCACCAAACTGGATCTGCGCAAAGCTTTTCATCAGATCCCAGTCGCTGACGAAGATATTCCCAAAACTGCGATTACCACGCCGTTTGGTTTATTTGAATTTCTGCGTATACCTTTTGGACTGCGCAACGCAGCTCAATCATTCCAACGCCTTATAGATGAGGTACTTCGTGGACTATCTTTCACTTTCGCATACATCGATGATCTTCTAATAGCTAGCCCTAATTTACAGGAGCATCGTAAACATATTCAGCAAGTTTTTGATCGTCTTCAGAACTTTGGCTTAAAAATCAACCCAGATAAGTGCGAGTTTGCCGTTTCGCAACTCCACTTTCTCGGTTTCGTCATTGATGCTACAGGTATTACTCCCCTGCCTGAAAGGATACGTGCTATCCAGGAATTTCCGAAGCTCTCCACGTTTCGACAGCTTCGCAGATACATTGGCTTAATCAATTATTATCGTCAATTCATCCCACGTTGTTCACAAATTCTTGCACCCCTGACAAATATCCTTCGCGGGCAAGACCGTAAGAATACTCCTATTTGTTGGAACAACGACACAACGCAAGCTTTTGACGACTCTCGTAAAGCGTTGGTTACGAAACTTTCATGCCTCAACGACAGTGTTACAACTCAGCTATCATTAACAACTGACGTATCTTCTGACGCCATAGGCACAGTTTTACACCAACATGTTGACGCTAAATCTTTGCCAATTTCCTTCTTCTCCGTTAAGTTGACGTACACACAGAAGAAGTATATAGTACCTTTTTAAGGGAACTTTTAGCTATGTACTTGTCAATTAAGTATTTTAAACACCTTTTAGAGGGTAGACACTTTGTGATCTACACCGATCACAAGCCTCTCACTTTTGCCCTTTCAACTAAATCAGACAAGTACAATCCTCGGGACTACAGATATCTTGATTATATATCCCAGTTTATATCAGATATACGTCACATTAAAGGAAAGGATAACATTGCTGCCGATACACTTTCCAGAGCATCCTTGTGTGGAAGCCTGCAAAATACTTTGGACATGGAAAATATCGCGGATGAACAAGTACGGGAGATAACTTTGCTCGACTCACTTCGAGATTCGTCACTACATATTGAGCATCATTCCTTACCCTTAATAAGCTTATCGCATGCGATACCAGTCTACGTAATCCTCGTCCCATCGTCCCAACCAACATGCGGCGACTAATATTCGACCACTTTCATTCGTTGTCCCACCCTGGCCGTAAAGCTACACTTAGGTTAATTGCAGGTCGTTTCGTCTGGCCTAAGATGCGTAAAAGACATTTTTTTACTCGCTATACTCAATCTTGTGTTGTTTGTCAACAAAACAAGATCCACAGACACACTAAGTCACCAGCTGGTCGTTTTGCTGCCCCTGATGGTCGTTTCCGACATTTACACGCGGACCTAGTGGGTCCCTTATCGGAGATTCGGGGATGCCAATACATTTTGACAATTATAGATAGATTTACGAGATGGCCGGTTGCCGTCCCACTACCGCTGAATCCGTGGCTCGAGCCATATTTCAACACTGGATTTCTATTTACGGATGCCCCTCGATCATTACCACTGATCGAGGACCGCAATTCCAATCTCAGTTATTCACTGAATTTACTAATTTACTTGGAGCTCGCCATATATCAACAACTGCTTACAACCCATGTTCCAATGGACTAGCCCTTCGCTAGACAGCCCTCAGCTTTCGTCACCAGCACCTACTACGACTGCTAGCGGACGTACCGTCCACTGGCCTAAGAAGTTCAGAACTTTTATTACATATTGAAAACTCTTTCTTCCATGACTTTTCAATCTGGATGGGGTAATGTGGGAATCATTTACATGTGCCACACCTCCGCTTTCTTTAATGTCATTGGTTCATGATACTTATTATATGACAATTTAACCATCGCAAGTAATTCGAATTTTTCTCTAAAATCACGGATTGGTCCATTTCCTGACCAATCGCGTATTTTAGTATCTTTTCTATATTTTTAGCGCCAAGCTCTCTGGAGCCTATGCATTATTATATAAAGCCTCTCGCTGTTTGTCAACAACCAGTAGCAGTTCAATTCTTGGAATATAAGGCACGGGCTATATTGACATTTTAATTCTTAGTTATTACTCATTCGAGTAATCATACTAATTCTTATTGATATCACTCATGAACATTACATCTTTCTACACTGCTAAAACACTGTGGAACTATTCTTTATTTAGCTAAGGTCTCAATTGAACTTTGTAGTTAAATTACATTCAATTTTGTACTCAACATTTATTAGCTAAACTTACCCTTTTTTTACGGAAAAAGGGAAGCAACTTTCTTTATACTTATTGTTGAAATTTGTATACCATTGTTAATACAATATATTATTAATATTCACTGAGCTTGATTGTTTTTCTCTCATGTATTGTTGTTCGTAAATTAATGTGGGGTGTTGTTTTACAAGAACACAGCCTTCTTTGATCTTGATTATATTCATGGTGACCCTAGCCAACAAATAATATACACAACCACAACAATTCATACTACACCTCTACAGGTTTATCCTCTCCTTTGGACTCTGCTAGCAAGGACGAGAGGGGGAACTAGACGTCGGGGCAGCCCTAGTTCTCCTTATATCCCTCCCAGGCTGGTATCGCCCTGGAGAAGACACACCAGTAACGTCGCAAGACATCGGCACAACACGGGAAGTGACAATTACCGGTTAAAAGTTCAACCAGATTACAGGCGTCTGGGGTCATCTCCGTCGGTGGGAGAGATCATCGTGTCTCACTGGACAGCTACCGCCCGCCTCAAGCTGGGCAGCCCCCAGCCAGTAAGGTGCTGTTCCGCCACAGCTTGCCTGCTCTACTGGGTGTGTAGGGCTCAGGGACTGATCCTCCTGACAAGCAAGCTGTAAATCCCGCACCAGGCAGGAAAGAAAGAAACACGAAGACTCCAGCTCTTCGGTTTGCTAGCTGGAACGTCCGGACTATGCGCCCTGGACTCGCAGATGACATCCAACAGATCGACGATGCTCGAAAGACCGCGATCATAGACAGGGAACTCTCAAGGCTGGGCATTGACATCGCCTGTCTGCAAGAGACTCGTCTGGCTGACAGCGGTTCCATCAGAGAGGCCAACTATACCTTCTTTTGGCAGGGCCTGCCTCAGAATGACCCAAGGCAACACGGCGTAGGCTTCGCCGTGAAGAACTCGCTGATACCAGCTATTGTACCACCAACTGGCAGATCTGAGAGAATCCTAGCACTGCGCCTCTTAACATCTACGGGTTTCGCCAACGTCCTCTGCGTCTACGCGCCAACGCTCTGTGCCACCCCAGAGGTCAGGGACCAGTTTTACGAGGCACTGGATGAGACGATATCCAGGAACCCCAGTACTGAAGGATTATACCTACTGGGAGACTTTAATGCTGGAGTGAGAGCCGACTGTGACACTTCGCCATATTGGTTCGGTCGTCAGGGCATAGGCAAGATGAATGAGAATGGACAGCGACTGCTGGAACTGCGCTGCCATCACGGACTGCGTGATGAACACCTACTTCAAGTGCAAAGAACACCACAAAGTCTCTTGGAGACACCCCTGTTCTCGACACTGGCACCAGCTCGACCTTGTCACCACCAGGCGTGCAGACCTAAGGAGCGTTCTTCACACTCGTAGCTTCCACAGCGCAGACTGCGACACGGACCATTCCCTAGTAGGCTGCAAAGTGAGACTGACAACCAAGAAAATACACCGCTCCAAAACCAAACCACCTGTAGCTCCAATGACCCTGAGAGCTCTCGCCGCTTCTAAACCACATTTAGTGCGAATGTCGACACATTCTCATTCAGTGCTATTTACATCGACATTAGATGGCACCACCTCCGTGATGTCATATACACTTTAGCCCTTACTGCGTTCGGGAAGAAGGATAATCGAAATGCAGACTGGTACGAAGCTCACTGGGATGAGATGCAGCCGGCCTCTGAAGCCAAGAGACAAGCACTTCTGGCCTACAAGCATAACCCTTGCGTCAATACTGCTCTGCTGCAGTATCTCCACGATCAAAAGATCTGTTATTCCCTTGACACTACTGTTAATGGATACATTTTTTACTCCCTCCGTTGCGTTTATTAGATTATAAAAGTATATGATCCAAGTACAATGCGATATTTATCATTTACTATTTTAGAAATAAATAAATTTGAAATGAAATATTTTAATTAAAAAATTTACAAAAAATACAATATATATATATATATATATATATATATATATATATATATGCAGCACAAGGTCGTTTTTTTACGTGGGGTCTTCCGACCTTGTTGGCTCGGGCAAAAATCACACATAGACCCAATATACACGCGGTTGCGTTGTTTCTATTTCTCCAGACGGGACTCTGCCCTTCAGCGTAGACTCGTCTGTGTTCTATTCTGCCCGAAGGTAGAGAGGTAACCAAGCTGTAAGATTTTTAAAAAACCCATCTTCTGGGTATTTACCTTTGACACCCCACTGAATCAAGATGTGACACAAGGTCAGTTTGTTTTAACGTCGAGACCCGTGTATCACCACTCAGGCCACTAGGTAAAACTGGTCTTAGCTAGTCATAGTCGGTCATACCACTGCCATGGAACAGATTTTACGGAACAAGTCCGAGGATTCTGTCCAGGCAGAAGGGGACAGGACAGTCACCGGCACGGAATAGATACTACGACAGCAGCATCTCCTTCGATGGGAAAACCCATCCTCTAACCGACTCAACTGCCTCAGCATTTATCTGAGACCTCCCACGAGGCAGGATGTGGTACAAGGTCGATTTTTAACGTGGGGCTTTCCGAGAGAGTACGCTTGGGCAAAAATTACCCGTAGACCCCGCACACACACGGTCGGGAAGTTGTCTACCTCCACAGACAAGACGGCCATTTGGCATAGCCTCGTCTGAGTTTCTCTCCGCCCGGATGCAGAGAGGTCGACAAGAAAGATACTACTGGACTAAAAAAAAGCATCGATATAGTTCACAATGGAGAGAGAAATCGACAAAAAAACTAGCATTGATGGATGTACTAATATCTCGATCAGAACCTGGGTTCAAGATATCCCTCTACCGTAAGCCAACATTCACCGAACTATACCTCAACTTCAACTCCAACCAAAGCAAAAGAAAGTGTAAAAAAAAAAAAGTATTGTCCGAAGCCTACAGTATCACAGTAGTCATGTGGCGATCCAGAGACATATGAACAAGAAATTGTCAGTATAAGCAGTACCCTACAATGTAACAAATACCCTGGGTAGATGACAAGATCCCCCATAAAATGGGAACGATTTGTACAAGATGATAAAAACACTCAGAAAACAACATCGGTCTGCCTACCCTATGTGAACAGTTTATCGGGATAGATATAAAAGATCTGTGGTCTATATAACATCAGAGCAACCTTTAGGTATGGTTTGACACTACGTAAACATCTCTTCCGAGTAGGACCACTCATAGAGGAGAACAGGATTAAGGACTCTGCGTACATCATCCCGTGCAGTTATGGCAAGAAATATGAAGAACAAACAGGCCGTCGGCTGAAGATAAGACTACAGGAACACCGTCAGGACGTAACACAAGAGGAAATAGGAAGATCAGGTATGGCTGATCATATATGAAGGGGGAAGGGAGATCGCCGTCTCTGTAGGACGAAGCTGGTATAATAGACAGAGAACATCAGTGAAAAATACGAAAACATAATGAATCAGCGCTAGGCTACAAAAATCTTCTAAGCTGGCTAAACATAGACATGAATGAATTATGGGAACCAGTAATACAGAGAGCTGGTGAAAAACAACAATAACAAAAATTGCATATGCGCTCTGGTAAAAAAAAAATAAAATTGTTTACTGATCAATTACATCTATAAGTCCCCAAAATTAATTCTCTGAAGTCTCCAAGGACACCTGTGTGTGGATAAAAGTGTTGGTTAAGGGATCCAAAAGAGGAAAAATAAATAAAAACAAACTTGGAGGCTTGCGAATTAATATCCAAACTCATGACACGTGGAATTAGAACAATATACCCACATGGATTAAATAAATGGTTTGGCTCGAAATTCTAGCGTATATCACCTGAAGAAGGCCTGAGCGTACAACGTCCGAAACCTCGTGAATATAGCAATAAAGATCAGGACAACAGTCCTACCAATATAATATATATATGTATGTATGTGTATATATATATATATATATATATATATATATATATATATATATATATATATATATTGAATACGGCCAACAAGAAAGATTCTTTCATTCTTTTCTATCCGATAAAAATAAGGAAACCAAAAATGTATCTGCTAAGTTGTGAATTATTAAAAAATAAATTGGTACGGTGGTGATTTGCAGTTTAAGATCATTCTTGATTGTTATATATATATTTATATATATTTCTTAATTCTGTTTATCTGGCCTTTCCTTTTTTGTTAACAAGTTTTGTTCCATTAGAGCAGTGGTTCCCAAACTTTTTTGCTATGAAAACTTACTTGTGCCTCAACAAATGTTGTGATAAAAAGTACATTTAAAAGTAAAACATCAGGGGACGGTGATCTCACTTTTCCCTTCATATGTGGTCAGCTCCGCCTGATTTTTCTATTTCCCCTCGTGTTATGGTTTTACGATGTTCTTGCAGTCTTAAGGGAGCAGCGCGTTTTTCCTTTCTTACCAAAACTCCAGGGGATGGTGAACACATAGTCCTCAATAAAGTTCTCCTTATTTCTTAATCGAAAGAGGTGTCTGCGAAGTTTTCAACAACTTTTGAAGGTCATCCAGATGTTATATAGATCACAGATCTTTTGTATTTTTTTCCGATAATCCCTTCATATAGGTGGACCGAAGCTGTTTTCTGAATATTGTTATCCTCTTGTACCCTTTTACCCAGTTTGTAGGAGCTGCTGTCATGTACCTAGATTAGTTGTTACGTTGTAGAGTACTGCTTATACTAACCATTCCTTGGTCATATGTCTCTGAATCACCACTTATGACTTTTGCTCGATGTTGTAAGCAGCGGACAACCCCTTTCTTTACACTGTATGCCTGTTAGGAGTTGAAGTTGAGGTATAGGTCGGTGAATGTTGGCTTGCGGTATAGGGATGTCTTGAAGCTATGCTCTGTTCGAGATATTAGTGCAGTTTGCGACTTTGATGTCGTTTTCTCTGTCACTGGGAACTGTTTCGATGATCTTATTGAGTTCACTTGGTTCAGGAGAAATTGGACTTCTTCCTGGGTTGACCAGAGTATGAAGGGTCATCTACGTAAAGTAAATGTAAGAATTTGGGCTTCTAAGAATAAGCTCCTTTTTTAGAAGCGGGTATAAATAATTTAGAAATATTATTTTTGTTATAAGTTTCTATATTTTAGGACTGATATCATTAGTTAACGAACTTATTTCATATTTCTTCAAAACAATTGTTCTCGTCTGGCATTACTACACTACTAAAGTCAAGCGGAACCGAAAAAGTTATACAGAATTATCTAAATAAATCAAAATAATGTACTTAATTAGATTCTGTGAAAACTGCCTGTACCGAATTATTTATTTTAAACAAATGAAAAACAGCAAATTTTAAAAATAAAACTATTTGTTGTAGTAAATAACAATTCGGAGTAAATAACAAACATTAGTTAATTAGTTTTTTTTTTACATGGTAACTCCGATGTATTAATGTCTAAAAGTTTGAAATTCAAATGGACTTTTCATAATGGTAAAAGGAAATTTAGAAAATTGATGTCTTGCTGAACATGTTGTTTAATTTGAAATATTATAGAATGTGATGTTGAAGAGAAAAATAATAAAATGTACTGCCTAGCGCAAGGATTGAACTTACAGCATTCACTTAACGAGCTAGCGATGTTAGCTCTTAGTGACTTAGTGCAAATGTCACCCCTGTCGACTGAAATAAGATCATCCATAGAAGCTGTATAAAAGACAAGACTTTTCCTCTCTTGTTAAGCCATTTCGAGTTACGACTCTGGTTTTCTGTCAAACTCTCTACTGCAGAGAGGAACTCGGAGGAAGCTTTGCCGAAGGGCAAGGTTTCCTTCGGGGAGGTAGACAGGACCTGAACCCGTCTAGGCGGGTTCAAAGGTCATATTTTTGGCCGAGCCTACGGGCTTGGAGGTACCCACATTAAACCGGCCTTGTGCCACATTTAACCCACGTGGGGGGGTTGATAAATATCAGCCATTTCGAGTTACGACTCTGGTTTTCTGTCAAACTCTCTACTGCAGAGAGGAACTCGGAGGAAGCTTTGCCGAAGGGCAAGGTTTCCTTCGGGGAGGTAGACAGGACCTGAACCCGTCTAGGCGGGTTCAAAGGTCATATTTTTGGCCGAGCCTACGGGCTTGGAGGTACCCACATTAAACCGGCCTTGTGCCACATTTAACCCACGTGGGGGGGTTGATAAATATCAGCCATTTCGAGTTACGACTCTGGTTTTCTGTCAAACTCTCTACTGCAGAGAGGAACTCGGAGGAAGCTTTGCCGAAGGGCAAGGTTTCCTTCGGGGAGGTAGACAGGACCTGAACTCGTCTAGGCGGGTTCAAAGGTCATATTTTTGGCCGAGCCTACGGGCTTGGAGATACCCACATTAAACCGGCCTTGTGCCACATTTAACCCACGTGGGGGGGGTTGATAAATATCAGCCATTTCGAGTTACGACTCTGGTTTTCTGTCAAACTCTCTACTGCAGAGAGGAACTCGGAGGAAGCTTTGCCGAAGGGCAAGGTTTCCTTCGGGGAGGTAGACAGGACCTGAACCCGTCTAGGCGGGTTCAAAGGTCATATTTTTGGCCGAGCCTACGGGCTTGGAGATACCCACATTAAACCGGCCTTGTGCCACATTTAACCCACGTGGGGGGGTTGATAAATATCAGCCATTTCGAGTTACGACTCTGGTTTTCTGTCAAACTCTCTACTGCAGAGAGGAACTCGGAGGAAGCTTTGCCGAAGGGCAAGGTTTCCTTCGGGGAGGTAGACAGGACCTGAACCCGTCTAGGCGGGTTCAAATGTCATATTTTTGGCCGAGCCTACGGGCTTGGAGATACCCACATTAAACCGGCCTTGTGCCACATTTAACCCACGTGGGGGGGTTGATAAATATCAGCCATTTCGAGTTACGACTCTGGTTTTCTGTCAAACTCTCTACTGCAGAGAGGAACTCGGAGGAAGCTTTGCCGAAGGGCAAGGTTTCCTTCGGGGAGGTAGACAGGACCTGAACCCGTCTAGGCGGGTTCAAAGGTCATATTTTTGGCCGAGCCTACGGGCTTGGAGATACCCACATTAAACCGGCCTTGTGCCACATTTAACCCACGTGGGGGGGTTGATAAATATCAGCCATTTCGAGTTACGACTCTGGTTTTCTGTCAAACTCTCTTCTGCAGAGAGGAACTCGGAGGAAGCTTTGCCGAAGGGCAAGGTTTCCTTCGGGGAGGTAGACAGGACCTGAACCCGTCTAGGCGGGTTCAAAGGTCATATTTTTGGCCGAGCCTACGGGCTTGGAGATACCCACATTAAACCGGCCTTGTGCCACATTTAACCCACGTGGGGGGGTTGATAAATATCAGCCATTTCGAGTTACGACTCTGGTTTTCTGTCAAACTCTCTACTGCAGAGAGGAACTCGGAGGAAGCTTTGCCGAAGGGCAAGGTTTCCTTCGGGGAGGTAGACAGGACCTGAACCCGTCTAGGCGGGTTCAAAGGTCATATTTTTGGCCGAGCCTACGGGCTTGGAGATACCCACATTAAACCGGCCTTGTGCCACATTTAACCCACGTGGGGGGGTTGATAAATATCAGCCATTTCGAGTTACGACTCTGGTTTTCTGTCAAACTCTCTTCTGCAGAGAGGAACTCGGAGGAAGCTTTGCCGAAGGGCAAGGTTTCCTTCGGGGAGGTAGACAGGACCTGAACCCGTCTAGGCGGGTTCAAAGGTCATATTTTTGGCCGAGCCTACGGGCTTGGAGATACCCACATTAAACCGGCCTTGTGCCACATTTAACCCACGTGGGGGGGTTGATAAATATCAGCCATTTCGAGTTACGACTCTGGTTTTCTGTCAAACTCTCTTCTGCAGAGAGGAACTCGGAGGAAGCTTTGCCGAAGGGCAAGGTTTCCTTCGGGGAGGTAGACAGGACCTGAACCCGTCTAGGCGGGTTCAAAGGTCATATTTTTGGCCGAGCCTACGGGCTTGGAGATACCCACATTAAACCGGCCTTGTGCCACATTTAACCCACGTGGGGGGGTTGATAAATATCAGCCATTTCGAGTTACGACTCTGGTTTTCTGTCAAACTCTCTACTGCAGAGAGGAACTCGGAGGAAGCTTTGTCGAAGGGCAAGGTTTCCTTCGGGGAGGTAGACAGGACCTGAACCCGTCTAGGCGGGTTCAAAGGTCATATTTTTGGCCGAGCCTACGGGCTTGGAGATACCCACATTAAACCGGCCTTGTGCCACATTTAACCCACGTGGGGGGGTTGATAAATATCAGCCATTTCGAGTTACGACTCTGGTTTTCTGTCAAACTCTCTACTGCAGAGAGGAACTCGGAGGAAGCTTTGCCGAAGGGCAAGGTTTCCTTCGGGGAGGTAGACAGGACCTGAACCCGTCTAGGCGGGTTCAAAGGTCATATTTTTGGCCGAGCCTACGGGCTTGGAGATACCCACATTAAACCGGCCTTTTGCCACATTTAACCCACGTGGGGGGGTTGATAAATATCAGCCATTTCGAGTTACGACTCTGGTTTTCGGTCAAACTCTCTACTGCAGAGAGGAACTCGGAGGAAGCTTTGCCGAAGGGCAAGGTTTCCTTCGGGGAGGTAGACAGGACCTGAACCCGTCTAGGCGGGTTCAAAGGTCATATTTTTGGCCGAGCCCACGGGCTTGGAGGTACCCACATTAAACCGGCCTTGTGCCACATTTAACCCACGTGGGGGGGTTGATAAATATCAGCCATTTCGAGTTACGACTCTGGTTTTCTGTCAAACTCTCTACTGTAGAGAGGAACTCGGAGGAAGCTTTGCCGAAGGGCAAGGTTTCCTTCGGGGAGGTAGACAGGACCTGAACCCGTCTAGGCGGGTTCAAAGGTCATATTTTTGGCCGAGCCTACGGGCTTGGAGATACCCACATTAAACCGGCCTTGTGCCACATTTAACCCACGTGGGGGGGTTGATAAATATCAGCCATTTCGAGTTACGACTCTGGTTTTCTGTCAAACTCTCTACTGCAGAGAGGAACTCGGAGGAAGCTTTGCCGAAGGGCAAGGTTTCCTTCGGGGAGGTAGACAGGACCTGAACCCGTCTAGGCGGGTTCAAAGGTCATATTTTTGGCCGAGCCTACGGGCTTGGAGATACCCACATTAAACCGGCCTTGTGCCACATTTAACCCACGTGGGGGGGGGTTGATAAATATCAGCCATTTCGAGTTACGACTCTGGTTTTCTGTCAAACTCTCTACTGCAGAGAGGAACTCGGAGGAAGCTTTGCCGAAGGGCAAGGTTTCCTTCGGGGAGGTAGACAGGACCTGAACCCGTGTAGGCGGGTTCAAAGGTCATATTTTTGGCCGAGCCTACGGGCTTGGAGATACCCACATTAAACCGGCCTTGTGCCACATTTAACCCACGTGGGGGGGTTGATAAATATCAGCCATTTCGAGTTACGACTCTGGTTTTCTGTCAAACTCTCTACTGCAGAGAGGAACTCGGAGGAAGCTTTGCCGAAGGGCAAGGTTTCCTTCGGGGAGGTAGACAGGACCTGAACCCGTCTAGGCGGGTTCAAAGGTCATATTTTTGGCCGAGCCTACGGGCTTGGAGGTACCCACATTAAACCGGCCTTGTGCCACATTTAACCCACGTGGGGGGGTTGATAAATATGAGCCATTTCGAGTTACGACTCTGGTTTTCTGTCAAACTCTCTACTGCAGAGAGGAACTCGGAGGAAGCTTTGCCGAAGGGCAAGGTTTCCTTCGGGGAGGTAGACAGGACCTGAACCCGTCTAGGCGGGTTCAAAGGTCATATTTTTGGCCGAGCCTACGGGCTTGGAGGTACCCACATTAAACCGGCCTTGTGCCACATTTAACCCACGTGGGGGGGTTGATAAATATCAGCCATTTCGAGTTACGACTCTGGTTTTCTGTCAAACTCTCTACTGTAGAGAGGAACTCGGAGGAAGCTTTGCCGAAGGGCAAGGTTTCCTTCGGGGAGGTAGACAGAACCTGAACCCGTCTAGGCGGGTTCAAAGGTCATATTTTTGGCCGAGCCTACGGGCTTGGAGATACCCACATTAAACCGGCCTTGTGCCACATTTAACCCACGTGGGGGGGTTGATAAATATCAGCCATTTCGAGTTACGACTCTGGTTTTCTGTCAAACTCTCTACTGCAGAGAGGAATTCGGAGGAAGCTTTGCCGAAGGGCAAGGTTTCCTTCGGGGAGGTAGACAGGACCTGAACCCGTCTAGGCGGGTTCAAAGGTCATATTTTTGGCCGAGCCTACGGGCTTGGAGATACCCACATTAAACCGGCCTTGTGCCACATTTAACCCACGTGGGGGGGTTGATAAATATCAGCCATTTCGAGTTGCGGCTCGGGTTTGCTGTCAAACTCTCTACTGCAGAGATGAACTCGGAGGAGGCTTTGCCGAAGGGCAAGGTTTCCTTCGGGGAGGTAGACAGGACCTGAACCCGTCTAGGCGGGTTCAAAGGTCATATTTTTGGCCGAGCCTACGGGCTTGGAGATACCCACATTAAACCGGCCTTGTGCCACATTTAACCCACGTGGGGGGGTTGATAAATATCAGCCATTTCGAGTTACGACTCTGGTTTTCTGTCAAACTCTCTACTGCAGAGAGGAACTCGGAGGAAGCCTCGCCGAAGGGCAAGGTTACCTTCGGGGAGGTAGACAGGACCTGAACCCGTCTAGGCGGGTTCAAAGGTCATATTTTTGGCCGAGCCTACGGGCTTGGAGATACCCACATTAAACCGGCCTTGTGCCACACTTAACCCACGAGGGGGGGTTGATAAATATCAGCCATTTCGAGTTACGACTCTGGTTTTCTGTCAAACTCTCTACTGCAGAGAGGAACTCGGAGGAAGCTTTGCCGAAGGGCAGGGTTTCCTTCGGGGAGGTAGACAGGACCTGAACCCGTCTAGGAGGGTTCAAAGGTCATATTTTTGGCCGAGCCTACGGGCTTGGAGATACCCACATTAAACCGGCCTTGTGCCACATTTAACCCACGTGGGGGGGTTGATAAATATCAGCCATTTCGAGTTACGACTCTGGTTTTCCGTCAAACTCTCTACTGCAGAGAGGAACTCGGAGGAAGCTTTGTCGAAGGGCAAGGTTTCCTTCGGGGAGGTAGACAGGACCTGAACCCGTCTAGGCGGGTTCAAAGGTCATATTTTTGGCCGAGCCTACGGGCTTGGAGATACCCACATTAAACCGGCCTTGTGCCACATTTAACCCACGTGGGGGGGTTGATAAATATCAGCCATTTCGAGTTACGACTCTGGTTTTCTGTCAAACTCTCTACTGCAGAGAGGAACTCGGAGGAAGCTTTGCCGAAGGGCAAGGTTTCCTTCGGGGAGGTAGACAGGACCTGAACCCGTCTAGGCGGGTTCAAAGGTCATATTTTTGGCCGAGGCTACGGGCTTGGAGGTACCCACATTAAACCGGCCTTGTGCCACATTTAACCCACGTGGGGGGGTTGATAAATATCAGCCATTTCGAGTTACGACTCTGGTTTTCTGTCAAACTCTCTACTGCAGAGAGGAACTCGGAGGAAGCTTTGCCGAAGGGCAAGGTTTCCTTCGGGGAGGTAGACAGGACCTGAACCCGTCTAGGCGGGTTCAAAGGTCATATTTTTGGCCGAGCCTACGGGCTTGGAGGTACCCACATTAAACCGGCCTTGTGCCACATTTAACCCACGTGGGGGGGTTGATAAATATCAGCCATTTCGAGTTACGACTCTGGTTTTCTGTCAAACTCTCTACTGTAGAGAGGAACTCGGAGGAAGCTTTGCCGAAGGGCAAGGTTTCCTTCGGGGAGGTAGACAGGACCTGAACCCGTCTAGGCGGGTTCAAAGGTCATATTTTTGGCCGAGCCTACGGGCTTGGAGATACCCACATTAAACCGGCCTTGTGCCACATTTAACCCACGTGGGGGGGTTGATAAATATCAGCCATTTCGAGTTACGACTCTGGTTTTCTGTCAAACTCTCTACTGCAGAGAGGAACTCGGAGGAAGCTTTGCCGAAGGGCAAGGTTTCCTTCGGGGAGGTAGACAGGACCTGAACCCGTCTAGGCGGGTTCAAAGGTCATATTTTTGGCCGAGCCTACGGGCTTGGAGATACCCACATTAAACCGGCCTTGTGCCACATTTAACCCACGTGGGGGGGTTGATAAATATCAGCCATTTCGAGTTGCGGCTCGGGTTTGCTGTCAAACTCTCTACTGCAGAGATGAACTCGGAGGAGGCTTTGCCGAAGGGCAAGGTTTCCTTCGGGGAGGTAGACAGGACCTGAACCCGTCTAGGCGGGTTCAAAGGTCATATTTTTGGCCGAGCCTACAGGCTTGGAGATACCCACATTAAACCGGCCTTGTGCCACATTTAACCCACGTGGGGGGGTTGATAAATATCAGCCATTTCGAGTTACGACTCTGGTTTTTTGTCAAACTCTCTACTGCAGAGAGGAACTCGGAGGAAGCCTCGCCGAAGGGCAAGGTTTCCTTCGGGGAGGTAGACAGGACCTGAACCCGTCTAGGCGGGTTCAAAGGTCATATTTTTGGCCGAGCCTACGGGCTTGGAGATACCCACATTAAACCGGCCTTGTGCCACACTTAACCCACGTGGGGGGGTTGATAAATATCAGCCATTTCGAGTTACGACTCTGGTTTTCTGTCAAACTCTCTACTGCAGAGAGGAACTCGGAGGAAGCTTTGCCGAAGGGCAGGGTTTCCTTCGGGGAGGTAGACAGGACCTGAACCCGTCTAGGCGGGTTCAAAGGTCATATTTTTGGCCGAGCCTACGGGCTTGGAGATACCCACATTAAACCGGCCTTGTGCCACATTTAACCCACGTGGGGGGGTTGATAAATATCAGCCATTTCGAGTTACGACTCTGGTTTTCTGTCAAACTCTCTACTGCAGAGAGGAACTCGGAGGAAGCTTTGCCGAAGGGCAGGGTTTCCTTCGGGGAGGTAGACAGGACCTGAACCCGTCTAGGCGGGTTCAAAGGTCATATTTTTGGCCGAGCCTACGGGCTTGGAGATACCCACATTAAACCGGCCTTGTGCCACATTTAACCCACGTGGGGGGGTTGATAAATATCAGCCATTTCGAGTTACGACTCTGGTTTTCTGTCAAACTCTCTTCTGCAGAGAGGAACTCGGAGGAAGCTTTGCCGAAGGGCAAGGTTTCCTTCGGGGAGGTAGACAGGACCTGAACCCGTCTAGGCGGGTTCAAAGGTCATATTTTTGGCCGAGCCTACGGGCTTGGAGATACCCACATTAAACCGGCCTTGTGCCACATTTAACCCACGTGGGGGGGTTGATAAATATCAGCCATTTCGAGTTACGACTCTGGTTTTCTGTCAAACTCTCTACTGCAGAGAGGAACTCGGAGGAAGCTTTGTCGAAGGGCAAGGTTTCCTTCGGGGAGGTAGACAGGACCTGAACCCGTCTAGGCGGGTTCAAAGGTCATATTTTTGGCCGAGCCTACGGGCTTGGAGATACCCACATTAAACCGGCCTTGTGCCACATTTAACCCACGTGGGGGGGTTGATAAATATCAGCCATTTCGAGTTACGACTCTGGTTTTCTGTCAAACTCTCTACTGCAGAGAGGAACTCGGAGGAAGCTTTGCCGAAGGGCAAGGTTTCCTTCGGGGAGGTAGACAGGACCTGAACCCGTCTAGGCGGGTTCAAAGGTCATATTTTTGGCCGAGCCTACGGGCTTGGAGATACCCACATTAAACCGGCCTTTTGCCACATTTAACCCACGTGGGGGGGTTGATAAATATCAGCCATTTCGAGTTACGACTCTGGTTTTCTGTCAAACTCTCTACTGCAGAGAGGAACTCGGAGGAAGCTTTGCCGAAGGGCAAGGTTTCCTTCGGGGAGGTAGACAGGACCTGAACCCGTCTAGGCGGGTTCAAAGGTCATATTTTTGGCCGAGCCTACGGGCTTGGAGGTACCCACATTAAACCGGCCTTGTGCCACATTTAACCCACGTGGGGGGGTTGATAAATATCAGCCATTTCGAGTTACGACTCTGGTTTTCTGTCAAACTCTCTACTGTAGAGAGGAACTCGGAGGAAGCTTTGCCGAAGGGCAAGGTTTCCTTCGGGGAGGTAGACAGGACCTGAACCCGTCTAGGCGGGTTCAAAGGTCATATTTTTGGCCGAGCCTACGGGCTTGGAGATACCCACATTAAACCGGCCTTGTGCCACATTTAACCCACGTGGGGGGGTTGATAAATATCAGCCATTTCGAGTTACGACTCTGGTTTTCTGTCAAACTCTCTACTGCAGAGAGGAACTCGGAGGAAGCTTTGCCGAAGGGCAAGGTTTCCTTCGGGGAGGTAGACAGGACCTGAACCCGTCTAGGCGGGTTCAAAGGTCATATTTTTGGCCGAGCCTACGGGCTTGGAGATACCCACATTAAACCGGCCTTGTGCCACATTTAACCCACGTGGGGGGGGGTTGATAAATATCAGCCATTTCGAGTTACGACTCTGGTTTTCTGTCAAACTCTCTACTGCAGAGAGGAACTCGGAGGAAGCTTTGCCGAAGGGCAAGGTTTCCTTCGGGGAGGTAGACAGGACCTGAACCCGTCTAGGCGGGTTCAAAGGTCATATTTTTGGCCGAGCCTACGGGCTTGGAGATACCCACATTAAACCGGCCTTGTGCCACATTTAACCCACGTGGGGGGGTTGATAAATATCAGCCATTTCGAGTTACGACTCTGGTTTTCTGTCAAACTCTCTACTGCAGAGAGGAACTCGGAGGAAGCTTTGCCGAAGGGCAAGGTTTCCTTCGGGGAGGTAGACAGGACCTGAACCCGTCTAGGCGGGTTCAAAGGTCATATTTTTGGCCGAGCCTACGGGCTTGGAGGTACCCACATTAAACCGGCCTTGTGCCACATTTAACCCACGTGGGGGGGTTGATAAATATGAGCCATTTCGAGTTACGACTCTGGTTTTCTGTCAAACTCTCTACTGCAGAGAGGAACTCGGAGGAAGCTTTGCCGAAGGGCAAGGTTTCCTTCGGGGAGGTAGACAGGACCTGAACCCGTCTAGGCGGGTTCAAAGGTCATATTTTTGGCCGAGCCTACGGGCTTGGAGGTACCCACATTAAACCGGCCTTGTGCCACATTTAACCCACGTGGGGGGGTTGATAAATATCAGCCATTTCGAGTTACGACTCTGGTTTTCTGTCAAACTCTCTACTGTAGAGAGGAACTCGGAGGAAGCTTTGCCGAAGGGCAAGGTTTCCTTCGGGGAGGTAGACAGGACCTGAACCCGTCTAGGCGGGTTCAAAGGTCATATTTTTGGCCGAGCCTACGGGCTTGGAGATACCCACATTAAACCGGCCTTGTGCCACATTTAACCCACGTGGGGGGGTTGATAAATATCAGCCATTTCGAGTTGCTGCTCGGGTTTGCTGTCAAACTCTCTACTGCAGAGATGAACTCGGAGGAGGCTTTGCCGAAGGGCAAGGTTTCCTTCGGGGAGGTAGACAGGACCTGAACCCGTCTAGGCGGGTTCAAAGGTCATATTTTTGGCCGAGCCTACGGGCTTGGAGATACCCACATTAAACCGGCCTTGTGCCACATTTAACCCACGTGGGGGGGTTGATAAATATCAGCCATTTCGAGTTACGACTCTGGTTTTCTGTCAAACTCTCTACTGCAGAGAGGAACTCGGAGGAAGCTTTGCCGAAGGGCAGGGTTTCCTTCGGGGAGGTAGACAGGACCTGAACCCGTCTAGGCGGGTTCAAAGGTCATATTTTTGGCCGAGCCTACGGGCTTGGAGATACCCACATTAAACCGGCCTTGTGCCACATTTAACCCACGTGGGGGGGTTGATAAATATCAGCCATTTCGAGTTACGACTCTGGTTTTCTGTCAAACTCTCTACTGCAGAGAGGAACTCGGAGGAAGCCTCGCCGAAGGGCAAGGTTTCCTTCGGGGAGGTAGACAGGACCTGAACCCGTCTAGGCGGGTTCAAAGGTCATATTTTTGGCCGAGCCTACGGGCTTGGAGATACCCACATTAAACCGGCCTTGTGCCACACTTAACCCACGTGGGGGGGTTGATAAATATCAGCCATTTCGAGTTACGACTCTGGTTTTCTGTCAAACTCTCTACTGCAGAGAGGAACTCGGAGGAAGCTTTGCCGAAGGGCAGGGTTTCCTTCGGGGAGGTAGACACGACCTGAACCCGTCTAGGCGGGTTCAAAGGTCATATTTTTGGCCGAGCCTACGGGCTTGGAGATACCCACATTAAACCGGCCTTGTGCCACATTTAACCCACGTGGGGGGGTTGATAAATATCAGCCATTTCGAGTTACGACTCTGGTTTTCTGTCAAACTCTCTACTGCAGAGAGGAACTCGGAGGAAGCTTTGCCGAAGGGCAGGGTTTCCTTCGGGGAGGTAGACAGGACCTGAACCCGTCTAGGCGGGTTCAAAGGTCATATTTTTGGCCGAGCCTACGGGCTTGGAGATACCCACATTAAACCGGCCTTGTGCCACATTTAACCCACGTGGGGGGGTTGATAAATATCAGCCATTTCGAGTTACGACTCTGGTTTTCTGTCAAACTCTCTACTGCAGAGAGGAACTCGGAGGAAGCTTTGCCGAAGGGCAAGGTTTCCTTCGGGGAGGTAGACACGACCTGAACCCGTCTAGGCGGGTTCAAAGGTCATATTTTTGGCCGAGCCTACGGGCTTGGAGGTACCCACATTAAACCGGCCTTGTGCCACATTTAACCCACGTGGTGGGGGTTGATAAATATCAGCCATTTCGAGTTACGACTCTGGTTTTCTGTCAAACTCTCTACTGCAGAGAGGAACTCGGAGGAAGCTTTGCCGAAGGGCAAGGTTTCCTTCGGGGAGGTAGACAGGACCTGAACCCGTCTAGGCGGGTTCAAAGGTCATATTTTTGGCCGAGCCTACGGGCTTGGAGATACCCACATTAAACCGGCCTTGTGCCACATTTAACCCACGTGGGGGGGTTGATAAATATCAGCCATTTCGAGTTACGACTCTGGTTTTCTGTCAAACTCTCTACTGCAGAGAGGAACTCGGAGGAAGCTTTGCCGAAGGGCAGGGTTTCCATCGGGGAGGTAGACAGGACCTGAACCCGTCTAGGCGGGTTCAAAGGTCATATTTTTGGCCGAGCCTACGGGCTTGGAGATACCCACATTAAACCGGCCTTGTGCCACATTTAACCCACGTGGGGGGGTTGATAAATATCAGCCATTTCGAGTTACGACTCTGGTTTTCTGTCAAACTCTCTACTGCAGAGAGGAACTCGGAGGAAGCTTTGCCGAAGGGCAGGGTTTCCTTCGGGGAGGTAGACAGGACCTGAACCCGTCTAGGCGGGTTCAAAGGTCATATTTTTGGCCGAGCCTACGGGCTTGGAGATACCACATTAAACCGGCCTTGTGCCACATTTAACCCACGTGGGGGGGTTGATAAATATCAGCCATTTCGAGTTACGACTCTGGTTTTCTGTCAAACTCTCTACTGCAGAGAGGAACTCGGAGGAAGCTTTGCCGAAGGGCAAGGTTTCCTTCGGGGAGGTAGACAGGACCTGAACCCGTCTAGGCGGGTTCAAAGGTCATATTTTTGGCCGAGCCTACGGGCTTGGAGATACCCACATTAAACCGGCCTTGTGCCACATTTAACCCACGTCGGGGGGTTGATAAATATCAGCCATTTCGAGTTACGACTCTGGTTTTCTGTCAAACTCTCTACTGCAGACAGGAACTCGGAGGAAGCTTTGCCGAAGGGCAAGGTTTCCTTCGGGGAGGTAGACAGGACCTGAACCCGTCTAGGCGGGTTCAAAGGTCATATTTTTGGCCGAGCCTACGGGCTTGGAGATACCCACATTAAACCGGCCTTGTGCCACATTTAACCCACGTGGGGGGTTGATAAATATCAGCCATTTCGAGTTGCGGCTCGGGTTTGCTGTCAAACTCTCTACTGCAGAGATGAACTCGGAGGAGGCTTTGCCGAAGGGCAAGGTTTCCTTCGGGGAGGTAGACAGGACCTGAACCCGTCTAGGCGGGTTCAAAGGTCATATTTTTGGCCGAGCCTACGGGCTTGGAGATACCCACATTAAACCGGCCTTGTGCCACATTTAACCCACGTGGGGGGGTTGATAAATATCAGCCATTTCGAGTTACGACTCTGGTTTTCTGTCAAACTCTCTACTGCAGAGAGGAACTCGGAGGAAGCTTTGCCGAAGGGCAAGGTTTCCTTCGGGGAGGTAGACAGGACTTGAACCCGTCTAGGCGGGTTCAAAGGTCATATTTTTGGCCGAGCCTACGGGCTTGGAGATACCCACATTAAACCGGCCTTGTGCCACATTTAACCCACGTGGGGGGGTTGATAAATATCAGCCATTTCGAGTTACGACTCTGGTTTTCTGTCAAACTCTCTACTGCAGAGAGGAACTCGGAGGAAGCTTTGCCGAAGGGCAAGGTTTCCTTCGGGGAGGTAGACAGGACCTGAACCCGTCTAGGCGGGTTCAAAGGTCATATTTTTGGCCGAGCCTACGGGCTTGAAGATACCCACATTAAACCGGCCTTGTGCCACATTTAACCCACGTGGGGGGGGTTGATAAATATCAGCCATTTCGAGCTGCGGCTCGGGCTTGCTGTCAAACTCTCTACTGCAGAGAGGAACTCGGAGGAAGCTTTGCCGAAGGGCAAGGTTTCCTTCGGGGAGGTAGACAGGACCTGAACCCGTCTAGGCGGGTTCAAAGGTCATATTTTTGGCCGAGCCTACGGGCTTGAAGATACCCACATTAAACCGGCCTTGTGCCACATTTAACCCACGTGGGGGGGGTTGATAAATATCAGCCATTTCGAGTTACGACTCTGGTTTTCTGTCAAACTCTCTACTGCAGAGAGGAACTCGGAGGAAGCTTTGCCGAAGGGCAAGGTTTCCTTCGGGGAGGTAGACAGGACCTGAACCCGTCTAGGCGGGTTCAAAGGTCATATTTTTGGCCGAGCCTACGGGCTTGAAGATACCCACATTAAACCGGCCTTGTGCCACATTTAACCCACGTGGGGGGGGGGTTGATAAATATCAGCCATTTCGAGTTACGACTCTGGTTTTCTGTCAAACTCTCTACTGCAGAGAGGAACTCGGATGAAGCTTTGCCGAAGGGCAGGGTTTCCTTAGGGGAGGTAGACAGGACCTGAACCCGTCTAGGCGGGTTCAAAGGTCATATTTTTGGTCGAGCCTACGGGCTTGGAGATACCCACATTAAACCGGCCTTGTGCCACATTTAACCCACGTGGGGGGGGGTTGATAAATATCAGCCATTTCGAGCTGCGGCTCGGGTTTGCTGTCAAACTTTCTACTGCAGAGAGGAACTCGGAGGAAGCTTTGCCGAAGGGCAAGGTTTCCTTCGGGGAGGTAGACACGACCTGAACCCGTCTAGGCGGGTTCAAAGGTCATATTTTTGGCCGAGCTTACGGGCTTGGAGATACCCACATTAAACCGGCCTTGTGCCACATTTAACCCACGTGGGGGGGTTGATAAATATCAGCCATTTCGAGCTGCGGCTCGGGCTTGCTGTCAAACTCTCTACTGCAGAGAGGAACTCGGAGGAAGCTTTGCCGAAGGGCAAGGTTTCCTTCCGGGAGGTAGACACGACCTGAACCCGTCTAGGCGGGTTCAAAGGTCATATTTTTGGCCGAGCCTACGGGCTTGGAGATACCTACATTAAACCGGCCTTGTGCCACATTTAACCCACGTGGGGGGGTTGATAAATATCAGCCATTTCGAGTTACGACTCTGGTTTTCTGTCAAACTCTCTACTGCAGAGAGGAACTCGGAGGAAGCTTTGCCGAAGGGCAAGGTTTCCTTCGGGGAGGTAGACACGACCTGAACCCGTCTAGGCGGGTTCAAAGGTCATATTTTTGGCCGAGCCTACGGGCTTGGAGATACCCACATTAAACCGGCCTTGTGCCACATTTAACCCACGTGGGGGGGTTGATAAATATCAGCCATTTCGAGTTACGACTCTGGTTTTCTGTCAAACTCTCTACTGCAGAGAGGAACTCGGAGGAAGCTTTGCCGAAGGGCAAGGTTTCCTTCGGGGAGGTAGACAGGACCTGAACCCGTCTAGGCGGGTTCAAAGGTCATATTTTTGGCCGAGCCTACGGGCTTGGAGATACCCACATTAAACCGGCCTTGTGCCACATTTAACCCACGTGGGGGGGTTGATAAATATCAGACATTTCGAGCTGCGGCTCGGGCTTGCTGTCAAACTCTCTACTGCAGAGAGGAACTCGGAGGAAGCTTTGCCGAAGGGCAGGGTTTCTTTCGGGGAGGTAGACAGGACCTGAACCCGTCTAGGCGGGTTCAAAGGTCATATTTTTGGCCGAGCCTACGGGCTTGGAGATACCCACATTAAACCGGCCTTGTGCCACATTTAACCCACGTGGGGGGGTTGATAAATATCAGCCATTTCGAGTTACGACTCTGGTTTTCTGTCAAACTCTCTACTGCAGAGAGGAACTCGGAGGAAGCTTTGCCGAAGGGCAAGGTTTCCTTCGGGGAGGTAGACAGGACCTGAACCCGTCTAGGCGGGTTCAAAGGTCATATTTTTGGCCGAGCCTACGGGCTTGGAGATACCCACATTAAACCGGCCTTGTGCCACATTTAACCCACGTGGGGGGGTTGATAAATATCAGCCATTTCGAGTTGCGGCTCGGGTTTGCTGTCAAACTCTCTACTGCAGAGATGAACTCGGAGGAGGCTTTGCCGAAGGGCAAGGTTTCCTTCGGGGAGGTAGACAGGACCTGAACCCGTCTAGGCGGGTTCAAAGGTCATATTTTTGGCCGAGCCTACGGGCTTGGAGATACCCACATTAAACCGGCCTTGTGCCACATTTAACCCACGTGGGGGGGTTGATAAATATCAGCCATTTCGAGCTGCGGCTCGGGTTTGCTGTCAAACTCTCTACTGCAGAGAGGAACTCGGAGGAAGCTTTGCCGAAGGGCAAGGTTTCCTTCGGGGAGGTAGACACGACCTGAACCCGTCTAGGCGGGTTCAAAGGTCATATTTTTGGCCGAGCCTACGGGCTTGGAGATACCCACATTAAACCGGCCTTGTGCCACATTTAACCCACGTGGGGGGGTTGATAAATATCAGCCATTTCGAGCTGCGGCTCGGGCTTGCTGTCAAACTCTCTACTGCAGAGAGGAACTCGGAGGAAGCTATGCCGAAGGGCAAGGTTTCCTTCGGGGAGGTAGACAGGACCTGAACCCGTCTAGGCGGGTTCAAAGGTCATATTTTTGGCCGAGCCTACGGGCTTGGAGATACCCACATTAAACCGGCCTTGTGCCACATTTAACCCACGTTGTGGGGTTGATAAATATCAGCCTTTTTGAGTTGCGGCTCGGTGGCAAGGAATCAGAGTGCAGTATCTGCGCTTTGTGAGCTTCCGAGTCGGGCTTTCTGTCGAACTCTCTACTGCAGAGAGGAACTCGGAGGAAGCTTTGCCGAAGGGCAAGGTTTCCTTCGGGGAGGTAGACAGGACCTGAACCCGTCTAGGCGGGTTCAAAGGTCATATTTTTGGCCGAGCCTACGGGCTTGGAGATACCCACATTAAACCGGCCTTGTGCCACATTTAACCCACGTGGGTGGGTTGATAAATATCAGCCTTTTTGAGTTGCGGCTCGGGTTTGCTGTCAAACTCTCTACTGCAGAGAGGAACTCGGAGGAAGCTTTGCCGAAGGGCAAGGTTTCCTTCGGGGAGGTAGACAGGACCGGAACCCGTCTAGGCGGGTTCAAAGGTCATATTTTTGGCCGAGCCTACGGGCTTGTAGATACCCACATTAAACCGGCCTTGTGCCACATTTAACCCACGTGGGGGCGTTGATAAATATCAGCCTTTTTGATTTGCGGCTCGGGTTTGCTTTCAAACTCTCTACTGCAGAGAGGAACTCGGAGGAAGCTATGCCGAAGGGCAAGGTTTCCTTCGGGGAGGTAGACAGGACCTGAACCCGTCTAGGCGGGTTCAAAGGTCATATTTTTGGCCGAGCCTACGGGCTTGGAGATACCCACATTAAACCGGCCTTGTGCCACATTTAACCCACGTTGTGGGGTTGATAAATATCAGCCTTTTTGAGTTGCGGCTCGGTGGCAAGGAATCAGAGTGCAGTATCTGCGCTTTGTGAGCTTCCGAGTCGGGCTTTCTGTCGAACTCTCTACTGCAGAGAGGAACTCGGAGGAAGCTTTGCCGAAGGGCAAGGTTTCCTTCGGGGAGGTAGACAGGACCTGAACCCGTCTAGGCGGGTTCAAAGGTCATATTTTTGGCCGAGCCTACGGGCTTGGAGATACCCACATTAAACCGGCCTTGTGCCACATTTAACCCACGTGGGTGGGTTGATAAATACCAACCTTTTTGAGTTGCGGCTCGGGTTTTCTGTCGAACTCTCTACTGCAGAGAGGAACTCGGAGGAAGCTTTGCCGAAGGGCAAGGTTTCCTTCGGGGAGGTAGACAGGACCTGAACCCGTCTAGGCGGGTTCAAAGGTCATATTTTTGACCGAGCCTACGGGCTTGGAAATACCCACATTAAACCGGCCTTGTGCCACATTTAATCCACGTGGGGGGGTTGATAAATACCAACCTTTTTGCGTTGCGGCTCGGGTTTTCTGTCGAACTCTCTACTGCAGAGAGGAACTCGGAGGAAGCTTTGCCGAAGGGCAAGGTTTCCTTCGGGGAGGTAGACAGGACCTGAACCCGTCTAGGCGGGTTCAAAGGTCGTATTTTTGGCCGAGCCTACGGGCTTGGAGATACCCACATTAAACCGGCCTTGTGCCACATTTAACCCACGTGGGGGGGTTGATAAATACCAACCTTTTTGAGTTGCGGCTCGGGTTTTCTGTCGAACTCTCTACTGCAGAGAGGAACTCGGAGGAAGCTTTGCCGAAGGGCAAGGTTTCCTTCGGTGAGGTAGACAGGACCTGAACCCGTCTAGGCGGGTTCAAAGGTCATATTTTTGGCCGAGCCTTCGGGCTTGGTGATACCCACATTAAACCGGCCTTGTGCCACATTTAATCCTCGTGGGGGGGTCGATAAATACCAACCTTTTTGAGTTGCTAGGGGAATCTTTGTCACTCGTCATAAGCCCCCCCTCCCCACTAAAAAAACAAAAACAAAAACAAAAAAAAAAACGAAAAAAATCAAACCAAAAACAAACCTCAACTGGTGTTTTTATTTGCTGAGAAAAAAGAAGTCGACGAAATCAAAACAAGTAAAAGAGAGATCAGAAAAAAGTCTTAATTTCAACTATGAAAGGTAACCGAACTTATTTTCCTTTTCTTTGAATTTTGAATAGTAATGTTTAAAATTGAAACTTTAAATACACTTCATAGACATTTGATCATCTAGTTCCTCTTGTTATTAACAGCGTTGAATTTATTCGTCGCTGTTAAAAATTGTTTACCATGAAGTCCTAAAATTAGAGAAATTAAATAACCACAAATTAGGGTTTTTGACAAACAGGGTTTTTCCAAAGAAATCAATTTATTCAAATTTCCCCATGTATAATACGCATTTTTTCTAAAAAAATTAAGCAAAATTAGGAGTCCGTATTATGCGCAGCAACAAAAAAAAATCTGTAAAACTTGCACTTTCATAGGATGATTTTAGTTACGAAATGACTATTCACCACAAACAGACGTCAATTTGACAAAAAACATTCGGCGATTGCGACCGCATAAGGATGTTACAATCATATGTACCTAACAATACTTAGAAATGTAAAATAAAATAATAATTATTATAAAACTAAATTAGAATATTATTCTATGTTTAAAACCATTTTGTTAAGAGTAGGAAACGCTGGCCGTAATGAAATTGGAGAGGTACAGTTTATGGGGTTTGATTACCAAACAAGGGGTGCGTATTCTACGTGTGTAGAAGCATTTTCCCCATATTTTCAGTCAAAATTTTAGGGGTGCGCATTATAGATGAAGTCGTATTATACGTGGGGAATTACGGTAGTTTGCAAAATTGAATGAAACATAGTTTGTAAATCTTGACAAAAAATGTTAGTGATAACACGCTTCAACCCTTCAGTAATCCTCTACTTCGAATGGCTCTTAAACCGTCTATAAAAAATCCTTTACAAGTCATAAATGAAGCAAATATTTGAAATTTCTTCAGAAGCTATTAAAGTAACTTTGCTAGCACAATTCTTGGTAAACATCTGATGATATTTTCTGGTAGAAACAAAGATCCATTGTTGCTATTGATTTGTGACATTAACATCTATGGAACATAAAAAACAACATTTGGGGAAAAACATTACTTTTAGAGTCTCAGTGGTTGATAGTTTTTTTCTGCACTGTCTACAGCCCATCTAACCAAGTGGCTCTTTTTCATTTGAAATTTTTCATAAATATGCAAATCAGTAGATGCCGTTTATGTTTCAAACTTTCAGCTCAAGCATTATGTTTAGGAATGTTATCTTTTATTAATTTTTGATAGATATCTGATGTTACTTTTCACCACAGCTACTCCAATCGGCAGTAAACAATACGGAATGGAAATAAGGAATAGAGTCCAGGTGAGATATTACTTTCAACCTTTTTACTTGAGGAAATCTATGTTCAGCTGCTGCTCTACAGATTAAGCTGCTGGGACTTTTGTGGTTGGCAAAAGATCCAGTTTAACCATTAAACTTTTTAGATTTTCCCCTTGGATGTTTGATGCCATATTTGCGATTATTTTTACCACTATTATTATTAGTATTAGCAGTGGTGGTGGTAATATTGATTTATTCTTTATTAGATAAAATATTGTCAACCAATATTAATTTTTGATTAGTATTGTTGAGAAAATGCTCCCAATCCCCAAAACGAATGGAGACTAGTCAGGTTGAGCAGAGAGGGGGTGAGGAAGCAATAGCACTTATCTCAAGTTGCAAAATATATTGCCACTTCTCTGTGATGTATAAATATAGAAGGTAAATTTAGTAATAAAAAAAGATTTTTCCCTTCTTTTTATGCAAATTTAGGGATCACATAGTAAACCTGTCATGTGACCACTGTAACTCTAAAGGGATAGTACAGAAAATAACAAGCTTTTGTTTAGTAAGCATTTGAACAATACAAGGTAAATACTCTTCTTCTTTCCTGTCTGACCAACAGTTAATTTCTCCACAATATTTCTGTCAGCTTTTTTCTCTTAGTATTTGTAGTAATATTATCTGGAATTTTTATAAGATGAAGCATCGACAGTCATTAGTCAATTTTGACTTCTTTAATTTCTATTGTTTTTCATCAAGTAATATTAGTGTTAATATTGAATTTTTATTAAACATTGAAAATTATAGTTTTCCTCTTTTTGTTTCATCTTAATTTGACTTGCTTTTCAAAACAAGTATTTTGAATGTTAGTCTCTGATTGGAATTAAACAAAATGGATTGGAAATTAATTGTTGACAATGCTTCATTTGATAAAAAAGCAAATTCTCTTCCAGTTATATTCCTCAATATACTTTTGCAAAGAATATTGATTTGTGCTACACAAATTGCATAAAACATTCAGTTGATATTTGTTTTTGCTGTTGAATGAAAAGAAAACTCAATAATAAACCATGTGGTACTTAATGGAGCTTAAAAAACCAGGCTACATGTACACTGATATTTCTGAAGAAATGTTAGCGGCCTTCATTGATATTTATGAAATGGCTTAATCTTCCATAAATAATTGAAAGAAAGAACTGAATTTATTTGAATTATTGTTAACATTATTTTTTTTAACTAATTCTTCACCTAAAACAAGGCTCAAGAGCTACTCAAGGTAGAGGGTTACTGATTGAAATTGAGGCATGTAAGAAGAATAGGTAAAAATGGTTAAGTCCCTGTATAGCTTCAGTAA
Source organism: Acanthosepion lycidas (assembly GCA_963932145.1). Taxonomy (NCBI): domain Eukaryota; kingdom Metazoa; phylum Mollusca; class Cephalopoda; order Sepiida; family Sepiidae; genus Acanthosepion; species Acanthosepion lycidas. The sequence goes on from OZ010600.1 coordinate 98,809,657, forward strand.
GTACATGATTCCTAATGTTATCCTCTACCATTAAAATAACCAGGTCAGGCTGAAAATGAAGTACTGTTGTTATATTTGGGCAGGAGTTGTCTAGTCTTGATAGTCCAGAAGTGGCTCTGAGTCCTTGTGGTTGACAAATTCTTCTCCATCCAACAACCCCTCTCTCTCTCACAGGTGACTGCTCTATCACTACTTTTATGGAAAGTGCTCACATGAACTGCATTCCTTGCTTCTGTCAGGTCTAAGCCTCATGATTAGGACCTACCATGCCACTTGCATGTAGCAAACCAAGCACATTTCCTCTGTATTCCATTGGTGAGAAGGAAATTACATTAAAATAGCTTGACGCAAGCCACTACTCTGTGGATCCGACTCTCGAGTTGATCTTTCCTTGATCACTACAATCTTAACCTGTTCATATATAGAGTCAACCATTATCTTCCCATCCTGTTCATATAAACTACCCCATAACATAATCTTCTATCTCGAGTGGACACCCAGGTTTTTTTTGTAAAAAAAATAAGTGTGATTTATGAGAATATTTATGAAAGATAACTGTTAACTCTAGGCTTCAGTTGTTAAAGATGTGAGAGTCCGTGTTTTTGCCAAGCATCGTCTGGCTGTGTTCAGGTGTCCATTATTTTGGCTTTAGGGAATATCTTGTATTACTTTTTTCTTGTTCTTGTGATGCCATTTCTTGTTCATTCCTAATGAACCAGAGTGTGGTATTCTGAACATGTGCCCATTTCCTCTGTAACATGTTTTCTTCTACTAATCTCCTGGTCCTGGGTATGACGATAAACTACATCGGCCAGCAATGCCTCTGACTAGAAGGTTTTGAGGAGTGTAGAACCACCTCTTAATTGCACCTGTTAGAATCCCAGCTATGGGCAAATAGTGAACTTCTTACAATTTCATAAATCAAACTGTATTTCAAAATATAACTTCAACAAAACTACAGGGTGTGATGGATAAATTGTTTAAATTACAACCCCCCCCCCAAAAAAAACACTGTAACCTCGATAGGTTAGGGGCAATTATTGACAAAAAAAAAAGCATAACCAAAACAATTCTAAATGACATTGTCTTTTTTTTATTTTATTTTGCTTCTCCAGAGGGTGTGAAAAAAATTGACGGTTCAAGTGGGAGGAGTAAGGTACTTACCTTGGTTGTTGTTTTGGACGTTAAAAGTTGTTACTTTCTATTTACAAATTTTTAATGTCCAGAACAACAACCAAGGTAAGTATATTACTCCTCCTACCTGAACCGCCAATTTTTCCACAATGGTGCAGAGTCCTGTTGCCAGACATAGAGCCTTCCAGCAGTCACCTTCTTGATCCAAGACAGCCGTACCTAATCAAGGCACTTGATATAGGTTTCTGTGTTGAGACTGAGGCCCTGTGGGAAGATGAATGGAGTCATAATATCGCTATAACTTGTGATCACTCCAAACACCTTCATATAATCATGATTAGACTCATCCAACTCTTTCTGAATCCTCTGTACTATCCTTAGATTGACACCCAAACACTCTGCAATGTTTGTATTGGAGCTTCTGGCATGAATGTCAAGCAGTACAGCATGCCATTTCTAAATTTCTGGAGGAGTGAATTGTCGTGGTGCTCTTTTTCTCACAGATTCTTTTTTCCCCAATTGACAATACTATACAGTTCAGTTGACAAAATCAAAAACAGTGTGCATGTATGAAATTAAAAATATAAAATAACGGCAATTTACCCATCGTACCCTGCTACCACCTGTAGCAATCATGTTCACACAAAAAGGTATATGCACAAAAGCTGAGTATCTGCCATGTATTCAATTTTGAAAGTTGACAATGGCTGGTTGGAACAGATACCGCACTTTGAGCCTCATCATTTTGACTATAGAAAGCAAAGATTTATTGTATAAAAAGACAAGTATAGCACAAGGTGAGGTGATGTTGGTCGTCTCTATCATAAATTTAACAAATCTGATTCACAACGCATTCATTCATTGACCATGGGATTCTATTTTTTGCTTTGAGGCCTTTTTATACCCTGAACCAGTCTTACAATTAAGCTGTTTAAGCTTTTTTGCTTCCAGTTATTTTTAAAAAATGTGGGAGTGCCACCAGGATACGACAAAAGCATTAATTCTTGGTTTTGTCATTTCAGCAGTTTTTACCATTACTTTTAGAAGAAATGTATTTTAATTTCCAGGCATTTAAAACATCTTAAAAGATTATATTGATGTTATTATGAAGGGAAAAAGTAAGGTTACTCTATTGGCAAGATGTCAAGGTAAATTTAGAAGTGAAAGTATTGGTCTAGATTATGTTCATCTCTTGACCAAACTCTGGCAAATCATTTTCTTTTCTTTCAGAAACTAGCAATAATATATTAGAGATGGTTCTATCTGTAATTTGATTATTAGCAGATAAGGTGACTTACTATTACTCTGAAATCACCTTTTATGAAGATCAACTAACAACATGAAAATATAATTATCTAATAAAGAAGACTTGCATTTATATGATAGGGACTTTTATCCTCATCTTCATTGTCATATTCACAATGTTTTGGCTGTTGTATGCTGCAGCCTTCTTCAGGATTGGTTTTAATTTGGTTTAAATGTACATCTCTGAGATAGAGATTTATGATTACTTACACTATTTGTACTATTATTGTACACTCTGACCACCTTCAGGTGATTAGAATTTCAAACCGAACACTTTATTTCATCCACTGGGGGTATATTGTCCTAGTTCCATGTGCCTCTTCCAGATGTCTTAGTTATTTCCTTTTAAATCAACTCTCTTCATCACTGCTGTGGCCTGGTATTGAACTCACAACTCTTTGGGACTAGTAACTAGATCTAACAAACATTTTTTTCCACTGGGTTGTGTCTCTTGGAGGACATTTGTGTGACTGTCTCCTGGAGGACATTTGTGTGACTGTCTCCTGGAGGACATTTGTGTGGGAATTTCTGGGATATAGAAAGCTAATGTCTCAACTTATTTTTTTTTACCAATGCTTATGTTGCAATTTTTTTTTTGTTCATTGCTTTTCACTAGCACTCTTATTACTATTTCCCATATTGTATTCAGTACTATGCTCGGTCAGCTCAGGTGATTTTTGTGGCCAAGCATATGTGCTGATTCCTTAAGTTTTCATATTTTCCAGTGATGCTCTCTGTCTATTATTTCTACAGTGGACAGTGATCTCACTTTTCCATTTGCAATCAGCTAGGCCTGATACTTCTATTTCCTCTTGTGTTACCGCTTTACAATGTTCTTGCAATTTTACCTTAAGAGGACGGCTTCTTTCTCTTTTGTATTTCTTACTACAGCTGCATGGGATGGCATACACATAGTCTTTAGTTATGTTCTCCTCTGCAGTGGGGGGTGTCTTACTCTGAAGAGGTGTCTGTGAAGTGTTGAACCACTTTTGAAAATTGTCCTGATGTTATATGGACCACAGATCCTTTGTAATTTCTCTGATAATCCCTTTATATAGGGTAGGCAGACTGAAGCTGTTTTCTGATTGCTGTTATCCTCTTGTAACCGACTATCCCAATTTGTTGGAGCTGCTGTCATGTAACCAGGGTAGTTGTTACATTGTAGGGTACTGCTTTTACTGATCATTTCTTGTTTGTATGTTTCAGCATCGCCACTTATGTCTTTTGCTTGATGTTGTGAGCAGCAAACAATACCTTTCTTTAAACTGTATGGATGGTGGGAGTTAAAGTTGAGGTAATGTTTGATGAATGTTGGCTTGAGGTATATGGATGTCTTGAAGCCCCTGCTCTGTTTGAGATATTAGTACAATTACGAAGATAAGTTTGTTGTCATTTTCTTATTCCATTGTGAACTCTTTCGACTTACCGAGTTCACATGGTCCAGTAGTAGCTAGATGTCCTCCTGGTGTGACCACAGTATGAAGGTGTCATCTGCATATCTCAGCCTTAGCATTTCCTCAATGTATTCCATGTATAGGTTTGTCACTGCTGGTGACAATGGCGAGAACATTGCTAGGCCCTCATCCTGTCAATATATGTCTGATCTCATTCTGAAGTAGGTTGTTTGCATTCAGAAAGTCAGCATCTCCATCAGGTTATCTACTGGTATACTGGTTCGTTCTACTAAGGAATAGTCCAAGGCCAGTCTGTCCCTAATTACCAAGAGTGCCTCCACCATGAATACTTTGGTGAACAAACTCCCCACGTCCAGGCTTACCATCTGGTTGGATTGGATGGGAGCATCTTTCATTATTTCCATGAAGTGGGCAGAGTTCTGAACATATGATCATGCCTTTCTGATTAATGAGTTGATTATATCTACTAGGAAGCAATTCAGAGGATGGCATGCAGAGCCTCGGCAGCTAACAATTGGCCTGAGCAGAATACCATCTGTTTGAATCTTTTCAGAGATCATATATGTGAGGTAGCTTAGTGTAATACTGTGATAACTGCCTGTATGTCTTAGGAGTGATGTGGTCCTTGTTCCTGATTATGATCTGTGACAGTTTGCATTCTGTTTTCATTCTAGGATCTTTCTTTACTGTAGCTGCCATTTACAGTGAGGTCTTTCAGTTTTTCTGCATATTCTTATTTGTCCATAACTATAGTTGCATTACCTTTGTCGGTAGTATGATGATGCTTTCATTCCTCTGTAGAGTTCTGATTTCCAGCCTCTCCAGTTTCATGATGTTTGATTTGGGTGGCTTAGCTTTCTTCAGTGTTTGTCTCACTTTCCATCTTAGTTCATCCACATGAGACTGAAGAAATTTCAAACCTATTTCCTTGATTCAAGCAATGCTGTTCAAGTATGGTATCCTGACTCCTCAGAGCTACTCAGCTGGTGTTGACTACTGCCTTTACTGATTGTTGAAGGACCTTGTATGTCACCTAATCTTTCAATTTACTTAATTTTTAAATAAAGGGTTCAGTTCACAATTCCAATCACCTGATGAAGGTTGGATCATACAATGGCCAAAATGTTGGGAATATGGAGATAACAATGTTATCAGTCCTAACCTGGCATCTAAGCTTCACTCACCTTCCCACCACCGTGACATTGCTCCTCGGTGCCTTTTTTATAAATATTTTCATGGTAATTCTTCTGATTTGCTTTTCTCTTTTGTACTTCGACTTTACAAATTTAAGTGCAGTACTAGATTGGCAACTAGGTCTCATCATTTTACAATTGCAATGGCTAGATGTAATGTGAAGTTATAATGGTAATGCTAACAGTTTCTTCTCTTAGACTTCTTGCTTGCAACACTCTCTTCTGGCCTGTTGCTTTCTAGTCAATTTCGATGTTCAAAAATTTAAATGTAATGCTGATCATCATCATCTGTCTTGATTCCTGTTCTTCTATTGTTCTCTTTCCTTAATGTTTCTTTTTTTTTCAAATTTTGCACACTCTATCTCCTTGCTTCTTAGTAGCTTTCAAGCCTTGTTTGAGGTGAAATGAGTAAAAAAAAAATGTCCTGGAGGAAGGTATTTGTTGGTGTTTTATAGTAGTTGGCTTCATGCCAGACAAAAAAAAAAACAATTTTTTTATCAAAAAAAAAAAGAAGAAAATTTCTCTTTGTGCATGAAGTTTTATATTGATGTTTATTTGGTCCAATCAAAATTCAGGATAGCCAAACAATTTTGAAGCAGATCTGGCAGTCACCAGGGACATCAATGTTCACAATTGGCCAGTGTTGCATTCATTGTGAGCACTGCTTCATGGACCGGATGTATTGCTTAGAGCCTATGTGCAGAAAATGACTTCTTTTATTTTGTTTTCGGCCTTCAAAGCATTCACATCCAGCTGACATGCAGAATGAATCAGAAAGTGATTGAATTGCAACAAAGCATAACTCAATGTTGTGTGTCTCATTTTATCAAAGTTTTTTGTGATTTTCCTTTTTCTATAAGGTTTCGATTCTGCATTGTATATGAAGGACACTAATGTAAAAGTCAGAACAGAATCTATTTTTTCTTGTTTCTCCTGGGCATGTAAGGCATTGTTTACTCAGAACTGCTTGACCTGAACAGGACTAGCATTACCAAAAGTAGTGTAAAATTATGTCTGATTTAGACGCCAAAGCTCAATTGCTTGTAGCACTGTTAACGTATTATATAAAGACTGTTGCATTTGGGTTGAGGGATGTTAAACTTACCAGACTGGGCATCCACTGATTAGCAGCTTCTATGCAGAAAATTTTCAAGTATCAAAGGTTTTGAAATGCCAACCATTCTGCAAAATTTTAATGCATACCATTGCATTAATTATAAAGGAATCTGATTTGTTTACACATGTTGTCAGTTATTGATGAAGAATGATGTTTGATTACATTGAAGAACTGTTTTATTTTTCCTTTTTGAGAAGGAAAAAAATATCTGTAGGAAAGGTTTGAAAACTTTATTACCCACTAAATAATTGAGAGTATGAATGCTGGCCTTTTGCTATTAATTGGATCAAATAAATCTTGTAATTAGACAAGGCTATTTTCATACCTTTTTTTTTGTCAATTGATTGATAAAAATCATGGCAAAAAGCATCAGTCTAATTTGAGAATTTGTTCACATAATAAATTAGGTGTCTCTTGGGGAGCAATCATTAGTTTCTGAGAAGCATTTTTAATCTTAGAAACTTGAATCACTACATGGTGGGGGTGAATTGCAACTTACACAGTATCTACCTTAAAAAAATATTTTTTTTTCTTTGCAGAAGATTTAGCTAACTAAACCTGTTAATGCTTGGTGATAAAAATTTTTTGTTTGTTTTCACTTAATTTTGATATTTTTTTTTCTTATGAATCAGTCATTGTTATTATGGGATGTAGCAGATGTAAAGATGTTGAATTTTAGTGAGTCATTCTAAATTTTTATGAAATCACTGAATGGATTTTGATCCTGAAGCAAATAAAATAAATCAATGTAATAGTTTAATTAAACTATTTAAAATCCTGTTTGAAAGATAATTAATATAATTCTTTTGATGATAATCAAAGGAATTTGAAGGCAACACCAAAAGTTGACATTTGAGATAACCATCACAAAATTAAAATTACAAATATTTTTTTTATTCACCTGATCATTTCAGCCAATAGACTATTAATTCAGATCATGGCAAATATTGACTTTTGTAGTATTGTCTCAATCTGCTCTTTCTCCTCAATATATGTCATCTGTTAGTGAGTGCTGCCAAATGATGGGAAGTTAGCAAAGCAATATAATTGCAGATGCAGAGGTTCCAGTGAAAGTGACAGTCTCAGTACCTAGAACTGACAGTGCTTTTTTTCCAGAGTTGTCTTTGGGCTGTTTTTTGATCTGTCATTTGACATTTATTCAGCACTATTTGCTTGCTTCACCTGTTTTTAGACCTTCACACAGTCACAGCCTCTAGTGAAATTGATAACTTGGATCATACTCTCTCCTACTGACATTCATATTTAGTTACTCTATGTCACTCATGTAGACATTTTTGAAACAAAGATGGGCCTGACTTTGGTTTCTCTTGCTGGATTCCATTGAATTCCATATAGAGTACATGGCCCAAAGCAGGATGAAGAGATTGCCTAATACAAACTGCATTTTTGCCACTATACTTTTTATTTTAATTGTTTATTTTACTATTGTTCATCCAATGCAAGTCCCAAGAGCCACTCAAGGAAAAGGTTTACTCAAGTTGTTAAAAGGATTTACAAGGAAGAAACTAAAGATGCATATTATGAAGATATGTACTATAGATAACAGTTAAGCCTCAATTTTAAGATGTTGTTTGTGATTCCGCAAGCATCCTCTCAGGAGCCCCTTCTATAATGCAAATTCTGGGGACAAAACTGTTTGAGTGGACCTTTGTCCTTACAAATGGAATATGAAGAGAGGATGTTGATTCAGTGTGCATGAATTGACTCCTCTTCATTCCTTTCATATTCCATTGGTTAGGAAGAAGTTACATATTTTTGAGGTGGAAGGCATTGAGATGCCACTCTTATTTAAATTAGAATTTCCATGCCTTGTTTCTGTAAAGCAGTGTGGCTGTGCAGATTGTAGCCTTTTTGAAAGGACATCATATCAAGTTTTTATCTGACACACTGATGAAAGATAAAAATATAAAGTGGTATTAAATATTGTTACAATCATTGGTTTGTTTTACATTTAAAAAATATATTGCCAAATTTTAAGTTTTTTTTTTCACTAGTTTTGATTGTGGACAAGATATTTAAAATGCATGAATTATGGATAAACAAAAGCTGTTTTCTGGAGACAGTGTTTTTTTTTTTTCGAGAATTTTTTTTCCGTTATGCAGATTGAAAAGACCAATGTTATAAATGCTTGTAAAAACCAATGAATCTGTTAATATGCTTGCAACCATGGTTGCTGCTCTAGCCAGGAGTTGTTTCAATTTACTCTCTCCTCCAAGCCACTCTTTACATCATCTTCCAGTTTCTCAAACCAAATTTACATTTCTCAGTTTTTAGAAAATGCTGTTAATGATTTCTCTGCCAACAAACAATATTTCAAGGATCAAACCAGGAACATTTCATTTAATGATATAAAAAAGCAGTATCTTATTTCCTTGGGAGATACATATCAAGCTTCAGTCAGCCATGAAATGATATGGAAACAAAAAGAAACAAACAACAATTTTATTACACATTTTCCAAACTTTTAAACCAAATTTTATATTTTAAATGGGTATGTACACATTGAGGAGTTGCTAAGAAATCCAAAGCATGGTGTACTAATGAAAATTGGCTTGGATTGAGGAATTGGATAGCTGAGTTTAAATTCAAGTTCATTACATCCATTTACGTGCTAATACTCTCGGGAAAGGTATGAATCCATCTCTACTGCAAGCTATGGTAAATAGCAGAACAGTTTGGACACTATGGCCTTGATTGGCAACATGTCTAGGAGAAGCAAAACTCTAAATTCAACCCAGTCTGGATAGGGTAGGGCTCCATGTTGTTTACCCAGGAAATACCACTGCTGCTGTGGCTACAGTAGACGTGGTACTCCTTTGACCCTAAGAGGTTACAGGACTCATGATCCTAACAATATCTACATGGTTTTAAACTTGTTCATTTGAAAATGATTTGAGTTAGGATTTTATTATGAGGGGGATGCTGAAAAGGTTTCAGCCTGAACCATTTCCCAAAATATGACCAAATTTCTGTTTTTATTTTTGAAGGGATTGATAACTTTTTGGTACTCCCCCATATCTTTATTTCTTGTTTCTTTTACTTGATATTCTGATTACACTTTCTTATAAATTAACTATTCTTACAGATACCACTATTAATAATACTGTCATCATTTAACGATTAACAAGAATAAAATACTAATTATAGGGAAATGGTTTGAATAAGACTGTAATTAATGAGAAAACAGGCAGGTAATATTTTTTGTTTACCTTGAAAAATAACATTCCATAACAACCAATTTTCTCGAACATTTGCTCATTTTTTTTTGTCAGGTGTTTAAAAATGAAACAAAAAACTGTCCTTTATAAGTTAACTAATAAATTCTTCAAATTTTGAAATGGTAAATAAATTTCTTTGTAAAATTTCAACTTCGTGCAATTTTGAATTTTGTGTTTATCAAATTAATACATCTAGAATTGTGTATTTTCTTCTGCATTTTTCTTCTGGTAAGAGACCAAGTGTAAATATGTTCCTGTGTAACATATTGCTGTATTGTTCCTTTCAGTTGGTTATTTGGTTTGATTTATAAAAACAAACAAACAAAAGAAATAAAACAATGAAAGAAAGCTGAATTGATATAAAAGCCAAAGAAAATCTTCAAATGGCTTTTATTCAGAGGCTAAAATAAATGTAAAGAAATTCACATACGTGTTTCCTGTAGGTCTGTAGATACATATTCAAATACTCCTGTGAATATTGTCTGCATTTCTTAGCATTAGTGGCTACCATTGTAGAAATAGGCAAATTTTTTTACAGTAAATGCACAGCTGTAAGTTCACTGACGAGTGTTGAGTATACACTGGCTGACTCTGGACTAGTTGGCACCAACAGCCATCTGATCGTGGCTCTAGCCAGCAAGCATGTGCTGTGTATTGGGCACTGAGCTGATCTATATTAGTAGCAAATTGACCAAGCTGGGAATTGTATATGACTCTTTTTCTCTTCATGTGTGTCATGGTTGGAATGTTTCTGTGTGTTTGTACATTTACCATTCAGCATTCTATCCTCAGTTGGGTTCTGTTTCTGCAGTGTTTCATGATGCCATAAGTAAAAGAATTGTCGTTGCTGCCTCTGTGTGATTGTAGATTGGTATGTGCACGAAGTATGCTGGATGGTCAGCAATATATGTATCAGCAAGTTGTATTTTAAAATCTTATATGAATTTCAGCATTCCACCACAAAAGTTCAATTGACCCCGTCCCCGTATTTATTGACCCACTTCTGACTACCAGTCATTTACTGATCCATTGAATAGTCCCATCAACCCCCAGGGGATGATATTGGCCACTTTGGAGACCTCTGCACTAGAACATTGTTGGCAAAAATTTAGTGATCCAGCAGTAATCAAGTCTAGAAGTTTATTTCCAAGCTGTCATTACTGCCTCCGGATTGCCATGATGCAATTGATAAATACACCAGGAATGGATTCAGATTTATATTACTCGATCATGACATTTGTAAAAATGCAAATGTTGCTAGAGTTTTTAGTTCAACTAAAAAATGTCTCTTACTTGTTTATATTAAGTTGGAACAAAAATAATGACGTAATGTCGTTTTTTGATGTATTTTTACGTCATTATTTTTGCACCAACCTAATACATCGTGAAAATTGTCCTGGCTATGATGATAAGGCCTATGATCAGGAAGTTTTGAGGAGTGTGGAGTTGCTGTTGTTCCTGGGTCCATTCTGATCCGGGGTGGTAGCACTTGTTAGGGTCCCAGCTATGGGTAAATAGTTTACCCCCCTCCCTTGATCTGGAGTTGGAATACTAGGAATGAATGGGTTTTTTGTGATGATAATACCATCAACACAAATTGCAGTAGATAAAGAGCACATTCACAAAACCTGATTTCAAAAAACTAAAATTTCCCTTTAGTGGGGCTACCTGTTTGCTGTGAGTGGTGACCTGTGATGCCTGGGGACAGTCCTGGTGACTGAGTGACTCCTGATCCGGTATAAAATGACCAGGAGTTTCCACAACACATCACTTCGGTCTCTACCTGGGATACCCAGGTGGATGGAATAGCCCAATCCATTCCAATCGGCTAGTCACATAGTGGCAAGGGCTAGTTGGGATGATAGATAATGGGTGCGACAGGGCCACGTAACCTTACATCATACTATACTTGGGTAGATATGGTGTGGGAGTGCAGGGGCTCATATTCACTCTCATCACAAATATATACTGTCTGTGTAGCCCTGCTAGATTAAGGCGAATGGGATTAGTCCCCCCCCTGATAGCGTCCCTTAAGAAGAACTCTGAGGTGGGTGGGGAGCACAGACAGTGAATATAAAAATTAAAATTATATGACTATCTCTTATATGTGAACCAAGAGACAATATGAGACTTCTGAAAGCGAAAATGAAATAAAAAAAAAATCAATTTCCAACTTTCATTGTTGTAGAATCAGTAGAGGGTGATATATCAAAAGTATCTCCTTTTGTGTGGCAAAGGGTTATTTCAGACATGATCAAACCACAGTCTTAAAAAAATAAAAAATAATACTCTATTCAATTGATATCCAAAAAAGATGCAGAGAAATTGCTAAAAATGAAGCAAATTGACAACAATAAAGTCAAGGCCTACCTCCATCAATTTCTTAATTCATCAAAAGGAGCAATAAAATGCCCAGAACTGTCACTTTGTTCATCAGAAGAAATTGAAAATGACAATACCCTAAAAAATGCAGGGAGTTAACAGACGTTAAAAGAATGCAAGTAAAAAGAAATGACAGAGTAAAAAAACACCAACACTTTTTGACATTCAAAGAGCCAACTCTACCAAAAGAAATAAAGATAGGTTACCCAATAGCCAAGGTAGAGCCATACATTTCTAATCCCCGTAGATGTCATAAATGTCAAAAATTTGGTCATCTTCAAAATGTTTGTATGAGAACATCAGTCTGTCGAAGATGTGTGGAACCGGAAACTGAGCTTGAATCACCTTGGGAAAGGCCTCTTTATGTCTAAACTGTAAAGAAAAACATCTTGCGAACTCCAAAGAGTGTAACATTTGGAAAAAGGAAATAATTAGAAGAAAATATATGCAAAATATCTCCTTCCAAGAAGCCAGGAAATAGGTTGAATCTAATCCACTTCAAGCATCATATGCAAATATCGCTAAAATATCAAATCAACAAAATGTCATCCAAGAAAACAATGATTTATGAGTGATTTAGTAGTTCTATTAAACTTTTTAATTCGTTAATAAGAGTTATAAGATCTTGGCTTCTTAATGCATTGTTTTCCCACAGACAAAAAATCCTGTCCTGTCAACCTCAAACAAAAATGTCTCTACATGTTCAAAAGAATTCAATCCAGAAATTCTAAACCAAAGTACAAAAATCTAAGAAATAGAAACTTCTAAACATTCTCAAGAGAATCAAAAGATACATAAAAAAAACTCAACTTTTAGGGAAGAATCAAGAGAAATCTTTAGCCCATCACAAACAAGGGAACGGTCATCATTTATACAAAGATCATTAAAAGAACCACCATCAACTGGAAACAAAAATGACCCTACATCTACAAAAATATTAAACCTGAAAAATGCAAATGAAAAAAAATCCAAGAAATAGAATCATCGAATCCTAGAGAATGAAAAGATAGAAAAAAAAAAAAAAAGATAACGGTTATTGAAGAAGCAAAAAAAAATGGACATAGGGGAACAAAACTCTAGCCGATCACAAACAAGGGAAAGATCATCATCTAGACAAAGTTCATTAAAAGAACTGAATGGTAAAACTAAGGGAGCGAAATCAAACAAGAAAGTAGAAAAAAAAAGTTCAAAGAACAAAATATAACAAGAAACAAAATACTAATAATCTGGAGAATATAGAAATGATGGACTCTTCACCCATAAAAAAATTTGGACATGAAAAATTCATAATCAAGATGCAAAACATTATTCAATAGAATTGTAGAGGATTAAATGCTAACATAAACAATCTTCTCCTACTTTACAACAAAGTATCAGCCCACGGTCATTTGCCTACAAGAAAATTTCTTAAAACTAAATGATAAAAATAAAAAATTACTCTCAATATAATTACATAAATGACACTCAATAGAGGGCATCTGCAAGTGTATCAATTCTAATAAGAAATGACAGTAAAAGCTACCCTACAGATAAAGATCTGCTCTATTTACATCCCCCCACATGAGCCTATAGAAGAAACCAACTTAAATAAACTAATAGAACAATTACCAAGACAATTTGTATTATTAGGTGACTTTAACAGTCACAATATTATATGGGGTTCTAAGAATACAAACAAAAAAGTGAAAAATATGGAAAATGTTAACAACAATTTATGTCTACTAAATCATAAGACTAATACATATTTACATCCAGCATTAGGTATATATTCAGCTACTGACCTATCACTGTGTGATCCTGCTATATTTATGGATTACAATGGGAAAGTTCTCGATGATTCATAGGGTAGTGATCACTACCTAATAATATTGAATACTTTAGAATCGATGGAAATCCATCTACCCAGATGGAAACTAAACAAGGTGGATTGGAAGGAGTATAAAAAACAGTGTCATCAAAAACTCATAGATAAAGGAAACGGAGGGGAAAAAAAAATCTATGGAATATTTTATGGAAACATTAATGGCAATAGTAAGAAAATGCATACCAAAAAGCAATGAATCAAACATCAAAGACCATTGTTCAACAAAGATTGCAAAAAAGCAATAAGACTTTGTAGAGCAGCACTAAGAAAATTCAATACTCAACCAACAACCAACTTAGATTTATTCAAGCATAAAAGAGCAATAGCACAAAAAAATCTGTAAAGAGGCAAAAAGAAGATCATGGAGAGATTATATAAGTAAAATAAACTCAAATATGAAACCCAAAAATGTTTTGGAACATCGGTTTGGAAAATCGCTGGTAAAAATTTATCCCCTCCTTTAAATCATCTTTCACAAAATAATATTAAAATAACACGTAAAAAGACTATAGCAAATTTTCTGGCAGAAACTTTTAAAAACAATTCCTTGAGTGAAAACTATAAGCAACAATTTAAAAAGATTAGACAGGATGCAGAAAAAAAAGGCAGAACTTTAATTCAAATAACAAAGAAGAATATAATGAGCCTTTTACTCTAGAGGAACTCATAAATGCCATAAGGGAATCACATAGTGGGTCAGATGAAATTCATTATGAATTTCTTAAACAACTCCCTCCAAAATGAATAAAATATTTGTAAAATATATTCAACGAGATATGGTTTAAGGGAAACTTACCTAATAGCTGGAAACAAGCTATTGTGATTCCTATACCTAAACCAGATAAAGATAAATCGGATCCCAAAAACTTTTGACCTATAACGCTAACAAGTTGTGTATGAAAACCTTAGAAAGAATAATATAAGACTGAACTGGTATCTTGAAACTAATGGTTTAATTTTCAATCTCCAGAGTGGTTTTTGAAATAAAAGACAACATCGTTAGACTAGAAACTTTCATTAGAGAAGCTTTTATTAAAAAACAACATGCAATAGCCATTTTCTTTGATTTAGAAAAGCCCTATGAGACAACTTGGAGGCTGGGAATAATGAATGACTTATACAAGTTGGGATTAAAGGGCAGATTACCCAATTTGATAAATGACTTTTTATCTGATAGCAGTTTCAAGGTTAGGGTTGGATCAGACTCAAAAATCAAGGTGTTCCACAAGGTTATATCCTGTCATAATTTTTAACATAAAGATAAACAACAATGATAACTGTCTGAATCAAGGTGTTGATGGTTCACTATACATAGACGACCTTCTGATTTGCTACGGATCAAAGAACATGCATACAGCAGAACAACAACTGCAAACGTGTCTAAATTAAATTAATGGACCATTGCAAATGGCTTTAAATTCTCTCCAACCAAGACAAAATGTATTCATTTCTGTAATTAGAGAAAAATGCACAATGACCCAAACCTGAAAGTGGAAGGGAACAAAATCGAAATGACAGATCATCATAAATTTCTGGGGATATTCTTTGATAAAAATCTGACATTCATACCTCACTGACCGGGAGGGGGGGTCTGATCACATATCACTCCTAAAATTATATAGAACTCTAATAAGATCTAAATTGGACTATGGATGTTTCGTATATGGTTTGACTCAGAAATTCTATCTAAAATCCTTGAACCTATACACCACGCAGGATTAAGACTGACTCTGGGGGCTTTCAAAACATCACCCGTAGAAAGTCTATATGCAGAAGCCCATGAGGCACCTTTAAAGTTGAGACATGAAAAACTAGCATTACAATATTATCTAAAACTGAAATCATGTCCAACTAACCCTGCATATCACTGTACCTTCAACCCCAAATAAGAATTTCTTTTCGATAAAAAAGAAAATGCTGTCAAACCTTTTGGCCTTTATATGAAAAAGCTAGTCAATGAAACACAATTAAATCCAACTATTATACTTAAATCCACCAACTCAAAAAATCCTTCCTGGTTAATGAAGTACCCTACAATTTTAAGCCTTACCAAATATTCCAAAATTAATTCTAACTTATTGAATTATATGGAAGAAATTCATAATGTTCTACAAACCTGCCCAAACCATAAGCATATATACACAGATGGTTCTAAAATGTTGCACAGAGTGGGGGGTTCTGCTATACTTGACAACATAATAATGCAGAAAAGATTGCCAGACAATGCCTCAATCTTCAGTGCAGAAGCCACAGCCATACATCTGGCTTTAGATATAAAATCTAGTGAGTCAGATAGATTCATCATCTGTTCTCACAGCTTTGAATAATAAAAAAATGAAAAACCTCTTAATTAATAATTTATTAAATAAGTTTGACCCCATTTATAAGGAAAAAGATACAGTAATAGTTTTATGCTGGATACTGAGCCATTTTAGCATACAAGGAAATGGAAAAGCAGACAAAATGGCCAAGGAATCTCTGAACATGGCTCCCTCTAAAGTAATGTTGCCTCACACTGACTTCAGACCCTGCATAAACAGAACCATTAAAGACAAATGGCAGCAAATATGGAACAACAGTGATAACAAAATCTTTTCAATATTCAACCTATCATCAGTAAAATAACAGCAAGTTCCAGAAAGATAAGGAGAGAGGAGGTGATTCTAGCCAGACTCCATATTGGTCACACACACATAACCCACCAACATCTCCTAAAAAATGAGGTACCTCCAACATGTCCCATGCCAAGAATCTTATGCAGTCAAACACATCTGACTAAACTGCCATAATCTCCAATGAATCCGTAGTAAACACTATAAATCGGATAACCTAAAGGATCTATTCGAAAATACTAATCCAAGTAACATCATAAATTTCACTAAAGAAATTGGGATCTACAGAAAAATCTAAAAAAAACTAAAAAAAAAAATGCATTTTTGAAAACCAATATTTTTGAAAAAAAGAAAAATATATATTACCAGCAATACATAATTGAAAGAAAATTATTACCAGAAATAATATTTAAAAAAAAAAAAAAAAAAAAATTACCAACAATAAAAATTTTGTTGGCATTAAATGACTCACTGAGGTTGATATGCCATAAAATCAAAACAAACAAAAGAAACATTGTGAAAAAATGCCAAGCCAAAAACCTATTCTTTGATTTAATTTATATTATCTTCAGTCTCTAGAGCATCATCGTATTCTCGATTTGGATTTGATATATGTGACAAGTAGGTTAAGATTCTGCAACCAGAGATTCTACAAAATTATTGAAATTTCCCAACCAACACTTGCATATTTTGCACCATCAAATGAATTTGAATCTGTATTAAATTGTTTGGGCCTTGTGAACTTTTGCATGATGCTTACTGTCTTTGTTTAAGGCAATTTACTATAAATGGTATGTCACAAAGGAACTGCAACATGCCTAAATCCTCCAAAATTTGCACCCATGTCTAAATGAGAGTGCATTTATATTTAAAAAAAAAAATAACTATTTTGGAGTCTTCATAGGAAACAAATTATTTTGTATTTCTTATAAAGCATTTCCCAAATTTTCTTGACATGTTATCTGCATCATGGGCCAAAGTTTGAAACTCATAAACAACAAAGGAAAATACAATGGCAAATGAGTGAAATTGATGTGAAAAAAATTTCAAGACAACAATTTTTAGGGATTGATAAACACGTTAATTTGATGAATTCTCAAATTTTGTTATTTATTAACACTTGTAGCCTAAAATGTTGTTACCTCCATTAAACTGGAAATTTAAACACAGGGTCATTTTGTCCTCAATGAGAAGTAACTTCTGTTAGACGTCTCTTGTTTGTTTTTCAATTTAATTTGTTGGATATTGTTAATTGCTGTTTCTTACCATATTATTGACAGAATATACACATATGCTATTTTCAATATATATTTATTTTATTATACCTATTTTGAAAGTTACTGTTTTTTATATTGGCATATTTATTTCCCTTAGACCATAATTTTATTCTTCTAAATTGCAATAATTTGATATTGAATTAAATCGAGAATTTATTGGAATTCTGGAAATTTATTATAATTTGAAAATATCATGTTTATTTGTGAAATATAGAGCAATTACAAAGATACAAAAACCTAAACACATTTTCAATCAAGTGGAATTTAAGTGTTTTCAACATTTATGTCATTGTCACCAAATGGAAACTGGCTACATAATTATTTCTGTTTGTGATGTGGGTAGGTGCAATATATTAATTTCAGCATTTTTAGAGATTTCTCCCATATAATATCTACACAATCTTTTCCTGCATCTAATCCTAATTCTCCTCACACCTGGCACAACTGTATGGCTTGTAAAAAACTATAGCAGTGTTTATATAATATTATATATGTTTATATCATTATAAACAATTATAGCAGTGCTATCATTCATAGTTCAAATTATAGATAAGAAGAGATGTTGTTAACTAAAATGACATTGTGAAGTACTACAGATGAAAGCAAGATCCATGAAAATGTGCTGTTAATATGAAATAAGTCTGAGATATGCAACAAATTAAAAGTATTGTTGAGTCAGTGCAAAAATAAACTTGATGATTAATCAAGTAGATTTTCAATTTAATGGCTCATGTTCTACTCTAACAGACCATTACTACTCTGAAGTTTGGTGAATTTGGGCCATACTAAATACATCATACTTGCAGTTTTGTTCCAGACTAAGCTAAACTGTAAATCTCAACAATAAAACCATGATTGTATTGTTTTGAATGATCTCCTAAACATTGATTTTATGAAGTCAGTGATCTTTCCAATGAAAGAAATTCAAATTTTCTAATAGGGTATTGTCTATCCATTACCAATATTTCATTTTACTGAGTTCCCAATAATGATATCAAATTATCTCCTGATAATTTGTGCTCTTTTAAATACCAAGTGTCTTCAATTAGCCAGTTTGATGATGCCATCAATTTTCAAGGAATTGAAAGGAAAGACTAAATGAAAGCAAATAATATTCCAGAAGTAATAATAATAAAACGTTTTTTAAATTTTAAATTTAGACTTACTTTTAATATTTGCAGCAGCTTCCATCATGTAAATGTTGTGACAAACATTTATTAAAGTCATCTAAATCAAGCACATGGCCCAAATTCAGTGAGAACTATGCTCACAACAATGAGGAATTGAGCTATTTGACGTAATGTAATGGTTAGTAAATTTATTTCACCAAATCAGTTACAGATAAGTAGTGAGTTCAATGTAATGAGTTGGTCGGTCAACTTGACACCCCCAAAGCTAGTGGAGGTGGGCAGGCGCAGGAACTATGATTGGTAGCTGGCTTGTTGGGGTTTAGCATAGGTGAGTTACCAAGCTCTATATAAAGGGCTGGAATGAGAAGGAGGGCAGTTTTTCAGTCTCAGAAGTGGAGACTGTGCCCATCGCTATGTCAGCAGGAGAGAAAGAGACGAAATCATTTATCTTTTTGTGACACATTCCAACACAAGCTATTTCGGCATTTACTTTTGTCTGTAGCAAGATGGCGGAAAGACCGTTCGACATAAAACTGATCTTTAAATTCAGTGGTGATACGAGTGGACAGTCTGTAGTTGAATGGATCGAAAAGGTGGAACTGGTCTGCGAATTATGCGAAATCACGAAGATTGAACGGATTCTTCCACTGCGCTTGAAAGGCGGCGCCCTTGCTGAGTATAGGCAGTTGAGCAAAGAACAGAAAAGTGATATTGAGGAAATAAAGCGCGCTCTACTAACCGCGTTTGTAAATGACCAGTTTGTGACCAATGACCAATTCCAGGCACGGCGTCTACGATCTGGCGAGACAGTAGATGTATGTTTGGCGGAATTAAAGAAGCTCGACGTACCGATCGCACCGTTTCCTGAAGAATGGATGACCTGTGATTCGTGTCTGGATTGCCTAGTCATATTAAGCAGATACTCTGGGCATCACCCAGAATGGAAGACATGACGTTCAATCAATTGTTGACCAGAGCCCGTGCTATCATGATCGACGAAGAAGAGGCTGATGAACCAGTGGCCGCAGTCGTTCAGCCAATTGAAGTCAAAGAGGATCCAACCCCAGCCAGTTGGAAATACCAAACTCACTATCAACAACGGTAACCCCATCACAGTCAGTGTGTTGGTTGTGGACAGCGCGTTATTAGGTTTTGATTTGCTCCTTGGGATGGACATTATTAAGGAGCTGGACGGCGTACGCATCACAGAGGCGGGCGAAGTCGAGTTTTCTGATCCGCCCATCTGTGCTGCTTTGAGGATTAACGAACCTGACTTCAGTGCAACTTTCGACCAGCGCAGGCGCGTATGGACCGCAACGTGGAAGTGGGCGGGTTGACGAACGCCCACGCCACTGAAAAATAGCAGAATATCCGGTTCCAGGGTATATCAGAAGCGAATACGAAAAGGAATTGCAGCTTTGGATAGCAAACGGCTGGCTTGCGCCGTACCTCGAGGAGAAGCTAGGGCCACCTCGAGGACTGATTCCGTTGATGGCAATAGTGCAAGAGAATAATGGGAAAGTGAGACTGGTCATGGACTACAGGGAATTGAATACCTTTGTAGATGCATATACGGCCAACGCGGACGTTTGTGCCCAGAAATTGCGGGAATGGCGACAGCAATGGAGCAACGTGGCCACCCTCGATTTAAGAAGAGCCTACCTCCAAGTCCGAGTCCACCGATCACTCTGACCCTTTCAGACTGTCATGGTAAAAGAACAGAGATATTGCTTCACTCGATTGGGATTTGGTCCTAATGTGGCTTCAAAAATCATGTCAGCGATTATGAATGTGGTCATGTCGCAGGATGAGGAAATTCGAAGGGCAACGTCATCCTACATTGACGATGTTTACGTCAATGAAAACGTGGCCTCTTCAACGAGGGTTAAGGAACATCTGGAGCGCTTTGACTTGGTGTGCAAGGCCCCAGAAATGTATTGACATAGTTATAATCATCTGTGACAAGCAAGAGTTGTGTTGATAAGGGTAAAAATGGTAAATGGTAAAGTTTTAAAATTTGTTTTAAGTGTAATGTGATGTGATGTGTTTGTGTGTGTGTAACTTAACTAGACAAAAATTGGTGTGCAGTTATGTTTTTTAATAATTGCATAAATTTGGCTTTAATTAGTAATCTCTAAGTGTGTGTAAATTATATCTCTTTCTCCAGCATATTACCCTACAAAAATGCTGATGTGAAATCAATTGTCTCAACTTGCAAACTCATAACAAATGTTGCTAACATCACCAGAGACATAGATTTTTGGCTGCAGGTTGGAGAATCTGCTTAAAAAATATTAAAATCTTCTTTCACCTTCATGCACACAAAAGAATTGGATCAAAAGGACGTTTTTTTTTGGTGGGGGGTTGTTGACATTGTTATTATTTTAACTACTTTCACTCCATTGGGAATGTTTGTTGTTATAAAAAGCAATGATTTGAATTTTAATAAAATCCAAGCATATGAAAGTGAATTAATGCATTTTTTGTTCTTTGAGAACTTAAAGCTAAACTATTAAACACTATTCATAAAGTTGTTTATTTACAAGAATAATTTTAAATTTACAACATTCTAAAAATGCTAACCAGCTAATACAATGTTTATTATTTATTAATTTATAAAGAAATATTTTTATTCACAAATTTATTAAATGTGTGATCAAGAATAAATAGATAATGAGTAACTGTTATTCTAAATTTTGAAAAAAAAAATTTGCAAAGCATTTTTTTTTGTCCAATAATTTATTTATATGTTTATAAAATTATAAATAAATATTGGAGTGAAGATAATAGAGAATAAAAAAATGTCCTTTTGTAAGCACAAAAGTTAAAGCTTGCCAAATCTTCTGCATAACATGGGCAACAAGGCAGGCATTTGTTATTTTCTGATTATCTTTCTTTTTTAGTTATCACCCACATTTCTAACCAGTGAAAGGCATAGATTCATATACTTTACAATTTTTCAGATTTTGCTGGATTATAGCCTAGTGGATTAAATAGTTGGTTTGTGAATTTTGTGACATAGTAATGTTATAGACAAGCGTATGGTTGCAAGAAAGAAATACGACAACAGCAGAAACAGATCTAGGTGATTTATTTCAATAGGAACGTGTGGTTTTGGGACAGCTACCTTGTGGTATAGTTCATAAGCCGGCTGCGACCTGGGTTGATCTCTCATAGCAGTTCCCGCTGGTTGGCGTGGCGCTACTGCTGCTGACTGCTCAGACCGACCGTGAACGATTTCTTCCCTGGCCTCCCGTTGACTGCTGTTGTACTTCCCCGTGCGACCCCTTTTATGGCGTTTTTTATGGCTTAACAGGCTCAAAAAATGACGCGTGTATAATTAGGAGGGAAGCATTTTTATTGGTCGAAAAATAGAAACACTTTAAAATATTTTATTTTTCGACCGGAACTCGTGCGTCAGGCATATGCGCAAACGACGATAATGGTTATTTTGTGACGGGGCCTCGTCCCGTTCACATCCGGCTCTCACTCTTAAGTATGTTAGTTTATTTGCCTGCAAATCAGCCGAGATGTGTCTTATTTTATTTTATAACAGTAATTGTGAGTTCAATCCCTGGTCAGGCATTATGTATTTGGATTCAGTGCGAGCAATTGAGCAGTACTATTAATATTAACAAGATGAGATATCCGTAGGCAGTAGAACAAGGAGAGTCAATCTCCATAGATTAAATAATGGCTTCAGCTGAGAATTTACCTTTAGTTAAAAGCTCAATACACACTTGATGAGGGTCAGAAGGTACAATGACCAAAACATTGTGACAACAAAGATGAGGACTTGCATTTGGTTTCAATACTTACACATTTCCAATGTTCACTGATTAGTTACATCCACTGGAAACTATAGTGACATGGTTAGAGTAAATTTAAATGTTTTGCATCCAGCAAAGTAAGAAAAACTTTATGAAAGCAGAAGTAAATGAAGAAATTTGAAGATCAATATTATCAAATGTAATTAATTAGACATTATTTTTTTTATACAAAAGTTCCATCCTATTCAGTTACGGCATCATAAAAAAAAACACAATACTGTCACAACAACTGTCTCTTTTACATGATTAGACAACATTTTAGTAGGATCAGAAATTTCCAACATGCAAGATGCTAGTGGCCTCACCAGTAGGCCACCAGTGGGCCTCTGGCGATCTGCCAGTGGTAACATTGTTGAGATAAACACACCAGATGTCCGACAGCAGACCACCAGCAGTAAACGCTAGTGGCATGTTACTCAGTGGCATATTGGTTTGGTTGCATCTAGGGTTATGCCATCTTGTCCAATTCAAAGATAGCATTAATATGCAATGCAGTAATCTTTGGTAAAGTATCTCACCAAATTCTGAAACACTCCAAAATCTTAGCTTAGCTCATTTTCAACCTCTCTTGTATTTATAATGGTTGAAATTTACTGTTTCTTCTACTTCATTAATGGCTGGTTGTGGTGAAGAAAATGGTGACTGACTATGATAAAACAAATGGCAGTGTTTTGATATACTTATAATTCTTTTGTATTCATTCATTTAATACCTTCTACTTATCTGCATACGAACTGTTGTGTGATTTCGCGTTGGTTCACGTCACGTGATCTTGTGTTTATAAATAATGGTGGGAGACCTCTTTCTTTCTCTCTGGCGTCCGTTCGTCCATACCTTCTAACTATGTAACTGGTATGCTTTTTATTCATGTTGAATAAAACCTTAATGTTCAACTTTTTAAAAAGGTCGCTTTTCATTAAAATTTATTCAACATAAAAAATAAATGGATGCCATTCTGAGACCCAGTCGATTTGAGGGATCGTCGGAGACGACCGCTGATGAATGGAATCACTGGTACCGTACCCTTGTCAATTGCATCAACTCTCTGATAGTATCTCACCGTGACAGTATCTCACCGTGACAACCCTCCTAACAAGCTCAGCATACTAATTATATATCACCCAGAGTCTATTCCCTGATATCAAACTGCACGACATTCGAGAACGCCATTACATTCTTCAATCTACTTATGTCAAACCAGTTAATTCTGTATTTGCTCGTCATCTGCTCGCCACTAGAAAACAACAACCAGGTGAATCTATTGATCGGAATTGATTCTAACTTTAAAAAATCTTTCCAAGGATTGCAAATTTGAAGACGTCACTGCTTCTCAGCATGCCGAACAAGCAATAAGGGATGCTTTTATCGCAGGCCTCACTTCCCCAGTGATACGACAGAGACTACTAGAAAGCTGTGAAATTAATTTGGATAATGCGGTAGCAACCGCGAGAAGTCTCGAAATGGCCCAACACAATGCAGCAGCTTATGCCACTTCGTTAGTTGTAGCAAAAGCATCAATTTATCCAGAAGAATCCAGTAATAATTCTACAGATGAATTAGCTAAAGAATGTGCTGCTTCTACCAGAACTAATCAAGCAGTTCGCTACGCCAGATGTCAATTCTGCGGGCGTGAGAATTATTCTCGATACAATTGACCTGCAAAAAATGCTGACTGCCTTTTGTGTGGAAAAAGAGGCCACTTCTCCAAAGCTTGCCGGTCTAAAAGAGACATCACCTAATATAAAAACCAGCACTGCTTTTATTGCTCTCACATCTTCATCCCAATACAGACCCCGCGCACAATGCTCCATAGTAGTTGTAACTATTAACAACACTCGTCTGAAAGCCATGGTAGACAGCGGAAGCACTCATAATTTCATAAAGTTGAACGTCGTGAAATCACTTGGCCTTCTGATACTACCTTCCAGTGACACAGTAAGTATGGCTTCCTCTAATCTCACGAGCAAAACCCAAGGTCACTGTATTGCATCTATCGCAATTAATGGAAAAACATACCCTGATATTCATCTGTCTGTTCAGCCCAACTTATGTACTCCTGTCATACTTGGCCAAGAATTCAGGCAACTACACGACTGTGTGGAATTGCTTTTTAAAGGAGATATATATCCTTTACAAATCTATAACACCGCTCAGATGAAAATAGACCCACCTGCTCTTTTTGCCAATTTATCAGATAACTGTAAACCAATTGCAACAAAGAGCAGGAATTACTCTGCATTTGATTTTGGTACTTATAACCATTAAGTCTTTCTCATGATGCCACTCACAGAATATAGTTGTGCATTACCTCTCCTTATATTATAGTCTTAGCACTCACACCCTTCAACCCTTTCAGTAATCCTCTTCTTCGAATGGCTCTTAAGCCATCTATAAAAATCCTTTACAAGTCATAAATGAAGGAATTATTTTAAATTTATTCAGAAGCTATTAAAGTAACTTTGCTAGCACAATTCTTGGTAAACATGTGATGATATTTTCTGGTAGAAACAAAGATCCATTATTGCTATTGATTTGTGGCATTAACATCTATGAAATAAGAAAAACAACATTTGGGGAAAAACATTACTTTTAGAGTCTCAGTGGTTGATAGTTGTTTTCTGCATTGTCTACATCCCATCTAACCAAGTGGCTCCTTTTTATTTGGAATTTTTCATAAATATGCAAATCAGTAGATGCCATTTATGTTTCAAACTTTCAGCTCAAGCATTATGTTTAGGAATGTTATCTTTTATTCATTATTAATTTTTGATAGATATCTGTCTTCTGATGTTACTTTTCACCACAGCTACTCCAATCGACAGTAAACTATATGGATTGGAAACAAGAAATAGACTCCAGGTTAGATTGAACTTACAGCCTTTTTACTCCAGGAAATCTATGTACAGCAGCTGCTCTACAGATTAAGCTACTGGAACTTTTGTGTTTGGCAGAAGATCCAGTTTAACCATTAAACATTTTCCATTTTCCCCTTGGATGTTTGATGCCATATTTGTGATTATTTTTACCACTATTATTATTAATATTAGCAGTGGTGGTGGTAATATTGATTTATTCTTTATTAGATAAAATATTGTCAACCAATATTAATTTTTGATTGGTATTGTTGTTGAGAAAATGCTCACAATCCCCAAAACGAACAGACTGGTCAGGTCGAGGAGAGAGAAAAAAAGGAATAGCACTTGAGTTGCAAAATATATTGCCACTTTTTCATGATGTATAACTGTCTAATAATATGGAAGGTAAATTTAGTAATAAAAAAAGATTCTCCCTTCCTTTTTATGCAACTTCAGGGATTACATAGTAAACCTGTCATGTGACCACAGTAACTCTAAAGGGTTAGTACAGAAAATGTTTAGTAAGCATTTGAACAACACAAGGTAAATACTCTTCTCCTTTCCTGTCTAACCAACAGTTAATTTCTCCACAGTATTTCTGTCAGCTTAAGTTTTTTTTCTCTCTTAGTATTAGTAGTAATATTATCTTGAATTTTTATAAGATGAAGCATTGACAGTCATCAGTCAATTTTGACTTCTTTAATTTCTATTGTTTTTCATCAAGTAGTATTAGTATTAATATTGAATTTTTATTAAACATTGAAAATTATAGTTTTCCTCTTTTTCTTTCATCTTGATTTGACTTGCTTTTCAAAACAAGTATTTTGAATGTTAGTCTCTGATTGGAATTAAACAAAATGGATTGGAAATTAATTGTTGACAATGCTTCATTTGATAAAAAAGCAAATTCTCTTCCAGTTATATTCCTCAATATACTTTTGCAAAGAATATTGATTTGTGCTACAAAAATTGCATAAAACATTCAGTTGGCATTTGTTTTTGCTGTTGAATGAAAAGAAAACTCAATCATAAACCATGTGGTACGTAATGGAGCTTAAAAAACCAGGGTACATGTACACTGATATTTCTGAAGAAATGTTAGCAGCCTTCATTGATATTTATGAAATGGCTTAATCTTCCATAAATAATTTAAAGAAAGAACTGAATTTATTTGAATTATTGTTTTTTTTAAAACTAATTGTTCACCTAATAAAAGGCTCAAGTGCTACTCAAGGTAGACAGTTACTGTTTGAAGTTGGGGCATGGAAGAAGAGGAGGTAAAAATAGATAACTCTTTGTATAGCTCCAGTAAGTACCTGACTCTTCATGTTATCCTCTACCTTTAAAAGAACCAGGTCAGGCTGAAAATGGAGTCCTGTTGTTATATTTGGGCAGGAGTGGTTTGGTCTTCACTTTCTAGTCTTGACAGAGTTCAGAAGTGTCTCTGAGTCTTTGTGGGTGACAAATTATTCTCCACCCAACAACCTCTCTCTCACAGATGACACATGGCAAGCCTCTTACTGCTCTTCTATGGAAAGTGCTCCCATTAACTGCATTCCTTGCTACCACCAGGTCTAAGCCTCATGATTAGGACTCACCATGTCACTCACATTGCAGCAAACCAAGCACACTCCCTCTGTATTCCATTGGCAAGAAGGAAATTACACTAAAATAGCTTCTTGCCACAAACCACTACTCTGTAGAACTGACTCCCAAGAGGATGTTTCCCCGATCACTACAATGTTAACCTGTTCATATATAGTCTACCATTATCTTCCCCTCGTATTTGTATAAACTACTACTTAATAATCTATCTTGACTGGACACTCAGGTTTTTTTTATTGTAAAAAAATAAGTGTGATATATGAGGATATTTATGAAAGATAACTGTTAACTCTAGGCTTCAGTTGTTAAAGATGTGAGAGTCCGTGTTTTTGCCAAGCATCGTCTGGCTGTGTTCAGGTGTCCATTATTTTGGCTTTAGGGAATATCTTGTATTACTTTTTTTCTTGTTCCTGTGTTGCCATTTCTTGTTCATTCCTAATGAACCAGAGTGTGGTATTCTGAACATGTGCCCATTTCCTCTGTAACATGTTTTCTTCTACTAATCTCCTAGTCTTGGATATGATGATAAACTACATCGGCCAGCAATGCCTCTGACTAGAAGGTTTTGAGGAGTGTAGAACCACCTCTTAATTGCACCTGTTAGAATCCCAGCTATGGGCAAATAGTGAACTTCTTACAATTTCTTAAATCAAAGTGTATTCAAAAATATAACTTCAACATAACTGCAAGGTGCGATGGATAAATTGTTGCCTAAATTATACAAAAATGAAAATAACACTGTAACTTCATTTTAACACATATTTACCAAAATTACATAATATCTTAAAATACTAAAGAGTAAATTTATTCAATAAAATCCCCATTAGCTTCGACCACAGCCTCCAGATGCCTTCAAAATCTCCTGCATCTCTTCTAGGTGATCTCCTTGTTTAAGTTGGTGAATACTGCCATAATCTTTGCCTTCAGTTCATTTTTGGTGTTACAAGGAGTTTTGTTGGGCTCTCACTCAGCTGCACTTCCATACATAATATTCAAGAGGATTGCATTCTGGGATCAGTGGTCAGATGTAAGAGGTGATATGGTTACAGAAATTGTCTAACAACTACGACTGGGTTCTCCTGCTTGTGTGGCTTGGTATCAAGAAAATCTTGACCCAAGACAAAAAAAAAAAAATCCATGACAGTGCAGGTCAGGGAAATGAGCAAAGGTACTTAAGTTATGAAAAAAATGTAGTTTCTCTGTCAGATAACTTGTGTTGTATAACAAAAGTAAAAAAAAAACTGAGGAAATCACATTTCTTCTATATAACCACTTTGGTGATCATGTGATAAGGGGTCATCATATCTTGATCACTCTGTGGGGTCATTACATATTGGACAGAGCCAAACCATCTCCCATTCATCAGAAGGTGATGGATGAGGAGAAACTGCAGCTGCACGAGCATCACTTCATCTTCACTTGCTAACAGAGTCAACTCGAGCAAAAACAGGTGCTTCAAAGAGTTACCTGCGCCATCCCACCCTGTTTAACCCTGGCCATCCTGAGTATCTGAAAAATGATGATGGCTGGCTGGAACAGATACTACCCTTTGATCCTCATCATTTTGACAATTGTGGCACAAGTTGAGGTGATGTTGGTCATCTCTATCATAAATTTAACTAATCTGATTTACGACCCATTCATTCATTGACCATTGAATGCTATTATTTTTTGCTTTGAGGCCTTTTTATACCCTGAACAAGTCTCACAATTAAGCTGTTTAAGCTTTTTCTTTCAGTTATTTTTAAAAAATGTAGGAGTGCCACCATGATACAACAAAAGCATTAATTCTTGGTTTAGTCATTTCAGCAGTTTTACCATTGCTTTCAGAAGAAATGTATTTTAATTTCCAGGCATTTAAAACTTCTTAAAGGATTATAGTGATGTTATTATGAAGGGAAAAAGTAAGGTCATTGTATTGGCAAGATGCTAAGGTAAACTTAGAAGTATTGGTCTAGATTATGTTCATCTGTTGACCAAATTCTGACAAATCATTTTTTTTCTTTTAGAAATTAGTATATATATATATGAACCACAGTTCCTTTGTATATACTTTGATAATCCCTTTACATAAGGTAGGCAGACTGAAGCTGTTTTCTGTGTGCTGCTATCCTCTTCTAACCTATTATCCTAGTTTGTTGGAGCTGCTGCCATGTAACCAGGGTGGTAGTTATATTGTAGGGTACTGCTTATACTGACCATTTATTGTTTGTATGCTTTTGGATTGCCACTTATGACTTTTGCTCAATGTTGTAAGCAGTAGACGACACTTCTTTTTACACTGAATGGATGGTGGGAGTTGAAGTTGATTTAGTTTTTGGTGAATGTTGGCTTGTGGTATACAGATGTCTTGAACTTTCTGCTCTGTTCAAAATATTAGTACGTCCAGGAAGGCATGTTGTAATTTTCTTATTCCATTGTGAACTGTATCAATGATCTTATTTAGTTCCCATGGTCCAGTAGTAGCTAGATATCCTCCTGGTATGACCACACTATGAAGATGTCATCTATGTATCTCAGCCATAGGGTTGGTGTTAGTGGTGTTGACTCTAATGTCATTTCCTCATAGTATTCCATATAAAAGTCTGCCATTGCTGGTGATAATTGCTCAGTCTCCATCCTGTCAATATGTCTGATCATATTCTTAAGTAGTTTGCATACAGAAAGTTAGCATCTCATCGGGTTATTTATTGGTATACTGATCTGTCCTCGCAGGGAGTAGTCTGAAGCCAGTCTGTCCTTCACTACCAAGAGTGCCTCCTCCATATCCAGGCTTACCATTTGGTTGGATTGGATGGGATCTTTCATTATTTCCATGAAGTGGACAGAGTTCTGAACACATGATTGTCTTTTTGATTAATGAATTGATCATATCGACTAGGAAGCAACTCAGAAGGTGGCACACGGAGCCTTGGAAGCTAACAATTGTCCTGAGCAAAATACCATCTCTATGAATCTTTTAGGAGACCATATATGTAAGGTAGCTTAGTGTAGCACTGTGACAACTGCTTGTATGTCTTAAGAGTGACATGGCCCTTGTTCCTGATTAGGATCTGTGACATTTTGAATTCTGTTTTCATTGTAAGATATTTCTTTACTGTAGCTGCCATTTGCAATGAGGTTTTCCAGGTTTTTGTATATTCTGATTTGTCCATAACTATAGTTGCATTGCCTTTGTTAGAAAGTAGTATGATGATGCTTTCATTCCTCTGTAGAGTTTTGATTGCCAGCCTCTTCAGTTTCATGATGTTTGATTTGGGCGGCTTAGCTTTCTCCAGTGTCTGTCTCACTTTCCATCTTAGTTCATCCACATGAGACTAAAGGAATTTCAAGGCTATTTCCTTGATTTGAGCAATGATGTTCAAGTACGGTATCTGCCTGATGAATGTGGCTAAGGCGAAACTCTTGTTTAGAACTGACTCCTCAGAGCTACTCAGCTGGTGTTGATTGATACTGACTATTGCCTTTACTGATTGGTGAAGGACCTTGTTTGTCATCTTCTGGCCTTTCAACCTACTTAATTGTTAAATAAAGGGTTCAGTTCACAAATTCAGTCACCTGAAGAAGGCCAGAGCATATAATGACGAAAACACTGTGAAGATGAGGATAATAGTCCGAATAATATAAATACAAGTAATCATAATACCTCATCTCAGAGATCTAGACAGATAATAAAAGAATAGTCATATAATTAATATTGAAATCCATCCTTAAAATATTATAATCCTCCTTGGTCTGGTGCTTCTGCTATGGATTTGATAATTCTTGAGGAAATTTAAAGAATCTGCAATGTTATCAGTCCTGACCTAGCATCTCAGCCTCACTCATTTTCCCACCACCATGACATAGATTCTCAGTGCCTTTTCTATAAATATTTTCATGGTAATTCTTTTTGCTTTTCTCTTTGGTACTTTGACTTTATGAATTTAAGTGCAGTACTAGATTGGCAGCTAGGTCTCATCATTTTACAATTGAAATTGCTAGATGTAATGGTAAGTTATAATGGCAAGTTCTAGGCTAACAGTTTTTTTTCTTACACTTCTCACTTGCAAAACTCTCTTCTGGCCTGTTGCTTTCTAATCAATTTCAATCTTCAAAAATTTAAATGCTATTGAGGTGAAATGAGTAAAAACAAAAAATAAAATTTCTGGATGAAGGTATTGGTGTTTTATAGTAGTTGGCTTCATGCCAGACAAAAAAACCCAATGTTTTTATCAAAAAAACTTGTTTTCTCTTTGTTTTACATTGATGTTTATTTGGTCCGGTCAAAACTCAGGATAGTCAAACAATTTTCAAGCAGATTTGGCAGTCCCCATCGACATCTTTTAGGTGGGAATTTTCACAACTAGCCAGTGTTGTATTCATTGTAGGTACTTGCTTCATCGATTGGATGTGATGCTTGGAGCCTATGTGCAGAAAATGACTTTTTATTTTGTTCTTTCCTTTCACTGCATTCACATCCAGCTGGCATGCAGAATGAATCAGAAAGCGATCTAATTGCAACAAAGCATAAAACAGTGTTATGTGTCTCATTTTATCAAAGTTATTTGTGTGATTTTCCTTTTTGTGGATTCTATAAGCTTTCCTCTCTACATTGTATATGAAGGATACTAATGTAAAAGTCAGAAGAGAATCTGTTTTATTTTTCTTATTTCTTCTGAGTATGCAAGGCATTGTTTACTAAGAATTGCTTGACCTGAACAGGACTAGCATTACTAAAGGTCATGTAAAATTATAGCTGATTTAGATGCCAAAGCTCAATTGCTTGTTGCACTGTTAACGGATTGTATAAAGACTGGTGCATTTGAGTTGAGGCATGTTAAACTTACCAGACTGGGCATACTCTGATTAGTAGCAGCTTCTGTGCAGAAAATTTTCAAATATCAGAGGTTTTGAAATTCCAACCATTTTGAAAAATTTTAATGCAGACCACTACATGAATCACAAAGGAATCTGATTTGTTTACACATGTTGTCAGTTATTGAAGAAAAATGTTTGATCATATTGAAGAATTGTTTTAATTTTCTTTTTAAGAAGGAAAAAAAATATCTGTAGGAAAAGTTTGAAAACTTTAATATCCCCTAAATAATTGAGAGCATGAAAGTTGGCCTTTTGCTATTAATTGGATCAAATAAATCTTGTGATTAGACAAGACTATTTTCATACCATTTTTTTTTTTTTTTGTCGACTGATTGATGAAAGTCACAACAAAAAGCGTCAGTCTAATTTGAGAATTTGTTCATATAATATATTAGATCTCTCTTGGGGAGCAATCATTAGTTTTTTAATCTTAGGAAATTGAATTACTGCATGGTGGGGGTGAATAGCAAAATACACAGTATCTACCTTAAAAAAAATTAATGTAAAGGGCAGTGCTACTTAGACACTTTGGTAGACCTAGCCATCTCCGTAAATGGGAGTTGATCTTTTTTTTCTATAAGTTCTACGGTAGAGGTAGTGAACTCAGAGATGGACAAAGGCCACAATATACCCTAACCCTAAACCCTAACCCTGAACCTAACACAGTATCTACCTTAAATCATTTTTTTTTCTTTGCAGAGGATTTACTTAACTAAACCTGTTAATGTTTGGGGATAAAGAATTTTTGGTTTCACTTAATTTTGGCATTTTTTTCTTATGAATCAGTCATTGTTATTATGGGATATAGCAGATGTAAAGCTGTCAAATTTTACTGAGTCATTCTAAATTTTATGAAATCACTGACTGGATTTTGATCCTGAAGCAAATAAAACAAATCAATGTACTAGTTTAATTAAACTATTTAAAATCCTGTTTGAAAGATAATAAAATTTTTTTGATTATACTCAAAAGAATTTGAAAGCAACACCAAAAGTTGACATTTGAGATAACCTTCACCATATTACAATAACAGATATGTTTTTTTCATTCACCGAATCATTTCAGCCAATTAATTCATGTCATGGCAAATATTGTCTTTATTAGTATTGTCTCAATCTGCTCTTTCTCCTCAATATATGTCATCTGTTAGTGCTGCCAAATGATGGAAAGTTAACAAAGCAATATAATTGCAGATGCAGATGTTCCAATGAGAGTGACAGTCTCAGTCCCTAGACCTAACAGTGCTTTTTTTTTCCAGTGTTGTCTTTGGGCTGTTTTTTGATCTGTCATTTGACATTTATTCAGCACTATTTGCTTGCTTCACCTCTTTTTAGACCTTCACACAGTCACAGCCTCTATTGAAATTGATAACTTGAATCATACTCTCTCCTACTGACATTCATATTTAGTTACTCTATGTCACTCATGTAGACATCTTTGAAAGAAAGATGGGCCTGACTTTGGTTTCTCTTGCTGGATTCCATTGAATTCCATGTAGAGCACATGGCCCAAAGCAGGATGAAGAGATTGCCTTTTACAAACTGTATTTTTGCCACTATACTTTTTATTCTAATTTTTTATTTTACTATTGTTCATCCAATGCAAGTCCCAAGAGCCACTCAATGAAAAGGCTTACTCAAGTTGTTAAAAGGATTTACAAGGAAGAAACTAAAGATGCATATTACGAAGATATGTACTACAGATAAGAGTTAAGCCTCAATTTTAAGAAGTTAAGAGGTTTATTATCAGGGAAGCATCCTCTCAGGAGCCCCTTCCATAATGCAAATTCTGGGGACGAAGCTGTTTGTGTAGACCCTCCTCTTTATGAATGGAATATAGAGAGAGGATGTTGATTCAGTGTGCATGAATTGACTCCTCTTCATTGCCTTCATATTCCATTGGTTAGGAAGAAGTTCCATATTTTTGAGGTAGAAGGCATTGAGATGCCACTCTTGTCTAAATTAGAATTTCCATGCCTTGTGTCTGTGAAGCAGTGTGGCTGTGCAAATTGTAGCCTTTTTGAAAGGGCATCATAAGTTTTTATCTGATACACTGATGAAAGATAAAAATATAGAGCAGTATTAAATATTGTTACAATCATCGGTTTGTTTCAGATTTTTTAAAAATCCTTAGATTTTAATTTTTTTTTTTTTCGCTATTTTTGATTGTGGACAAGATATTTAAGATGTGGGAATTATGGATAAACAAAAGCTGTTTGCTGTAGATAGAAAAAAACCTTAGATCATTTATTTCAAGAAATTTTTTCTTCCATTATGCAGATGAAAAGACCAATATTATAAATGCTCATAAAAACCAATGCATGTTAATATGCTTGCAACCATGGTTGCTGCTGTTGCCAAGAGTTGTTTCAATTTACTCTCTCCTCCAAGTCACTCTTTATACCTTCTTCCATTTTCTCAAGTCAAATTTACATTTCTCAGTTTTTAGAAAATGCTGTACTGGTTTCTCTGCCAACAAACAATATTTCGGAGGTCAAACCAGGAACATTTCTTTATGATATAAAAAAGCTGTGTCTTATTTCCTTTGGAGACATATCAAGCTTCAGTTAGATTCTAATGAACTGATATGGAAACAAAAAAAATATAAACAATTTTATTACACAGATATTTTCTAAACTTTTTAATCAATTTTTATATTTTAAATGTGTATGTACACATTGAGGAGTTGCTAAGAAACCCGAAGCATGGTGTACTCATGAAAATTAGCTTGGATTGAGGAATTGGATAGCCTAGTTAAAATTCAAGTTCATTACATCCATTTATGTGCTAATACTCTTGGGAAAGTATGAATCCATCTCAAGTGCTAGCTATGGTAAATAGCAGAACAGTTTGGACCCTATGGCCTTGATTGGCAACATGTCTAGGAGAAGCAAAACTCTAAATTTAACCCAAACTGGATAGGGTTGGGCTCCATGTTGTTTACCCAGGAAACACCACTGCTGTTGTGACTGCAGTAGATGTGGTACTCCTATGACCCTAAGAGGTTACAGGACTCATGATCCTAAAAATATCTACATGGTTTTAAAATTGTTCATTTGAAAATGATTTGAATTAGGATTTTATTATTATGAGGGGGATGCTGAAATGGTTTCAGCCTGAACCATTTCCCAAAATATGACAAAATTTTTATTTTTGTAGGGACTGATAACTTTTTGGTACTCCATCATATCTTTATTTCTTGTTTCTTTTACTTGATATTTTGAATACTCTTTCTTATAAATTAATTATTCTTACAGATACCACTATTAATAATGTTTTCGTCATTTAATGGTCATTTCAAAGAGAATAAAACACTAATTATAGGGAAGACAGGCAGGTAATTTTTTTGTTTACCTTGAAAAATAACTTTCAATAACAACCAATTTTCTCTGACATTTGCTCATTTTTTGTCAGGTGTTTGAAAATGAAAAAAAAAACAAACTTT
Organism: Acanthosepion lycidas; assembly: GCA_963932145.1. Classification (NCBI taxonomy): domain Eukaryota; kingdom Metazoa; phylum Mollusca; class Cephalopoda; order Sepiida; family Sepiidae; genus Acanthosepion; species Acanthosepion lycidas. The sequence continues at coordinate 98,844,919 of OZ010600.1, forward strand.
CTTCTGCATTTTTCTTCTGGTAAGAGACCAAGTGTAAATATGTTCCTGTGTAACATATTGCTGTATTGTTCCTTTCAGTTGGTTATTTGGTTTGATTTATAAAAACAAACAAACAAACAAAAGAAATAAAACAATGAAAGAAAGCTGAATTGGTATAAAAGCCAAAGAAAATCTTCAAATGGCTTTTATTCAGAGGCTAAAATAAATTTAAAGAAATTCACATATGTGTTTCCTATAGGTCTGTAGATACATATTCAAATACTCCTGTGAATATTGTCTGCATTTCTTAGCATTAGTGGCTACCATTGTAGAAATAGGCAAATTTTTTACAGTAAATGCACAGCTATAAGTTCACTGACACCACTCTGATTTCTACAAGTGTTGAGTATACACTGGCTGACTCTGGACTAGTTGGCACCAACAGCCATCTGATCGTGGCTCTGGCCAGTAAGCATGTGCTGTGTATTGGGTGCTGAGCTGATCTATATTAGTAGCAAATTGACCAAGCTGGGAATTGTATATGACTCTTTTTCTCTTCATGTGTGTCATGGTTGGAATGTTTCTGTGTGTTTGTACATTTACCCTTCAGCATTCTATCCTCAGTTGGGTTCTGTTTCTGCAGTGTTCCATAATGCCATAAGTAAAAGAATTGTCGTTGCTGCCTCTGTGTGATTGTAGATTGGTATGTGCATGAAGTATGCTGGATGGTCAGCAATATAAGTATCAGCAAGTTGTATTTTATGTATTTTAAAATCTTATATGAATTTCAGCATTCCACCACAAAAGTTCAATTGACCCCGTCCCCGTATTTATTGACCCACTTCTGACTACCAGTCATTTATTGATCCACTGAATAGTCCCATCAACCCCCAGGGGCTGATATTGACCACTTTGGAGACCTCTGCACTAGAACATTGTTGGCAAAAATTTAGTGATCTAGCAGTAATCAAGTCTAGAAGTTTATTTCCAAGCTATCATTGCTGCCTCCTGATTGCCATGATGCCACTGATAAAAACACCAGGAATGGGTTCAGATTTATATTACTCAATCAATCATGATATAAAATTGCAAATGTTGCTAGAGTTTTTAGAAATGTCTCTTAATTGTTGTTTATACATTGTGAAAAAATACTATTTACATTATTTGGACTATCCGTTACCAATATTTCATTATACTGATTTCCCAATAATGATATCAAATTATCTCTTAATAATTTGTGCTCTTAAATACCAAGTGTCTTCAATTGGCCAGTTTGATGATGCCATCAATTTTCAAGGAATTGAAAGGAAAGACTAAATGAAAGCAAATAATATTCCAGAAGTAATAATAATAAAACGTTAAATCCGAACAACTTGATCAGTTTAGGTTTCCCTTGTTTTAAAGAAAACAATTTATTATGGAGTAATTCTGAAAATCTTACAAAATCTTTGACTTGCAAACATAAAAAAGGATATGACTGATATTCAAATAAGTAGCAAAATACTTTCTCATATTTCAAAAGAGATGCAGACTAATTGTTCTTTAAATGTTTTTCTTTAAACAAAACAATGAGACCAACCATATTCCAAAGAAGAGTGGTTCATCATGGAGAACTTAGACTGCACACATAATTGACAACATTTATTTAAAAATAAAATAATTATACCTGAAATAGATAATAGAATTTAATGAATATTTTGGTAAAATGCAATGCTAATAACTGAAAGTTGTTTATCTTTTTAACTTAAATAGAATTTACATGACTTCACATGATTTCTAAACCTTGAGATTTTAAATTTAGACTTACCTTTAATGTTTGCAGCAGCTTCCATCATGTAAATTTTGTGACAAACATTTATTAAAGTCATCTTAATCAAGCATATGGCACAAATTCAGTGAGAACTATGCTCACAACAATGAGAAATTGAGCTATTTGACGCAATGTAATGGTTAGTAAACTTATTTCACCAAAGCAGTTACAGATAAGTAGTGAGTTCAATCCTGACTGGGTGCTCCATACTTGCTGGCTTGTGACACATCTAAGCTATGCTTAATAAATCAAGAGTGTTTTGATTTTGCATCACACACTAAATACAACACATGTATGGTAGCATGGGAGAATAAACAAAACAACAATACCATTGGTGAGGTAAAATAAAAAGAAGATAAAAATTATAAATATAAAATTCTTTTGTATTTGCTGATGCAGCAGATGCAAGTAGAATGTCTTTGTGCAGGTGAGGTGTAGCAATTTTGAATGTGGGTAGAGTTGGTAAGGCATGGAGTTGATGCATTGGTGGGTCAGTTGACTGAGGTTATGGTAGTGAGGATACAAGAGGCCTGAAGTGGATTAATGAATCGTGATCACGCATAATTCTGGTTGGATGGGAAATCAAAGGAAAACAGCAATAACCATCCTGTGAGGAGGTGTGAAAAGATAGCAGAATTGTTGATATAAGGTTCTTTAGTTGACATTGGTAAGGGAAGCGATTTGGTGTAAGGGTGTTGTTAGTAAAACAAGGAGTTAACAGATATGTTGGGTCATAGTGAAGATGTTGAGAGGGGCCTGGAGTGGATTTGTCAAACCACAAATCTAACTTTGTTGATACAGAGGGTATGAGCAGAATGACTGTATGTGAGTATGGTGTGGATATTTGGAGGAGAGTGGCTCTCAAGCAGATATGTGTGTCAAATCAGTTGAATAGAATCACCATGTTGGTGTTGAGAGTAGCCAGTTTGTTGATCATGTTTTGTATCACTCATAAGCAGCATTCTTATAAATAAAATGTACAGGCTCCCAAGCTCATCATTTGTTTATATTATTTCTCTGGCAGCAACTTTCACGATTGGTTTATTTTATGTCTTGTATTTTTGATGGGATTTGTTTTGTGGGCCAGATATCATGCTCAGAGCCCCTGCACAAAAATGACCTTTTTAAGTTTTGCTTTCTTAATGCTCACATCTGGATGACATGCACAGTGAATCTGAAAGAAATGTAATTTGCAGCAGAGTATAATACATGTTAGCTGTTCAGCATTTTTATCCTAAAACCCAATGCTATGCTAAATAAAGGAGACGACTACACAAATACAAAATAATGTTAAATAACTCAACATTAACATTGTAAATCTCTTCTGAAATTATTGGGCACAAATATTAAAACAGTTATTGAGGCAAAATATCTTTCAGTATCGTTGAATTCATTGTCTCTACCTGAGAGATGCTTTGTTAGCTTTGCAAAGCACTACAGTTGAAATATTTCCTGTAACGTAGCCATTATTAAAACCCTAACATCAGCTGCTACACTAATAACAACCAATCTTCAATTTTGAGCATTTTCCCAATTTTAGAAAAAATATAAAAACTCTGCTGGGTCTCATATTTGCCTCAAAATGCATTTTCACTTTAGGTTATTTTGCAATAGTACTCATTTTACAGATATCAAACTATATATGTGATATGTGTCTTGGTAGATAGATACTCATATCATTTGACCAGCAAATCTTTTTCTGTCTTTTCATCTAGACTTAGCTCATCATTTTTTCTCCTTTTTTTTTATTTTAATTATATTGGTGATGCAGATGATTTGATCTAGAGTAATTCTATTTTTGGACTACTTAACAGTCAATCCCAAACATTTGAATGTTCTATTGTCCTGAGTACCTACTTTGAACATCCTTTTTAATTCTGAAATCACATCTTTCTTAAAATATTAATTTCCATAGAATATAAAATCATTCACAATGAATTACGAGAATACTGATCCAAGGTGGAAATTGGTTGGAGTAGAGAAACAAATTAGACACTGGTTTGAAGAAATGACCAAAGGTTTATTTTCATTTAGAAGATATGAAAATGTCTCTGGTAAGCAGTATACTGTGACATTCCAATGTGTGGTCTATGAGGTGTGGAGTGAGCATGTACTTAACCAGGTTGACTGCTTGGTAGCTATCAATTTGGGCTTGTCATGTGCCATAGTGTAGTCCATTATCTTTTTGTGTTCACAGGAGGTCATTTTCAAAGCATAATGGTCAGAATAGCAATTAGCCATGCTCCAGGTAACCTCTATGGTTAGTGTGCATGTGTGAAATCTCTCTTCTCTGTGCTCTGTTCAGCTCCTCTTATAGCCTATACAAGAGAAATGTATTGACATAGTTATAAGCATCTGTGACAAGCAAGAGTTGTGTTGATAATGGCTAGCACTCTGGTAATATGTGTTTGTTTTAAAATTTGTTTTGAGTGTAGTGTGATATGTGTGTGTGTGTGTGTGTGTGTAACTTAACTAGACAAAAATTGGTGTGCAGTTATGTTTTTTAATAATTGCATAAATTTGGCTTTAATTAGTTATCTCTAAGTGTATGTAAATTACGATATCTCTTTCCCCAGCATATTACCCTACAAAAATGCTGATGTGAAATCAATTGTCTCAACTTGCAAATTCATAACAAATGTTACTAACATCACCAGAGACATAGCTTTTTGGCTGCAGGTTGGAGAATCTGCTTAAAAAATATTAAAATCTTCTTTCACCTTCATGCACACAAAAGAATTGGATCAAAAGGACGTTTTTTTTTGGCGGGGGGTTGTTGACATTGTTATTATTTTAACTACTTTCACTCCATTGGGAATGTTGTTATAAAAAGCAATGATTTGAATTTTAATAAAATCCAAGCATATGAAAGTGAATTAATGCATTTTTTGTTCTTTGAGAACTTAAAGCTAAACTATTAAACACTATTCATAAAGTTGTTTATTTACAAGAATAATTTTAGATTTACAACATTCTGAAAATGCTAACCAGCTAATACAATTTTTATTATTTATTAATTTAAAAAGAAATAAATATTTTTATTCACAAATTTATTAAAGTTTAAATAAACAGAAAATGATGAGTAACTGTTATTCTAAATTTTGAAAAAAAAAAACCATTTGCAAGGCATTTCTTTTGTGCAACATTTATATGTTTATAAAATTATGAATAAAAAGCTTGTTCTCAGTTATTTATAAAATGATATATAATAAATATTTCATTGTAAATGGTTTACATATTTTGATACTTTTTTAAAAATTTTTGAATAAAAAAATTTTTCACATTTCACATGGTAAATAAGAATTATTTTTTATCAAAGGTAAATAGTAAACATAGCATTGTACTTGGGTCACATATTTTTTATAATCTTATAAATAAATATTGCCAAGGGAGTGAAGATAATAGAGAATAAAAAGAAAACATCCTTTTGTAAACACAAAAGTTAAAGCTTGCCAAATCTACTTCATAACCATTAGCAATAAGGCAGGCATTTGTTATTTTCTGATTATCTTTCTTTTTTAGTTATCACCCACATTTCTGACCAGTGAAAGGCATAGATTCATATACTTTACAATTTTTCATATTTTGCAGGATTACGGTCTAGGGGATTAAATAGTTGGTTTGTAAATTTTGAGATACAGTAATTGTGAGTTCAATCCCAGGCCAGGCATTATGTATTTGGATTCAATGCAAGCAATTGAGCAGTACTAATAATATTAACAAGATGAGATATCCGTAGACATGGGTAGTAGAACAAAGAGAGTCTATCTCCATAGATTAAATAATGGCTTCAGTTGAGAATTTGCTCTAAGTTAAAAGAGTGAGATAATAATTTAATTTTTAATTTAATAACTTAAATAATATAATTAAAATTATATTATGTCAGTTATGAATTTAAAAATTGAGAGTGAGATATTTATCCTACTCTCAGTTATTAAATTAAAAATTAAATTGAGATAAAATTCTCATTTATCAATTTAAACATTTAATAATTGAGTGAAATAATATAATAATAAAATTGTTAATCATTTCAGTTATTAAATTAAAAGTGTAATAACTGATCATAATTAATAAAATTATTTATCATTATCTTAGCTATTAAATAATGCAATATCATTATAGAGTTAACTCAATAATGTAAGAAATTTTTTATAGTATTTTAAATTAGTATAAGAAACAAAAATAACGAATTCTTATTTAGAATTCGTAAATTTATGTCAATTCTGGTCCACCATACTAAATGCGTCAACACCTTCAGCCATCAAATTATCAATGGAGACAGAAGAATAACAGGACCTTGTCGTCAAGAAATGCTTGTCTGGAAAATTTTATGCTATAAGTAAGTAATATTTACTATTTACATTATTTGGACTATTGTCCTCCTCTTTGTCGCGATATTTATTACAACATTTCGGCCGTTGTATGGTCTGGCCTTCTTCAGGTGGTTGGAATGTTGATTGTTTGTTTGTTTGTTTGGGTTTTATGGCATATCAACCACTGTGGGTTATTTAATGCCAAATCCAGTTTATATGAATTTTAAATGCCTATTTTGTATGGAATAAAAAATGTATAGCTGGTAACATTATTGTTTAAAAAAAAAACGTATAGCTGGCAACATTATTCCTTTACGGAAAAAAACGTATAGCTGGCAACATTATTCCTTTACAAAAAAACGTATAGCTGGCAACATTATTCCTTTACAAAAAAACGTATAGCTGGCAACATTACTTCTTTACAAAAAAACGTATAGCTGGCAACATTATTTTTTCTACAAAAAAACGTATAGCTGGCAACATTACTTCTTTACAAAAAAACGTATAGCTGGCAACATTACTCTTTACAAAAAAAACGTATAGCTGGCAACATTACTTTTCTACAAAAAAACGTATAGATGGCAACACTACTTCTTTCACAAAAAAACGTATAGTCGGCAACATTATTTTTTCAAAAACTTAGAGCTGGCAACATTATTTTTCTGAAAACATTATCTGAGACCTTGATGTTGGATGCAGTTTATCGCCGTACCCAGGATGCGGATGTAGTTTACCATCATACCCAAGACGCGGATGTAGTTTACCGTCATACACAGGACGCGGATGTAGTTTACTGTCATACCCAGGACGCGGATGTAGTTTACCGTCATACCCAGGACATTTGGAATGTTGAACTGAACCCTTTATTTCACTCACTGGGGTAGACTGTTCTAGTTCCACGTGCCATGTTTAATGGATGTCAGTTATCAGTTATCTCCTGTTAATTCCCCTCTCCAAGTTCTGTGAGTTCGATACCCGGTTAAGGCAGTGGAGAACTTGGAGAGGGGAATTGACAGGAGATAACTGATAACTGACATCCTTTAAACATGGCACGTGGAATTAGAACAGTCTACCCTAGTGAGTAAAATAAAGGGTTCAGTTCGACATTCCAACCACCTGAAGAAGGCCGGAGCGTACAATGGCTGAAATGTTATAATGAATATGGCAACAAAGAGGAGAATAGTAGTCTGAATATTGTAAATAGTATACATAATACCTCATCACAAATATAAACAGATAAGTAATATTTGTTTCAGAACAGATTAATTTAACTTTAAATTTGCTAATTTTATGAAAGTAAAATTTCAGAAATGTGTATCTTATTTTTGCAGGATTCTTAAAGCCGAAAATTAAATTTTTTTTTATATTTCTCTAAGAAAATTAAAAATGGGTGTTTCTGTTTTTTTTTTTCTTTTTTTTTTTTTTAAGAATCAGCTAAAAATCATAATTTCTATTTGAAATACACCACAGTATTTTGTTTTCTGGAATTAGAAAATTTAGTTCTTTAGCTTTCAATTGAAGCTGGGGAAAAGCTTCAAAAAGGATTTTTCATTTTATGAAAAATACATGTAAATCTTAGGAATACTGAATTTTTGGTGATACCTAGATGGCTATATTTTTGTGTTTTCCTTGTGATCATTATTAGTAAAGAAACATTGCAGCTGCCTGCCTGAATTTCAACCTAGAGAGAAAAGGAAGTAGCAGTAATAATGGCGAAAACGGTATAAATGTATCTCAGAAATAAAGCGATGCCAAAGCTATACTTATTGACATTTAAAAAACTTACTTCACTTGTTGGACATAGATATTATAAAACAAAATAAGTTCACAATACTCCCTACCAGTTGTTTTTTTTTTGTTTTTTTTTTTACAATAAGGTTCACCCCGTACAAGGCCTAGAGGCCACTTGAGGTAGAGGGTTACGTTAAGAGGCAGTTTATTTACATTATTTACTTTGATCAGACTGTTGTCCTTATCTTTGTTGTCATGTTCACTATATTTTGGCCATTGTACACTCCAACCTTCTTCAGGTGATTGAAATTTCAAAACTGAACCCTTTATTTCATCCAGTGGGGTAGATTGTTCTAGTTACATGTGCCATGCCTCTTCTGAATATCTCAGTTATCTCCTTTAACTCATCTCTCCACGTTTATTGTTCACCATTGTCATAGCCAGGTATTGAATTTTTATAGCTTTTTGGTTCAATTCACTGCATCCAACCAACATTTTGTTACCATTTTTCTTAGAACTTCCTCGTTACTCACATGTTTTGTCCATCTTACTCTCAGCATCCTTTAGAACGACATTTCTGTTGCTTCAAGTCTCTTCTTCATCTGTGAAGAGATTGTCCAGTGTTCACTGCCATATAGGAGGACTGATATTACATAACAGTTCTGTATTCTTTGTTTCTAAAGACATTTTCCTGTTTCTTAATACTAAGCATTTGGAAGGTATTTTTTGGGGCTTTTTCTATGTTCTTTCAAACTTAGATGGCAGATTTTCTGTCTTCTGTTAGAAAATTTCCCATTTATTTAAACTTTTGTATTCATTTTGCCATTTCTACTGCATAGTTTGAATCGTGAGAGCTGTTCTGTTTTCTGACAACCGTACATTCTGTCTTGATATAATTGATGGTTTGTCCTTTCTTCTTGCTTTCTTTTACTAATTTCTGAAGGAATTACTGTAGTTTCCTTTGTGTGTCTGTTCTCAACACCATGTCATTTGTATATCTTATGTTGTCTACCAATAATAAATACTGATAGGATTTCCATTTTTTTTAATCATTTCACCCCAAGCAAAGCAATAAAGTAACTAAGAGGTTACTCAGTGTGAAAGAACATGAGAAAAAGAAAAAGCATTGTTAAGTATGAGAAAAGAAATTGTTAGTATAGGACTTATGGTTACAACTAGGATCTACAACTGTAAAATGAAGAGATCTTGCTGCCAATTTCGTACTGTGCTTAAAGTCTAGGAACCATAGAGAAAAGTTTATCTGAACAATAACCATGAAAGTGTTTATAGAAAAGGCACAGGGAAGCAATATTAAGTCAGTGGGAAAGTAACTGTACCTGAGATGCCAGATCAAGACCAATAATTTTGCAGATTCTTATTTGGATTTTATCAAGGATCTCTAAATATGTAGTAATAGCATCAGATCATATAAGACAACAATATACAATGCATAGATGAGTGCTAGACTTATAAATAGGTAAGACAAGTTCTAGAGAGAAAAATTGTCTAGCTAAGCACAGTGACTCAACTTCCCTAGCAGCAGACTTAGCAACTGCTTTAATACAAGCTTTCCACTTCATGTCAGCACAAAATGTTATCCACAGAAAGCACTGTGAGTTATTTTCCTGGAGGTTAGCATTAGTGATGATGATGGATAGCATAAAAGATTATCTAAGATAAAAAAGAGAGCTGTTTCAGTTTTGATAAGCCATTTATTAATTTATTATTATATTTCCAATTCATGTCAGAAGAAAATTTTAAGCACAGAAAACACAGTGAGTTATTTTCCTGGAGGCTACCTTCAGTCCAGGGCCATATTCATAAAACACCCAATCAGAAAAAATTGCAAGAGCAACATAAAATCCAGTAGAAATTAATTACAATCCGCAGAAGCTGAAGTAGCATAGACTCTCTACATGTCAGAAGTTAAAGTTGCAAACATCACATCAGAAGAATAAGAAAGAGAAATTTTAACCAGCTTGTATTTGGTTCACTGGGCAAATGTAAGTTAGAAGGAAGAGAGAGAATCCTGCTGCTGCTTGGAATTGTCCAAAACTAAGCTAGTAACATTTCATCATCAGCAAGCAGACCGTATGCACGCTGAAATACAAAAGTGATTTGGAATAATGAAAGATTCCTTCTGAAAGCTAGATGTTGCATTACAGATCAGATCAGACATCAGGTCCATTGACAGGGTGCAGTTTCTTTTAGTTAAATGCTTGTATTGCATTTTGTTAATGTTATAAAGATTAGCATTTCATTTCCATCCTCCATTTTGTTTATTCCTCATTCAGTAACCCTTCAACAAAATATATATAATACATTAAATACAAAAAATATATAATACATTAAATACAAAAAATAGATTTAAAGAAATGTACTTATATATACCCAATTGCAAATATATAATTATATGCATATACTGCTACATACCTCTCCTATATATCCCATAGATAAACACTCTTCATTGTGTGGCTCTTGGGCCTTTTATTGAGTGATCTTTTAGTAAAAAAACATTTTGTAGATAATCAATGAACATATAAATATCCCTATTTTCATCATGAACAGAATATTTTGATAAATAGGATCGCTTATGGTACTCAGAATCTTTGTAGTTTTGAGTAGAATGTCTTTAATTATCCATTTAAAATTCAGCAAGAAAAAAGTAAAACAGACTCCAGCTGAAATAGTAAATCCTTCTTTCACAAGGATCATGTTCAGGCCTGTCATTTTACCTTGACAGACGTTGCTCATTAACAGGAAATTACCTGAAATAAATCAAATTCTGCCAAATGTCATAATTGATTCTTGTTTGATTGAAAGGAGAATGAAATCAGTGGGCAAAGGTAGAGTTAAATTTATACTCAATTTGTTTACATATTTTTGAATAAATTAACAAATTATCAGTACATATGAATTATACATGGATCTTAGTTGTTTTAAATTCAACAAGAGATTAAAAAAATAAATTAAATTGCCTATGGGTGACCCTCTTAGTTTTCTTTCAGCATGCTTACTTCTAGAATTTTAAAAATTAGGCTCATTTCAATAAGTTGTTCCTAAGAACTCATTTTATCTCAGAGATATCAATGATGTCTTATTCATTTATCCCAAAAACATTGAGATAAATATTATTGTTAATAGTAAGTCTGCCATTTGTCCATGAATTGAATATTTCTACCACATCTGCTCTGGTGCTTCTGCTACGTATCTAGAGATTCTTGACAAAATATTAAGAATTTGTAATGTTACCACTTCTGACCTGGCTTCAGTCACTTTCCCACCTTGGCCATTCTAGGATTAGTGTATTCAACATTGTCTTTTTGACGTTTTGTCTTTTGACACTCTGTCTACACATGGAATTCCACAGTTAAGACATGCAAGAAAAGAAACTTAGAATTGACTGTTGTATCTAACTAGTAAAATGGTGATAACTGTTTGCCAATCTTAAATTCATGCAATTTCAGTAATAAGGAGAATAACTCAGTGGAACAATTGCCATAAAAATATTTGTAAAAAAAAAAAAAAGAATGAGGAAAGCCACATGACAGTGGAAAGCCAAAATGTTGGGTCAGGAATTTTATGTATGTCAATAGGTAGCATTATTATCATTATTTAATTTTTATTTTTATATAATATTTTATATATTTTATGAAGCATGAGAGAAAACAAATGAAAGATTTGAATCTATACGATATGGGTGAAGGGACAATGAATTAAATTTATTACTGAGAATAAAAGTGTACATTTATTTAAAGTCCAGGCACTTTTTTATTTATAAAACTTGCTGCTGCTTCTTTCTCATGCTGTTTCCCTTCATGACAGAGGCGATTATGACTCTCCACAATTTCCTATCCTTTGTTGCTCTTAGTAAATTTTGTCTTTTTGCTATCTATCCTGAACACTATTTCACTCATGGAAATTTCTTCAGGCTTCTTGCTTTTCACTCAACCTTGATCTTCAAATATTTAAATGCAATGTCAATCGTTAACTGCTGCTTGTTCTCTATTCTTAATATTTTTTTCTCATATTTCAAACTCGGTTACCTCAGTGTCTTAGTGGTTTATTGCCTTGTTTGGTGTGAAATTATTAATAAAAAATTGCTTTGTCTTTAATATCTTCAAATTGTGAATCACCATGACTGTTGTTGTGAAAGATATTGGAGTAGTTTTCTATTTCCTTCTACATGGTTTTGAGTTCAGAGTTGTTCTTGTTATAAAGATGTGCATTTTAGCACAAACAAAACAACAGTTTACTGCTGGTAAGGTGAAAAAGAAAGAAGACGGGTTGTTAAGATAAATTTATTTGCATTGACAATACAGAGGGTATGAGTGGGATGTCTCTTTGTGGGCAAGGGAAGTGACTTGGACGGAGTTGATGTATTTGTCAGGTCCATTGACCAAAGTGTTGCTGACTCTCCCATTCACCACAACTGTCTACAGTTTGTGAACAGCATTCTTAAAAGCAGCTGTGGTGGATCATAACTCATTGTTTTGTTTTCATGATTTTGCTTTGGTGGTAACATTCACAATTGGCTCCTTTTATATTGTTTTACATGTTTTTTGTGAGAGGATTTGTTTCGTGATCTGGATATGATGCTCAGAGCCTCTGCACAGAGAGCTTCATTTTTATTTTTGCTTTCTTAGCATTTACATCGGGGCGACATGTAGAGTGAATCAGAAAGTAATCTAATTTGAAGTAGAGTATGACATCTGTTACCAAGTGTGGCTGCCAATCCAGATTAAAAAGATCTATTCTTCTATGTTAATTTAATCCAAGCTGAGAATAAAAGAAATGCTATTCCCATGAAGTGAATGCAAGAGGTTGGACTTGAATTTTAACTTGATGTTCTATAGTCTAGTGAATGACTATCAACAACATCTGACAGCAAGACCTCTGATCGGGAGATTGGAGGTTTTGAGGAGCATCTAACCACTTCATAATTTCTGTTGTTCGTAGGTCCAGCCTTATCTATGGTAGTAGCACCTGTTAGGGACCCAACTATGGACAAATAGTGAACTCCCTAACAAAAATCAAAACCTTAGGAAAGTATAAAAATACATTTTTAAAGTAAAATTACCTGCAACACATTTTTTTGATAGTAAAAATACCAACTACATTTTTATAGTAAAATTTCCAATGATACATTTTTATAGTAAAACTAGGTGTTGCATGCTTTCTATCACTTTGCAAAGCAAGATATATTCACTACTTGAAATCTTTGAAACAAAAATTTTAAATTAACATTTAATTCATAAATTGTCTTGTTAAGGAAAGTTTTACAAATAAATGCTAACTTGTTGAAGACCAAGTAAAATGCAAATTTCAAACACTTTTCTGCACTATATAAGACAATATCCCTAAACGTAACTATTTTTGATATGAAAATCAAAACAATCGTTACATAAAAGAACAATAATGAAGGACAGTTAATTAATGAGATAAACTCATTTAAAATCAATATGGAAATTAGCTAAAGCTGAAGAGTGATATTACCTAGAAGAAGATACTATACAGATGTTGAGCTTTTAGTGTGCAAATTGATTTTGGCAAATTTGTATCATCTGTCTTTGGTCAGAGTGTGCTCAGGGGCAACTCTGCCAAAGAACAGAGTGGCTACTGAGAAAAATTATACTGAGAGGTGCCCAGCCCTGGTAAAAAGCTGCCCGAGGCTGTGCCCTCTCATTGCATCAAAGAGAGGGATCAGTGCTTGCACTGAGGCCAGTGCAACCGACGGTTGTGGGGGCTGTGGGTAATTTTTGTTCCTTGCCCAGGTGTATGCTCTTGGGTCCCTACCTTAAAAAAATACCCTGTGTCCCAACTCATCTTAGTGGGGAGACAGAGTAAGTACCATGTGTAAATTCCTCTCTCTCGTGTGGTATGCACATTCTAATACTTATCAGGCACAGGGATCTGTCCCTGCACTGGTAATATCACAGCTATGACTAGCTTGGACTGGCCCTAACCAGCTTAGACCAGCTCTGATAAGCTAAGACCAGTGGCCCGAGTGAAGACACTCGGGTCTCCATGTTAAGAACTAACCTTGTGACTCAGTGGGGTGTCAAGTAAATACAGTGTGTAAATTACTCTCTTTGTCATCTCTCAGTTGCGTCTCTGTCCTTGGGCAGATTGTTCTCAGGGGCAACTCCTTCAAAGGACAGAGTCACAACTAGGGAAAATTATACCGAGAGGTGCCCAGACTTGGGGAACAGCTGCCTGAGACCACACCCTCTCATTGCACCAGAGAGTGTGATCAATGCTTGTACCAAGGCCAGCACACACCGACAGTTGTGGGGAGGATGCGGGCAATTTTTGTTCCTGGTCTGTGTGTACATGCTTGGGTCCCCAACTTAAAAACAGACATTGTGTCACAACTCATCTTAGTTGCTAGACAGAGTAAATAATTAGTGTGTAAATAGATCTTGAGTAATTTGTAACATTCTATTTATCATCTTTCAGTTGCGTGTCTTTGGGCAAAGTGCACTCAGGGGCAGCGGCTCCATCAAAGGACAGAGTCACAACTGAGGAAAATTATACTGAAAGGTGCCAGTCCTGTTGAACAGCTGTCCAAAGCTGTGCCCTCTCACTGATGGTTCGGTGCTCTCACTGAGGCCAATGCAAACGACAGTTGCAGGAACTCGGGCAATTTTTGTTCCTAGCCCTGGTGTACACACTCGGGCTCCTGACATTAAACCGACCTTGTATTGTAACCTGAACTTATGGTGGTGTGGTAAATGCAAATTGCTCTTGAGTAGTATGTAACAGCCTATTTCTAATCTCTCAAATGTGTCTCTGTCTTTGGGCAGTGTGTGCTCAGGTGTGGCACTCACTCATTGCACTAGAGTGAGGGATTAGTGCTTGCACCGAGGCCAGCACAACTGACAGTTGCAGGGACTCAGGCAATTTTTGTTCTTTAACTGGGTGTACATGCTCAGCTCCCCACCTAAAAAAATGAAATAAAAATAAAATAAAATAATAATAATAGATTGTAACACATATTTATCATCTCTCAGTTGTATCTCTGTGTTTGGGCAGTGTGCTCTCAGGTGTGACTCCATCGAAGGACAGTTGTGACTGAGGAAAGCTATACTAAGAGATGCCTAGCCCTGGGGAACAGCTACCCAAGCCAATGAGGTCATTTCTTGCACTAAGGCCAGCGCAACTGACGGTTGCAGTTACGTGGGCAATTTTTGTTCCGAGTTAAGGTGTATTCACTCAGGCTCCCCACATTAAACCGACCTTGTGTCACAATGTGAAAATGTCGAGTAAATACCAAATTACTATAAAGTACAACTGGGGCTTTTTAATCTCGGAATTTGTGGGAGAATTGAGTGTGAATTTGGCATTTATTCATATAGACTCCATAATATTGGTTTTACTTAATTAGCTATCATGTTTCTCTAACTCTTCAAATGTTGAATGTATAACTAATTCTAATTTCTATTTTCCCATCTTTACACTATATTAATTTTATCTTATAAATTGTTCCCTGTTCTGTCACCCATTTAATAAAAATAATTGTTTGTACGGAAAGTAAGGATCTACGTACATCAAATCGTTTTTAAGTTAAATTGCAGCAGAAGAATTATTGTTGAAGGTAAGCTTAAACTTTAATTCAATACTTAAATGCCGTAATCAATTTTGAGTTCTTCCGTACTTTATTAATGCCTATTACATCTACTCCTCCCTAGCTAGCATGATGAAGGCCAAACAAAGAATCCTCCACAGGAGCTAGCTTAAATGCTGCCCTATCAAGCATCTTTTAAACTAGTTTATAATAAAATATGCGCTGCAATTTTGGATACAAAAAGTATATAAGTGACTCCCCTTGAACTGTGAAAGCTATGATAATGGCTAGTATAATATATTAATATATATTTTGAACCTCGCATAATCTGGCAACCCTGAATCTGAGCTCAATGAAAATCGTTCCCTGTACCTAAATTTTATAGGGCTTTTGAATGAGATATGAATCATTGAAATCAGACCAGTGGGAGTGAAGGAGTTGCTTGGACACACATATACACTGTACTTTATATATAAGGTCACAAACAATATATTTTCATAAAAAAAGTATGAAAGATACATATTTATAGTAAAATTAATAAAAATTTATCCCCGGGTCATATAGCAAAATTGAAAACATGGCACAGATTGTCAAAAAAGTTTTTTTAAAATTAAAAAAAAACAATTTGGTATGATTAATTTCATTTATTGAAAAGAGAAACAGGTTTTTACTTCTCATTTGATTTTGTTAGGTTATTTGTTTCAAACATGCAGATACGTAATTATAATTTAACCATGAAATAAAATCATTCGCTTTAATTTATAAATAATTCAAAAGAATGATATTATTTCATGATTTGAATTTTTAATATTTAGATTTTGATATTAAACAAGCCATTTGACTCATAAAAAAACAACCAAACCAAATTGACTTTTTAATTCTATTTTCTCTGCTGATAACGTAGCACCTGGACATTCATGTATAAGATAAAGTTACATAATTCTGTTCTCTGATTGGTCAACAGAGAAGCTGTCTCAGCTAATCGTTGGTTAATCAAATTTTGTATGCATATTAATATCCTTTTGGACTATATACTCATCACTAAAAAAAGAATTATCTTTTTTTCTCTGAATAATAACCATTTATTTTTAGCATCCAATTCATACCCATGAATTTGTAGCAATCATTCAGCAAGGCATCAGACTCTTCCTGTTTGATCTTCTGTGAGTGCCACCAATGGGGGAAAAAAATTGAGCAGGAGAGTTAAATATGTAGAGAAATAAGTAGTCATTCATCTGACAAACTTGTCTTTGCAATTGCAAAGCATTACCAGAATCACTTACGAACAGTTGTGGAAAAGGAATACACTTTGTAAATAAAGAAAGTCACAGAAAAAATAGCAGTCATTACATTCATATTAAAATTACAAGATGAAAAATAAATGGTAAATTTGACATTTAGAATTTTATTAAACACAATGTTATGTAATTGAAATAATTATAAAAATAATCCAAAATCAAAAACTAAATTGATGAAGCAATTGAAATCAATTTTTGTTAGCAATTTGTTTGATTGAAGAATGATATTAGCCCTGCATTTATCAATAGTCTGATACCATATATAACTATTTATTGATCTGTTCCATTTATTGATTTTGATGAATGTATCCAGCAGTTTGATTTTTTAATACTAGAATAT
This sequence comes from Acanthosepion lycidas, assembly GCA_963932145.1. Taxonomy (NCBI): domain Eukaryota; kingdom Metazoa; phylum Mollusca; class Cephalopoda; order Sepiida; family Sepiidae; genus Acanthosepion; species Acanthosepion lycidas. The sequence continues at coordinate 98,861,957 of OZ010600.1, forward strand.
TAATTGAATAATTTCCTTTGTTTATGGCATTTTCAGTTTTGATTTGCTCATCCGACCATCTCATCTCCTCTTCATCAAAATGTTTGCTGGTGTATAGAATCAGAAAATAAAGTGACAGGTGACTCTGCATGTTGGTGTCTTATAAGGTGGGTATGTTGTTTTTTTTTTTTTTTTTTTTTTTTAAGCATTTCACCCCATGCAAGGCGGAAGTCCTACTAGCACATAGGTGGTACAGTGAATGAGAGCAAGAGTAAAGCGGTGTGTTTGAGGAAAGGAGAAAGAGAAGGACAGGAAACTAGATCAAAGCATTAGAACATCTCTATTGACATATGCATATTTGAAGATTGTAGCTATTAGGGAAGCAACTAAGAAGAAGGGAGTTCCACAGATGGGAAGTGCAAGATAAGAAGCTATTCGAGTAGAAGAGACGGCTACATTTAATCATTTCAACCTAGTAGCATGCTTGAATTCATGCAGTTTGGGAACCAGAGAATGTAGTTCATCAGAGCAGTTGCTGTGAAAATACTTGTAGAAAAGACAGAGGGAAGCAAAGGTACATCTGTGAGAAAGTGACTTTAGATGAGATGCCAGATCAGGACCCATCATATCCTATTTCCGTCTCTAGATTCTGTTGAGGTCTTGTTACTTTTAGCTGTAATCCAATCTAAACTCTTTGTATTTCACAAACATTTTTTTTTAAATTCAGGACACACTTGTAGAATAACTGAAATTCTGGGGCATACTTTAAATTTTAATAAGGAAATGATTAATTATGAAATTTGAAAATAGGAAAATAATACGGAGGTCTCCTGAAATAATCATTAATTTCTTTTTTTTTTTAAACATTACATTGCTTGGTGTCTTTAACTTTTAAAAAGAAAGATTTTTTTAAATATAAAAATGATCCATAAATTACTGTTCTGTTAATGTGGGGCACACCTTGATATATTTCAGGGAACATTGATGTGAATGAAAGCACCAACTGATAAACAAGGATCTGAAATAATAAATGATAAAGCTATAAGTTACAATCTACTCAAAGATTCCTTGAAAGAAGTTAATAGCAAAATGGATGTCTTAAAAGCTGACTTCCTCTCTTCACGATGTAGGCAATCATGGCTCTCCACAACTTCCTATCCTTCATAGCTCTTAATAATTCTTCTTTTTGTTATTTCTCCTAAACCTTGTTCCATTTACTCAAGCTTACTAAATAGGTTATACATTGTTTTCCTCTGTCCCTCTTGCCTTCTTGCGAGTATCAGATTTGCCAAGCACTCTTTACTCATTATGTGCCAAGGAAATTTCAACTGTCAACTTATGTTAAGTGTAAGTTTCCTTCTGGTTTCCATTTTCTCTAAAACTTTATTCTTACTTGTTACTTACATATTCAGTCCTTGGTATCCTCAGTATCCCTCTGTAGAATCACGTTTCTGCTTTTTGAGGTCTCATCATTTTTCAGTGTTAAATTCTTTAATGTTTATTAAGTGATAATACTAGAATGTTGAATAATAAGTAATTTCATTTAATTAATTAGTCAAATATTATTTGTTTTTTATGCTCAGTCAGTAAAGATCCAGGGTCATTTTTCAGTAAATTTGCATATTAAGCCCCAGAAACCAATTGTAATGAAAATTTCCATTCTGGTGTAAATGTACACGATTATTTAAAAAATACCAATAAATGTTTGCAGACAAATACGGTTTAGGAGTTACCATCAATGGTGAGTACTATGCCAACTTGCTGAGGCAGTTATAGCTCATAAATATAGCATACTTTAAATATATATATATATATATATATATATATATATATATATATGTGTATATATATATATATATATATATATATATATAGTAAGTAATCCAAGTGAATCCTCGTAATATAAAATATTAAGACTGATCCACAGAAGAGAGCTCAATATATTTATTATAGAGCAAACAGGAATTACTGTAGATAAAATTCAATACTCCATATGATATATAGCCATTTCACCCAGAATGGCCTTGTCTTTTTAAATACATTTACTCTTAGTTGTGAATTTCCCTTCTCTTTCTTCGTATTTACAAAAACATTGATTCATTTCTTTATCTAACTCCTTGGTGTTGACAAGCTGGTTCTGGGTAAAATGGCTCTTTATCATATGGGGTATTGAATTTTATCTACTTGTAATATATATATATATATATATATATATTGTTCAAAAGTCTGAAGCCACCCTCAGCATTAGCATGGGAAGAACTTGATAAAATAGTGAAAAAAATGAAATAGCGTCATCAGAAAAATGGATTCTCTTTTAACCAAATCTATATCAATAAGAGAGAACTTAATTTATATTAGTCACATGGATATTGGATTAATTAAAGAAACTCCTTAGTAACCCATTAGATAAAACCGTGATATTACTGAGACATTTGGGATAGGATAGTGGATGGTTTCCTTCTTTGGGAGTGAGAATAGTATAATGGTGATAATTAATTGCCAATACCATTAGAATAAACGGTACACTGCATGATTTCACCCTCCCGCACTTGTGGGAAAGGACTCTGTCAGATATCTCATAATACAAAATATGTAAAAGTCTAGCTGTAGATGCCATGAAATGTTGCTTTGTTGATCTGACTCTCAAGAGAATGCTTATCCAATCCCAACAATCTTAACCTGTTTGAGTCTAGAGTCAACAGTTATCTTCCCCATATATCCTCATAAACTGAGTGGCTTTTGAGCCTTGCACAGGGTTAACATTATTCGAAAAAAAAAAAGGAAAAAACATCATGAAACTGTTGTTACTCAAATGTAATATATGAATGAGGCTGCTGGCAACAGAACATAATGATGAGAATGATACAATGAAAGGCAATGTAATTCAATGCCAGTGCTACTCAACCTATCAGCCTGTGCATTGTATATAACACACTGCATTCTACACAGTTTTAGAGTTATCAACCCACAAGGGTACCATTATTGAGAATACAGCTCCAGTTACTTCATCTGGATCAGCAAACATTGGTCTGTCAAAGACTGGCACCATGTCTCTTGACCATTTCCAATTCTTTTGGACAGACATTTGAGTCTGGACAAATGGATAGAGAAACAAATACAAAGAGAAAAGTAAAGCATATAGGAGCAAGTATTATTCTGAGCAACCAAAGAAAGTTGTAGAGAGCCATGATTGCCCACATTCTGAAGAGACATAGCATGTAGGGAGAGAGAGTGAGAGAGTATTTTAATATTGTAAATGTTTTCACGATCCTACTGTACTCAAATTACACTTAAATTTCCATTTTAAAAATAAACATTTTGTGTTGATTAATGATGAACTTTTCCAAATTATTGATAATCCTTTGCAGACAAGGACAAAATTTCAATCACCCTGTATGTTTAAGAATGTGAGCTCTTTATCGATGATTGTTTTCATTGTATGAGTATTGTTTTAAGAATGATAAGAATTTGATTTTACTAGTATTTTGGCATTGTTTGTGAGTAGATGTTTAATGTTACTATGAGATCCTGATGCTGCTTATTAATGTTATCTGATGCTACTCTGCTCCAGTAGGTGGCAGGTAAGTCCTCATGAGAATGTGGTTGTGGTATAACCTATATTAAAAGTTTCATGCTTTTGAATTACAGAGAAACATTCGCTGAGTGGGTAAGTATATTCATACACAAAATTAATCTTATTAAGGACTTGGAAGTTTAGGATATATTACATTTAATGAATAAGTTGACAGTTTTGGATTTTTTATATTAAATAATGAATCTAATGTATTTATTTTATCGACTGGTTTTATATATCTATGTATAAACTTTTTAATTGCTGTTTTGAGATTTTTGTAAATGTGGTGCATTTGATTTTGATAATATATGTTAATAGCATTATTGTCATTATTATTTTTATAACTATGGTTTTATTGCCTAAAATTGTTGTTTAAATTAAATTTGATTTGTTCTTCAACTACATAATTGGGGGCCCCATTATTGATAAGTGTTAGTTGTATATTATTTAATTCTTTAATGAATATTGTTTTGGATAAAGAAATGATTTTAGCTCTTTGGATTCAGTTATTAATGACAGCAGATGGATATTTTTCAGGGCACTCACTGTCATACTTTATAAAACAAGAGTTAGAATTAGTAGATGTTTTATATAGAGAAGTAGTGTTTGGGCTTGTGCCACATCAAAGCTACAAGATAAAGTGAAATTATCATAGAGTAAATGAGAATATCTAGAAATGGGATATTTTCAATCAATATTTAATTAAAAAATTGAACATTATAATGTAATTATTTTAATGTTCTGTAATGACATTACGAGATTTGGTTTGGGTAAAGATGTCATTTTATTGAATGATTTGCTAACTTAGTTGGACATAAAAATGTGATAAAGGAAAGAGTGATTTTGGGTACACACACACACACACACACATATATATATATAAAGGGTGTACAAAAAACTGAAGTGTGATATGTTCGCTATTAGTTGAAAATTGATATGGAACTTTACTCTGTAAGTATAAAATTATTTTTCAGTGGGATGAATAGGAAAAATTTGGTAAGTGATGAAGACGCATCTTGTCTTAGGGGTTTTCTTGAAATTTTTAGTGCAGCCCAAAACTGGGGGATCAGCCATATTTCGCTTCATTTTAAATATTTTCCATTGAATGAAATATTTCGAAAATTGCTTTTAAATTGTAGGAAATTTGTCAATTACTCCATATATAACAGGATTTTTCATTTGGTTGAATAGAGGGAACTGCAGGTATGAGGATGTTGAGCCATGTTTTGGGGTTTGATTTCATAATTTAAAGTGTCCAAAAACCGGGTTGCTATATTTCTCTTGATTTCAAATTTTGGTTTTCTATGGAATAATTATAAAATTGATAACAAATATTAAGGAATTTCTTCCTTAATCAATGTTTAAATTTTTTTTCCAGTAGCTTGAATAGGGAAAACATGGGGTTCAATGAAGTTGCAACTTGTCTAAGGGATTTTATTGAAATTTTAGTGCAGCCCAAAACTGGGGATCAGTCATATTTCACTTCTTTTTAATTTTTTTCCATTAAATGAAATATTTTCAAAATTGGTATCAAATTGTAGGAAATTTATTAATTAATCCATGTCTACAAGGGTTTTTCATTTGGCTGAATAGAGCAGGGTGGAGGTTCGACCATGTCGAGACATGTCTCTGTCGTCTACTTTGAAAATTAAAGGCATACAAAAAACGGTCTGCTCGATGAATCTGGAATACCACTTTTTCGTTTCTATAGAATACTTATAAAATTCATATCAAATGTTATGGATTTTTTTCATTAATCCAGGTTTAAAATTTTTTTCAGTCAGTTGAATAGGGACAACGTGGGATTGGATGAAGTGGCAATTTGTTAGGGGATTTGTGGGAATTTTTAGTGCAGCCCAAAACTGGGGGATCAGTCATATTTCACTTCTTTTTAATTTTTTTACATTGAATAAATTTTTTAAAAATTGGTATTAAATTGTAAGATATTTATTAATTAATCCATGTCTACAAAGATTATATATTTTGTTGAATAGAGCAAAGTGGAGGTGCAACCATGTCTTTGGCATATCCTTTGAAAATTACGTCATCCAAAAACCGGTTTGCTTGAGGACTCCGGATTTCAACTTTTTCGCGTCTATAGAATAGTTATCAAATTGATATCAAATGCTAGGGAATTACTTGCTTAATCCATGTTGAAAAAATTTTTTTTCAGTCATTTGAATAGGACTTGTGATAAGGGATTTGTTGGAATTTTAATAAGGCCCAAAACTGGGGGATCAGTCAAATTTCAATTCTTTTAAATTTTTTTCCATTAAATGAAATATTTAAAAATTAGTATTGTAGGAAATTTATCAATACATCCATGTCTACAAGGATTTTTCATTTGGTTGAATAGAGCAAAGTGCAGCTTTGACAATGTCACTGTTGTGTCCTTTAACAATTAAGGTGTCTGAAAACCGGTTTGCTCAAAGGGTCTGCATTTCTTCTTAATTTCTTGCTTAATCCATGTATAAAAGAATTGTTCCAGTTGCTTAAGTATAGACAATGTGGCGTTTGATGATACGTCGACTTGTGTTAGGGAATTTGTTGGGATTTTCATGAGGCCCAAAACTGGGTGATCAAAGTTTTTTATTCATATTGATTTTATTATTAATTCTAATGTAGTTCGATGAATAAGAAAAGAAAAAAAAAACAATTGCAATTCTTTTCATGCAAGATATATGCCTTAAATCGAACAATGCAGTTTTAGATATATGCCTTAAATCGAACAATGCAGTTTTAGGCCGTAGTAGTAATACAAGCCTCAAAATACTGATGTCCAAAATTTTTATTTGTACTAGAAGACTCAAAAATGCTGATTTCCAAAATTTTTTATTTGTACTCATTTTATTATTGAATTCTTATAAAGTTAGATGCATATGAAAAGAAAAAAGCAATTGCAGTCCTTTTCGTGCAAGACATATGCCTTAAATCAGATAGGGCAAAGTGCAGCTTCGACCGTGTTGCTGCTGTGACCGTTGGCAATTTACGGTGTCCAAAAAGCGGTTTGCTCGAAGAGATCGCATTTCAACATTTTCCTCTCTACGGAATCCTCATGAAATAGATATCAGATTGTGTGGAATTTCCTCCTTAATCCATGAGTCAAAGAATTATTTCAGTCGCTTGTGTAGGGAGGGAGTGACCTTCGACGATACGGGATCTTGTGTTAGTGAATTTGTTGGAATTTTTATGAGGACCAAAACTGGGGAATCACTGACAATTCCCTGCTTTATAACTTATTTTTCCAGTAGATGAAATCTCTTCAAAATTGGTATTAATTAGTGCGAAATCTCTCTCTCTGTCCACGTCTACAAGCATTATTCATTCGCTTTTATAGGGCAAAGTGCAGCTCCGACCGTGTCGCTGGTGTCACCGTGGGCAATTTACGGTGTACGAAAAGCAGTTTGCTCGAAGAGATCGCATTTCAACTTTTTCCTCTCTAGGGGATCCTCATGAAATAGATATCAGATTGTGAGGAATTTCCTGCTTAATCCATGAGTCAACGAATTATTTCAGTCATTTGTGTAGGGAAGGAGTGACCTTCGACGATACGGGAACTTGTGTTAGTGAATTTGTTGGAATTTTCATGCGGACCAAAACTGGGGGATCACAAAATTTCCGTGTTTTATAACTTTTTTCCAGTAGATGAAATCACTTCAAAATTGGTATTAATTTGTGCGAAATCTCGCACACTGTCGACGTCTACAAGCATTTTTCATTCGCTTTTATAGGGCAAACTGGGGGTGATACCACACAAATATGCATAAAAGACAATAAAATGAAAACTCTAAAGTTCAAAGTATCAAAGAAAAAGGTAACAAACTTGATGTCTAGTTGTTCGATACATAGGACTGCATCTATCTCCCGACCCGTTCTATGGATTGTGACACGTCGTTTTCCGCTAGGCAAGTTTTAACACTTCAAGTTGTCTGCTCTCTAAGAAATTGGTGTTTCGGTGGGTCTTTGGACGAAAGTAAAAAAAAAAACTTATTTCGGTGATCTGGATCTAAGTCGCTCTTCAAAATAATTGTTCTTGGGTTGAAGAGGGGTCCGGAATGTGCGTGAATCTTGGTCAGCTATCTGCGAGGCTTGCTTCAACTGAAGACTGACTCTGGGAACTGCTGGGACTCAACTCAACTCTACTCGTTGTGGCTTCGTTTATATGGGCGCCGACCAAAACCGGGGTGAGTTTGTCGGCGCCGGGGGGTTCCTCGATAATTCTAAATACATATCCACCTCTCTGGTTAGGAATTTCCACCTTTTTCCAGTTTTTGGGAAACTTTCCTCACTCCCACCTTCTCATCATACTTCAGAGGGGCGTGAACTGCCCTCCCCACATCTTCGTAGCAACCTCTCTTACTCATCCTCCAGATGGGCTGCAACAGCCTCCCTTGTGCGTCACGTGATCACCACTCGACCAATGATGTCTTAGTCGGGCGTGGACGAATCCGCGGCTTTGTTTCAGGAAGAAAAAAATATCTTGCTTAACTAAAAAAAAAATTATCTCTTCTCTTTCCCTTTTCTTCCTCTTAATCGCCGTTATCATTTCTCTGACAGCGAACGGGACAATATGACAATGGCGGTCATAACTCTTGTTCTACACGTGGTTTACGTCAGGTATTTTATCGCTAATTATCAGAATGTGTGGTCTTCCTAACACGGTCTCAAAAAGAAACATGTCCAAAGTTTCAGTCAGTCTGTCGCCTCGAAGAAAGAAAAAAAACACTTCTAGGTTCCCATTCATTTTCCTTCGGTACATATTTCTGATAACATAATTTTATTATCGCAGGCCAAGGATGTTCTGTCGAAGGAAAATCGGTCATCGGACACTCGCAGGTGGTCCTTAATTTTTCATATCTGTCCAAAGTCCCTTTAGTTGCCTGTTTTTCGTCACCTATCGAAATAACATTTTCATTTGAATTTTTTTTCTTTGGCCAGCCGGACTGTAGTTGATAATAAGATGTCTTCCCGTACTAATAGTTTGTTTTCATATCCTTAGATAACACAGCCGATGCCAAAACATAACTGATTCTTTCTTTCTTTCCCTTTCATTTTACTCAGAATTTCCCTGTCATTGTAATGACACTCTTTCGCCATTTGTTACTTATCAAAATATCCTTTTATCCATTGTCTCTTAGCCGTGTGTGTGTTCTTGCTTATCAACCACGATTCAGTCCTTAGCCTCTCCTTTTCCTCTTTTCTTTCTTTTCCCTTTCTGCCTCGTTAAATGGTGCCACAGCATTTTATTAGCTAATTCGACGTAAGATGAGTTGGAGAAAAAGATAAAACCACTTCCAGTAGCCTAGCTGCAAGAGAATTGTCTTAAATCGTCGTTTGAAGCTTCAACTTTATGTCCGCAGTTCGCGTTATTTGGGTATCGAAAAAAAAAGTCGATTTAAAATTGTATATTTTGGTAGGCATTTTATTGGCTTATTAGATGCAGTATGAGTTGTAGAATCAGATAAAACCCACTTCCGGTAGCCTAGCTGCAAGAGAAATGCCTTAAATCGTCGTTTGAAGCTTCAACTTTGGGCCCCCAGTTCGCGTTATCAGGGTTTCGATAAAAAAAGTTGATTTAAAATTGTATTTTTGGTAGGCATTTTATTGGCTTATTAGATGCAGTATGAGTTGTAGAATAAGATAAAACTCACTTCCGGTAGCCTAGCTGCAAGAGAAATGCCTTAAATCACCGTTTGAAGCTTCAACTTTGGGTCCCCAGTTCGCATTATTTGGGTAAAATTGTATTTTTTTTTTTTTTAGCTTATTCTACGTAAGATCAGTTGGAGAAACAGATAAAACCATTTCCAGTAGCCTAGCTGCAAGAGAAATGCCTTAAATCGTCGTTTGAAGCTTCAACTTTGGTTCCCTAGGTAGCGTTATTTGGGTATCGAAAAAAAAAGTCGGTTTAAAATAGTATTTTTTGGTAGGCTTTTTATTGGCTTATTATATGCAGTATGAGTTGTAGAATCAGATAAAACCCACTTCCGGTAGCCTAGCTGCAAGAGAAATGCCTTAAATCGCCGTTTGAACTTTGGGTCCCCAGTTCGCGTTATTTGGGTATCGAAAAAAAAAGTCGATTTAAAATTGTATTTTTTGATAGGCCTTTTTTTTAGCTTATTCGACGTAAGATGAGTTGCAGAAACAGATAAAACCACTTCCAGTAGCCTAGCTGCAAGAGAAATGCCTTAAATCATCGTTTGAAGCTTCAACTTTGGTTCCCCAGTTCGCGTTATTTGTGTATCGAAAAAAAAAGTCGATTTAAAATTGTATTTTTTGGTAGGATTTATTGGCTTATTAGATGCAGTATGAGTTGCAGAATCAGATAAAACCCACTTCCGGTAGCCTAGCCGCAAGAGAAATGCCTTAAATCGCCGTTTGAAGCTTCAACTTTGGGTCCCCAGTTCGCGTTATTTGTGTTGAATATTAGCTAGTTTGGCAAGTGGTCATTTATGGAGAAATATATAGGTGAATAAAGACCCCTCATGCAAATGTATTGGGAAGGTCCATTCTAGCAAAATGGACCAACCTAACTGGTGTATTAGGCACTCCTATAAAATAAGGTAAAATCAGCTGGCTTGCTTGACAAGGAAACAGAAGGAGGCAGCCATGTTGGCAGGTAAGTCACTTGACTTCTACATCTCCCTCCTCTCCCCATTGCGGAAGCATATTGGCCGTTGGGGAGGAATTAATTCCCTATTGCTTGGCTGATTGTACGGGAGTAGTCGGGATAGCGCCCTGGGAATCCTGGTTCTTGATGGCTGTGATTGAGTAGGGCCCTGGGACGCTGGTTTATTTTGTAATGTAATGTCACCATTTCCCGACTCTTTGGCAGATTGATGTGGGCTGCATGTATCTGTAATTTTGGGCTCAGGTGACACAGGCATGGCGCTTGGTATGGGGGTCTTGATTATGGGTGCTTCAAGTTTCCTTAGAAACCTACTGTTCCGCAGGGTTTTTCTGCCTGATCCTGCAACTCTAATTCTATATTGACGGTTGGGAAGCGTCTCTACTATTCGCCCAGTTATGTTCCATCGACGGCTATTTAGGGTTTTGAATGGAGACTGTGTCACCCTTATAAAATGGGGATAGTGCATGTGCAGTACGGTTGTACTTCTCGATGAGGTCTGCATTGCGTTTTGATAATTTCTGTTCACGTTTTTGCGCTGCGGCTATCCATTCAGGGTGTGGTTTATATAACTGTGGGTTGCGATGGGATAAAATCTCGAAGACGTCTATGAAGCAGGAGTTGCGCTGGTGATAAGCCAATGCCTTGGATAGGGGTGTTTCTATATTGCAAGATTGCTTGTGCTGCCATGTTATTGTCCAAGGAACCCTGGTGTCCTGTGCAGTCTTTTATGAGTCTTTTTCCAGTCTTGACTGCCAATTCTGCACGTCCGTTAGACTGGGGATAGGCCACTGATGAAATTCTTTGTTTAACAGCCCAGGTTTTTAGGAATTGTTGGAATGAGTAAGCTGAGAATGGCGGTCCACCATCTGTACTAAGTTCCTCAGGTGCACCATATGTTTGGAATATTTCTCTGCAGATGGATATCAACCTGGAAGCAACCGCTTGCCCTGGCTTGATGCGGTACAGAATGAGTCATCCAGTGAGCCTGTCTGCACAAGCAAGATATGTGAAGGATTTAACATAGAACAAATCCATTACAATCTGTTGAAATGGCCATTCAGATGTAGGTGTCATTTGGATTGGTTCACGTGGTAGACTTGGGGCATTCCTTGAACATGTAATGCAATTATACCTGTAATTGCGAATTGAGGCATTCATTCCAGGCCAGTAAACTGAGTCATTGGCACGCGCTTTCATGCCAACTACTCCTTGATGAGCCGAATGTAGGCATTTTAATATGTTCTTGTGCTGGGAGGTTGGTATCACTACTCTCCTGTCAAGTAGTATTAGGCCATTTTCATTGCTTAGGCGGTTACGAACTTCCCAGTATTCCCGGATTGTAGGTGGTGTTGCTTGACGACTGTTTGGAAAACCATTGTCTATGGTTTTCCGTAATAGGGTGCATTGTGTGTCTTCTCGACCAGCAAAACGAATGTGGTCAGGGGAAGTTATGGCAGGATTATCATCTAATTGAGATATTGATGTGAGGGCTGTCAATCTCATTGTTGCACAAGTCTCATCTGATTCATCAATTTCTATAAGGGAGGGTTCTATGGAGAATGTATCAAGTAGGCTTTGTACTGTAGTGACTGGATTGCGGGAAATAGCATCAGAGGCTCTGTGCCATTTTCCAGGGCAGTGTTGCATGGTGAAACGATGTCTCAAGCTTTTCTCTTTGAGTCGGAATGGGCGAGGGTTGTGAATTTTGCTGAGATCTCGATCACCAAAAAGTCCTTTGAGTGGTTCATGGTCGGTCACGACTATAACGTTTGGGCAACCTAGTATGAACATGCGGCACTTTTCAAGTGCCCAGCTGATAGCTGCTGCTTCACCTTCTATGGGTGCATATCTTTGCTCAGCGTCAGTACAGAACCTGCTTCCAGCAAACACAAGATGCCAGCCTTCAGGGCAACAGACAGGGGCTCGTTCGATTGCACGTGTGCAGTGTTTTTGAAGAAGTAAAAATCCCACGCCGTCTTTACTCCAGTCAGGAGCTAAGCAGGTAATTCTGTAGATGTCAAATGTTGAGACGCCCCGCTTTACTAGTTCAACAATGACCTGCTTTGATTCCTGAAATGCTTTCTCAAGGGTCTGGTTCCAGGTGAATTTTGAGTTTTTTTGACAAGGTCCCGAAATGGTAGCATAATGGAACTTAATGAATATGCCCAGGCAAGTTGGTTTACCATTCCAAACCAAGACCTTGCATCGGTGATGGTTTTCGGAACAGGGAAATTTAAAATAGCATTAAGCATAGATTCAGAAGGAGATACTCCCGATGAAGTTATTTGAAGTTCACCAAACTGAACAGTGTCGTTACAAAACTGGAATTTGTCTTTGCTGAGTACAATCCCATTTTGTGTACATCTCATTAGAAAATCAAAGGTATGATAGAATGCCTCTTTGATGCCGGTGTCGTAGAGCAAAGTATCATCAACCAATTTGATTTTCCTGGGAATATCTTTTATGACTACATCATATCTACGGGTGTATGCATCGTAGCCTTGAGGCATCCTAAGGTACATAAACCTTCCCCACTCTGTGATAAAAGTTGTGAGTGGTTGGGACTCCTCATGTAATAGAGTGGTAGCCATCGACAGCATCCAGTACTGTTTTCTTGGTATTGGGTGGCACCTGCATTGCCAGCTGGAAAGGTGAGGCAGTGTGGTGGGTTTCTCGCTTGCATTGCGAATTTAAATATTGATAATCGATGGTACGCCTCGGTCGACCATCCTTTTTTGTTGTAATGACCATCGTGCTACACCAATCTGTTGGAGTACCAATGGGCACTTGTTCTAATATGCCTCTTTCTACATCTTGCATAAGGGCTTGCCTCACTGGTTCTTTTAAATGGTATGGCACTGGTATTGGTATGTGTCTTGCCTTAGGGATTTCCCCCTCCTTCAGGTGGATATGTGCTGGTTTACCAGACATGGCTGGGAATTGCCCATCAGTATTAAATGCTGAATCAGCAAATTGTTTCAGTAACCATTTTTTGAGGTTCTCTACATTTCCTTCGTTTGCTGGAAAGGGGGTTTCTTCAGGGCGATCTGGTAGCTGAAATCTTCTGAGTTGCTTTTGCTCGACAGCTGCTGTGTGATCGTTGGTCGTCCAATCTAATTTGCTGTGGGTTGTCATAGTCATAGGCGTGGGGAAGTGAGGAGACAGTATGCCAACATCAATACAGGCGGCCTTGCTAAAATATATCTTATCGATGTTATTGCAGATGTACAATGCTTGCTTTGTCGACACTTCTCCAACACTAAATTGAATAGGCAGCCATCCCTGGCTTATAAGGGTTGAGCCACCCACAGCACGAATAACTTTCTTTGATGGGATCAAGTTACTTTCCTTGAGACCCATGCTATGTAGGTGCTTGGGTCCTCCAAGGCAGATGGTGGCCCCACTGTCTGGGAAGATTTTCAAACGAGTGCTTTGATTACCTGGAATATCTTCAGGATTTCTGGGGTCTGGCCTTGGAGAGAATGGGACCAGTGTTGCTTCTATCTCAACAACACTATTTTTGTTAGAGGACAAATATGAGCCTGTCTCCTGGTTAAACTCTACATGTGCAATCAAACTGTCCATGTTAGCTTCATCGTCTTGGAAGCCTCTCACTTCACTAGAGCGATTTCTTGATCGGAAAACTTTTGAAAAATGACCTTGGATGCCACACAAGTCACAGGTCTGATTCCAGACAGGACATGCCTGTTGGCGGGTGCTGGTTCCTGGGATGCCATGCTTGTGGCTATCACATCCACTACAGCGCAACTTGTTTTGTTTTATAATCAGTTTTTTGGGGCTTCTGGATGGAGGGGGATTTTTTTTCACTTGTGTTGTTTTTTCTTTGCGATAGGTTGATGCACGCAATGCTGACATTTCAGTTGTCCCTGCCATTCGTGCTTGGTCACGCAATGCTGCCTCGAATGCCTCAGCATGGTTGATGTTTTGCTCAAGGGTCTTCAATGAGCTGGCCTTTGCTAGTAAATCTGCTTGGAGAGCATCATTTGCTGTGCCTCTGACCAGCTGGTCTTTGATATAGATGTCAGATAGGTCATGACTGCAAATGGGACATGTGAAGTCACAATCCTGTGCTGTACCCTTAAGGCGGACAATAAATTGCTGGATTGATTCGCCTGGTCCCTGAGAAATCGAAGCAAAAGACAATCTATGAACCATAGGGTTCGATTTTTGGGTAACTAATGCCTCCAACATGTTCAGGAGTCTGTTTGGTTTTTCCGAGAAAAAATTGGGGTATGTATTGATGATCGACGTTTGCACAGTCTCATCAGCACAGTTGTATAAATGGATGTTGGTCTGTGAAGGGGGCAAGTTTGTCATTTGCACAAATACCTCCCAGTCAATTCTGAACGTTCGGAATTGCTGTGATGTCATCTCTGAATGGAGCTGGGGGAGTTTGGCTGCAGGGGCCTTTGTGTAGCTGTCTGATGTCAAAGGTTGCTCCTTTGATAGCTTAAGGATAGCTAGGGCATGTCCCATGGTTGTGACACCTAGTTCTTTAAGGATTTACCGGTCTATCATAGAGAGGCTATCTTTAGTAATATTCTCTTTCACAAACGATTCAGCATAAGTTTTGGCAGAGTCGGTGGGAATGCCAATTTTGATAAGTAGCTCTTGCCAGTCATCGTATCCTGTTCGCAGCGCCATGTTGAATATTAGCTAGTTTGCCAGTGGTTTAGCACACGAGTAGGCAAATGTAGCCAAAGCCAAACTGACTTGAGGCATTTATGGAGAAATATATAGGTGAATAAAGACCCCTCATGCAAATGTATTGGGAAGGTCCATTCTAGCAAAATGGACCAACCTAACTGGTGTATTAGGCACTCCTATAAAATAAGGTAAAATCAGCTGGCTTGCTTGACAAGGAAACAGAAGGAGGCAGCCATGTTGGCAGGTAAGTCACTTGACTTCTACAATTTGGGTATCGAAAAAAAAAGTCGATTTAAAATTGTATTTTTTGATAGGCATTTTTTTAGCTTATTGGACGTAAGATGAGTTGCAGAAACAGGTAAAACCGCTTCTGTTAGCCTAGCTGCAAGAGAAATGCCTTAAATCTCCGTTTGAAGCTTCAACTTTGGGTCCCAAGTTCGTTTTTTTGGGTATCGAAAGAAAAAGTCGATGTAAATTGTATTTTTTGATAGGCATTTTTTTAGCTTATTCGACGTAAGATGAGATGGAGAAACAGATAAAACCATTTCCAGTAGCCTAGCTGCAAGAGAAATGTCTTAAATCGCCGTTTGAAGCTTCAACTTTGGTACCCCAGTTCGCGTTATTTGGGTATAGAAAAAAAAAATCGGTTTAAAATTGTATTTTTTGGTAGGCATTTTATTGTTTTATTAGATGCAGTATGAGTTGTAGAATCAGATAAAACCCACTTCCGGTAGCCTAGCTGCAAGAGAAATGCCTTAAATCGTCGTTTGAAGCTTCAACTTTGGGTCCCCAGTTCGCGTTATTTGGGTATCGAAAAAAAAAGTCGATTTAAATTGTATTTTTTGATAGGCATTTTTTTAGCTTATTCGACGTAATATGAGTTGCAGAAACAGATAAAACCATTTCCAGTAGCCTAGCTGCAAGAAAAATGCCTTAAATCGCCGTTTGAAGCTTCAACTTTGGTTCCCCAGTTCGCGTTATTTGGGTATCGAAAAAAAAAGTCGATTTGAAATTGTATTTTTTGGTAGTCATTTTATTGGCTTATTAGATGCAGTATGAGTTGTAGACAGATAAAACCCACTTGCGGTAGCCTATCTTTAAGAGAAATGCCTTAAATCGCCGTTTGAAGCTTCAACTTTCGGTCCCCAGTTCGCGTTATTTGGGTATCGAAAAAAAAAGTCGATTTAAAATTGTATTTTTTGATAGGCATTTTTTTAGCTTATTGGACTTAAGATGAGTTGCAGAAACAGATAAAACCACTTCCGTTAGCCTAGCTGCAAGAGAAATGCCTTAAATCGCCGTTTGAAGCTTCAACTTTGGGTCCCAAGTTCGTTTTTTTTGGGTATCGAAAGAAAAAGTCGATTTAAATTGTATTTTTTGATAGGCATTTTTTAAGCTTATTCGACGTAAGATGAGATGGAGAAACAGATAAAACCATTTCCAGTAGCCCAGCTGCAAGAGAAATGCCTTAAATCGCCGTTTGAAGCTTCAACTTTGGTTCCCCAGTTCGCGTTATTTGGGTATCGAAAAAAAAGTCGATTTAAAATTGTATTTTTGGTAGGCATTTTATTGGCTTCTTATATGCAGTATGAGTTGTAGACAGATAAAACCCACTTGCGGTAGCCTAGCTTTAAGAGAAATGCCTTAAATCACCGTTTGAAACTTCAACTTTGGGTCCCCAGTTCGCGTTATTTGGGTATCGAAAAAAAAAGTCGATTTAAAATTGTATTTTTTGATAGGCATTTTTTTTAGCTTATTCGACGTAAGATGAGTTGCAGAAACAGATAAAACCATTTCCAGTAGCCTAGCTGCAAGAGAAATGTCTTAAATCGCCGTTTGAAGCTTCAACTTTGGTACCCCAGTTCGCGTTATTTGGGTATAGAAAAAAAAAATCGGTTTAAAATTGTATTTTTTGGTAGGCATTTTATTGTTTTATTAGATGCAGTATGAGTTGTAGAATCAGATAAAACCCACTTCCGGTAGCCTAGCTGCAAGAGAAATGCCTTAAATCGTCGTGTGAAGCTTCAACTTTCGGTCCCCAGTTCGCGTTATTTGGGTATCGAAAAAAAAAGTCGATTAAAAATTGTATTCTTCGATAGGCATTTTTTTTAGCTTATTCGACGTAAGATGAGTTGAAGAAAAAGATAAAAACATTCCAGTAGCCTAGCTGGAAGACAAATGCCTTAAATCGTCGTTAGAAGCTTCAAGTTTGGTTCCCCAGTTCGTGTTATTTTGGTATAGAAAAAACAAGTCGATTTAAAATTGTATTTTTTGGTAGGCATTTTATTGTTTTATTAGATGCAGTATGAGTTGTAGAATCAGATAAAACCCACTTCCGGTAGCCTAGCTGCAAGAGAAATGCCTTAAATCGCCGTTTGAAGCTTCAACTTTGGGTCCCAAGTTCGTTTTTTTTTGGTATCGAAAAAAAAAGTCGATTTGAAATTGTATTTTTTGGTAGTCATTTTATTGGCTTATTAGATGCAGTATGAGTTGTAGACAGATAAAACCCACTTGCGGTAGCCTATCTTTAAGAGAAATGCCTTAAATCGCCGTTTGAAGCTTCAACTTTCGGTCCCCAGTTCGCGTTATTTGGGTATCGAAAAAAAAAGCCGATTTAAAATTGTATTTTTTGATAGGCATATTTTTAGCTTATTCTACGTAAGATGAGTTGTAGAAACAGATAAAACCATTTCCAGTAGCCTAGCTGCAAGAGAAATGCCTTAAATCACCGTTTGAAACTTCAACTTTGGGTCCCCAGTTCGCGTTATTTGGGTATCGAAAAAAAAAGTCGATTTAAAATTGTATTTTTTGATAGGCATTTTTTTAGCTTATTGGACGTAAGATGAGTTGCAGAAACAGATAAAACCACTTCCGTTATCCTAGCTGCAAGAGAAATCCTTTAAATCGCCGTTTGAAGCTTCAACTTTGGGTCCCAAGTTCGTTTTTTTTGGGTATCGAAAGAAAAAGTCGATTTAAATTGTATTTTTTGATAGCCATTTTTTTAGCTTATTCGACGTAAGATGAGATGGAGAAACAGATAAAACCATTTCCAGTAGCCCAGCTGCAAGAGAAATGCCTTAAATCGCCGTTTGAAGCTTCAACTTTGGTTCCCCAGTTCGTGTTATTTTGGTATAGAAAAAACAAGTCGATTTAAAATTGTATTTTTGGTAGGCATTTTATTGGCTTATTATATGCAGTATAAGTTGTAGACAGATAAAACCCACTTGCGGTAGCTTAGCTTTAAGAGAAATGCCTTAAATCACCGTTTGAAACTTCAACTTTGTGTCCCCAGTTCGCGTTATTTGGGTATCGAAAAAAAAAGTCGATTTAAAATTGTATTTTTTGATAGGCATTTTTTTTAGCTTATTCGACGTAAGATGAGTTGCAGAAACAGATAAAACCATTTCCAGTAGCCTAGCTGCAAGAGAAATGTCTTAAATCGCCGTTTGAAGCTTCAACTTTGGTACCCCAGTTCGTGTTATTTTGGTATAGAAAAAACAACTCGATTTAAAATTGTATTTTTTGGTAGGCATTTTATTGTTTTATTAGATGCAGTATGAGTTGTAGAATCAGATAAAACCCACTTCCGGTAGCCTAGCTGCAAGAGAAATGCCTTAAATCGCCGTTTGAAGCTTCAACTTTGGGTCCCCAGTTAGCGTTATTTGGGTATCGAAAAAAAAAGTCGATTTAAAATTGTATTTTTTGATAGGCATTTTTTTAGCTTATTGGACGTAAGATGAGTTGCAGAAACAGATAAAACCATTTCCAGTAGCCTAGCTGCAAGAGAAATGCCTTAAATCGCCATTTGAAGCTTCAACTTTGGTTCCCCAGTTCGCGTTATTTGGCTATCGAAAAAAAAAGTCGATTTAAAATTGTATTTTTTGGTAGGCATTTTATTGGCTTATTGAATGCAGGATGAGTTGTAGAATCAGATAAAACCCACTTCCGGTAGCCTAGCTGCAAGAGAAATGCCTTAAACCGCCGTTTGAAGCTTCAACTTTGGTTCCCCAGTTCGCGTTATTTGGGTATTGAAAAAAAAAGTCGATTTAAAATTGTGTTTTTTGATAGGCATTTTTTTAGCTTATTCGACGTAAGACGAGTTGCAGAAACAGATAAAACCAATTTCCAGTAGCCTAGCTGCAAGAGAAATGCCTTAAATCGCCGTTTGAAGCTTCAACTTTGGGTCCCCAGTTCGCGTTTTTTGGGTATCGAAAAAAAAAGTCGATGTAAAATTGTATTTTTTGATAGGCATTTTTTTAGCTTATTCGACGTAAGATGAGTTACAGAAACAGATAAAACGACTTCCAGTAGCCTAGCTGCAAGAGAAATGCCTTAAATCGCCGTTTGAAGCTTCAACTTTGGTTTCCCAGTTCGCGTTATTTGGGTATCGAAGAAAAAAGTCGATTTGAAATTGTATTTTTTGGTAGTCATTTTATTGGCTTATTAGATGCAGTATGAGTTGTAGACAGATAAAACCCACTTGCGGTAGCCTATCTTTAAGAGAAATGCCTTAAATCGCCGTTTGAAGCTTCAACTTTGGGTCCCCTGTTCGCGTTATTTGGGTATCGAAAAAAAAGTCGATTTACAATTGTATTTTTTGATAGGCATTTTTTTTAGCTTATTCGACGTAAGATGAGTTGAAGAAACAGATAAAACCATTTCCAGTAGCCTAGCTGCAAGAGAAATGCCTTAAATCACAGTTTGAAACTTCAACTTTGGGTCCCCAGTTCGCGTTATTTGCGTATCGAAAAAAAAAGTCAATTTAAAATTGTATTTTTTGATAGGCATTTTATTAGCTTATTCGACGTAAGATGAGTTGGAGAAACAGATGAATTCACTTCCGGTAGCCTAGCTGCAAGAGAAACGCCTTAATTCGTCGTTTGAAGCTTCAACTTTGGGTCAACAGTTCGCGTTATTTGGGTATCGGAAAAAAAATTCTTTTTAAAAATGTATTTTTTGATAGGCATTTTATTAGGTTATTCGACGTAAGATGTGTTGGAGAAACAGATAAAACCATTTCCAATAGCCTAGATGCAAAAGAAATGCCTTAA
>OZ010601.1:0-100000 GCA_963932145.1 Acanthosepion lycidas
AAAAAAGAACTTTTCGACAACAAAATCATCTTCCGAACTTTCACGAACATTTCAACTTCAAGAATCATCAAGAGCAGTCAAAGGAAGACAACTTTCTTCGAACTAAATTTACACAAATTTAATGTGAATTTATTATTTGACGCAAACTGTTTAATTTTCTTACCAAGAGTTTATTACAACATCCTACTTTGTGAAATTTTTCAACACTTAACCTCTCAGTTAAACTCACAAGCACCATTCAAACAAAGATATATAGTATTTAACATTAATCAAACTAACAAACAATACGAGATTTCAATCAAAAATCAACGCTTATTACAATACATATCATTGTAATCTTCATACAATGTAGATGAAAATTGATTGTTATTCAATAATAATGCCTTTGTCTTTTCTCAGTATTGTCCTATGCTTTTTTGTTTATTTTCGTTGGAGTATAATATAAATGTGTTGAGGATACATGTTTTTGAACACGCAGCCCAAATCTGTTGTTTCAACTATGAGACCCGACATGACAAGTCCTCCACACAGACCTCAAGTGAAATTCGTACACATAATCCACCGCAATGGAAATCGGAAAATAGTCGGTTCCCTGTAGTGCACAAGTAAATAACTGACTCTTCCGGCTAATCCTCTACCTTTACAAGAGCCAGATCAGGGAGTATTGCAGCTATATATGGACAGAAACTGTCCAGTCTTCAGTTTCCAGTGTTGATGGAGTCCAAAAAGATAAATACAGTCTTAACTTGTTTTTGTCTAGGGTTGTCCATTCTATACATTCCGCCAGAAATTCTACGTCTTACTCTGTTACCCTCTACCCCGAGTGACTCTTGGACTTAGTATAGGGTAAATATTCCTGTAAAAAAGATATATTAAACAAGTACGTCAAACTTTTCATTACTTCACATGTAAACATATCAAAGAGATAATTTATTAAACAAATATGTCAAACATTTCATTCTCTCTAATGATTGCATAAAAAACGAGTAGGATTTATTTTTAAAAAAATACGTCAAACATTTCATTCCCTCTAATGATTACATATATAACAAGTAGGATTTATTAAACAAATACGTCAACCATTTCCTTACTTCAAATGATTACATATATAACGACTAAGATTTATAACAAAATATGTCAAACCTTTCATTCCTTGAAATGATTACATATATAACGAGTAGGATTTATTAAACAAATATGTCAAACCTTTCATTCCTTCTAATGGTTACATATATAACGTGTAGGATTTATTACACAAATGCACAGATACAAACAATATTATTCATAATGAATACATTTCATATTGCCCACTTTGCAAATGTCCCAAATAAAAAGAAAATGCTAATCTTTTCTTGTTTTCATTTTAGATTATAGAACTTACTGGGTTGGAGCAACTAAAGTCGGAAATGAAGTTTTTTGGAAAGTTCCAAATGGGAAAATTTTGGTTAATAAGAAACGTTTTTTCTCCCTTTTCTTTGAAAACGCGCAGATTAGTGCTCATGAAACTCATCTACATTGGGACTTTAAAACTTCCATGAATTTTATTATTTGTCAGCAAGAATATTCCCGCAAGGAAGATAAAGAATGCTTTAAGTTCTTCTATGTGCTGTGTCCCTTCAAGGTATATGGGGCCATGACTCTCCACAATTTCTTATCCTTTGTAGCTCTTAATGATTTTTGTTTTTTGTTTTCTCTCCTAAATCTTGGTTTACCATTCATTTGGTAGGGTAGGTTATATGTTGTTTCCTCTATCCCTCTTGTCTTCAACCTGTCCTTTGAGTATCATATTTTCCAAGCCCTCTTTCTTCATTACCTGGCCTAGAGTTTTCAACTGTCTCTTCCTGGTGATATATATAAGTGACCTCTTTGTTTCCATTTTTTCTTAAACTTCCACGTTGCTGAAATATTCGCTCGATGATATTTTCTGTATCCTCCTGTAGAACCATATTTCTGTTGCTTCAAGTCTATTCTTCATCTGTGAGGAGATTATCCAGCATTCACTGCTATATAGGAGGACTGATATTACGTAACAGTTCAATACTCTTTTCTTTGTTTCTATTGCTTCAAGTCTCTTCTTCATCTGTGAGGAGATTGTCCAGCATTCACTGCCATATAGTAGGACTGATATTACATAACAGTTCAGTACTCTTTTCTTTGTTTCTATTGCTTCAAGTCTTCTTCATCTTTGAGAAGATTGTCCAATATTCACTGCCATAGAGGAGGACTGATATTACGGAACAGTTCAGTACTTTTTTCTTTGTTTCTCTTGCTTCAAGTCTCTTCTTCGTTATTGAGAAGATTGTCCAACATTCACTGCCATACAGGAGGACTGATATCACGTAACAGTTCATTACTCTTTTCTTTGTTTCTCTTGCTTGAAATCTCTTCTTTATCTGTAAGGAGATTGTCCCGCATTCATTGCCATATAGGAAGACTGATATTACGTAACAGTTCAGTACTCTGGAGGACTAATATTATGTAACAGTCTATTAGTCTTTTCTTTGTTTCTAACATTTTTTTCTGTTTCTTAATACTCTGCTTAGCTTTTGGAAAGCCTCTTTCGCTATCCCAATGCACCTTCGGATTTCAGTGTCACCCTATCTGTCCTCTGTTAAAATACTTCACAAATATTTAAATTGTTGTACTTGTTTGATTTTCTCCAATCTGTAATTTGCATGTTAGTCTCTTTCTTTTGCTAACAACAACGCATTCCGTCTTCTTGCAATTGATGTCCAGTCCTTTCTTCTAGTTTTCCTACATTAACTTCTGTAGGAGACATTGTAGTTTCCTTTCTGTGTTTCCTATCAATAAAATCGATATACCATGGCCCAGAATACATATAGACTTCGCAGGACCGTTAAACGGAACATACTATCTAGTGGTAGTTGATAGTTATACTAAATGGCCAGAAGTATTGAAATGTAGAATACCAACACGAGAAGATGCATTATCAAGTGGTATCTTTAATAGGGATGGTGGTAGGCCAACGAGAAAAACGATCGACTATCGTCAAGAGGTAAGGATACCATTGGCAAGTTGGTAGAGGCCCAACTAAGTCGAGATGAATATTAGTAAAACGAGCATCAGGCTCGCTGAAGGTGCCCACAGGAGATTTCGTGTGTCTATGTACTTTGCATTTCTGGCATTGTAGACACGTAGTGACCCATTCATGAATCTGGACGTTCATATTCGGCCAAACAAAACGGTCCGAAATCAATTTAACGGTGGCTCTCTTGCTAGGATGTGAGAGTCCGTGCAAGTGGTCAAAAACCTGTCTACAAAGAGACGGAGGGACATACGGTCTCGGGTTGTTGGACTTTACATCGCAGTATAGGACCTTGTTGCTAAAAGGAGCTGGACATTTCTGAAGTTCCAAAGAAGTGTCGGATAACACATGCTTCAGAGTTATGTCCGCTTCCTGTTCGTCGGCGATCAAGTCCTGACTGAGCGCATCAGTATGCACGACGAACATCTCAGTACGAGATAGGGTATCGGTGACAGTGTTATCTGTGCCCTTAATGTACCTAATATCAGTGGTGAATTGAGAAATGTAGTCCAGATATCTGATCACTCTCGAAGTGTATTTATCTGAATTGGTAGACATAATGGAAGTTAAAGGATTGTGGTCTGTAAAGATGACGAAAGACCTACCTTCGAGGAGGGTCTGAAATGCTTAACAGCACGAAAGATAGTTAGCAGTTCACGCGAGAAGGTACTATAGCGTGGTTGTGCAGGAGAAAGCTTAGCAGAAAAGAATGCTATGGGTTTGCGTTGAGAGGCACGAACTTGTTCGATGACTGCGCCTATTGCGGATTCGCTGGCGTCGGTGGTCATGTAAATGTCTGACTGAGGGTCGTCCTCTATGAAACTAAGCTTAGAAAAGTTGCCTAGAGCGGTTTTAGCTGCTCGAAAGGCATCCAAAGCTTCATTTTCCAGTGTTATCGCTTTATTTTTTTTCTGTAAAAGGTTTGTAAGAGGAGTCAGAATATTCGAACAATTGGGAATAAATCTTCGGTAGAAGTTAATCATTCCTATAAAACGTCTCAACTGTTTAATGGAAACAGGAATGGGAAACTCAGCGATAGCTTTAATCTTATCGGCCACAGGAGCGACTCTGTTAGCATCAGTATGATGGCCTAAAAACTCCATGTGGTCCAATCCAAATACACATTTGTCAAGGTTCAGACGGAAACCATAGTGAGACAAACGTTGAAAAACTTCGTTTAAATTACGCTTATGAGAGGCAGCGTCCTCACTAGCTATTAAAATATAGTCGATATAGTCAAAAACGAAGGGGAGTCCACGCAGGACTTCGTCCATAAGACGCTGAAAGGTCTGTGTCGCGTTGCATAGGCCGAAAGGCATTTTTAAGAATTCAAACAAACCAAAGGACGTGGTGACAGCCGTCTTTGGGATATCAGCAGCAGCTGCCGGTATCTGACAGTAGGCTTTTGTGAGGTCTACTTTAGAGAAAATGTTCGCTCCTTGTAAGCCAGAAGCAAAGCCGTGGAGATGAGGAATCGGATAGCGATCCCGGATAGTAATGGAATTTAACTTTCTGTAATCCACGCAAATTCTATAATCATCCTTTCCTGGTTTAGGTACCAAGTGCAGGGGGTAAGCGTAGGGGCTGTCGGATGGACGAATAACACCATCTCGTAACATGTCGTCGAAAGCTTTCTTAGCGAATTTTAACTTGAGGTGCTAAGCGACGAGGACGAGAAAAGGTAGGTTGACCAGTGGTCTTAATAAAATGCTGTGTCTGGTGTTTGGTTGAATCAATAGACCCAGCAGGACACAGAAGGTCCTGGTACTGATTCAAAATGTCCAAATACTCCTTACTGTAGCAAGTTGCCACGGTGATGCCAGTAGTGGTATGTTTGGAGTAGGTTCCAACAACACATAGTTTAGTCAGGTTATCCGCTAAAGAATGGTTGTTCATTCGAACGGCTAGATCATAGCGTGCCAGAAAATCGGCACCTAATATTGGCATTTGAACATCAGCAATAGTGAAATTCCAGGTAACACACTCATGGCAGCGCCGGTGTCGGCCAAGAAACGTAAATTATTACGTGTATCTAACACGTAGAAAAGGCGACTAAACTTCTGTGAAGGTGCCTTGCCAGCAAGATTAGTCGCTCTCACTTGCTGGCGGTCTCGTTTCCCGCGACCGCAGTATAATTGCACGATTTAGTGCAGTAACGCGCTGCAGAACCAAATCTACGATGATAGTAGCACATAGTGGAAGAAGAGGTATCATCGTCTCGGCTAGACGAACGTCGTCGACTCCTAAAACGACGGCGGGAAGGAAACCGGTTTCGACCACGGTTTTTCTGAGCAAATGTCAGGTCTCTGACTTGCCGCTGTAGTTCTTCCACAGCTTTCTCCAAGGACCTGTGATCACTGGATGCTTCAGCACTGTGTACTGATATCGTTTGGTGATCCAGTTGGGAGAAAATACGATCTGCAGTGTCCGCTAACTGGTCGAGTGGGGTGTTCTCCGACATGGGCGCCAAAATTTGGGTAATGTTGGTGGGGAGGCGATCCAACTACAGGCTTTTTAAAATTGGGTCAGCCATAATGTTTTTACCCAAACGACTCTTCATGAAACGTAAAAGTTGCGAAGGGGTTCTACCATCACGAGTTAAGTCGCTAAATAACTCGCGGATAAGCCCTTCTTCAGTACGGCCCATTCTCCTTAGAATAGCCTCCTTCAATTGGGTGTAAGGTTCAACCTCCGGGACAGCTTCCAAGAAATCGGACACTTCATCCACAATGGTGGGTGATAAAGCTGTTACCACGTGGCCAAACTTCGTCTTCTGGTCTGAGATTTTTCTCACGATAAAAATGGCTTCCATTTGAAGGAACCAGTTCTTAATATTCCCTTCGTAAAAGGGGGGGAAAGGGAGCAACAGCGGCGGCCATGCTCGACAACTCTCCGGTCTCACCAGACGTCATTCCTGCTACCAAATTTAATGCACGTTTACAGATTATGATCTGACCCGAAATAAACAGTGTTTTGTTTTTTTTAGAAGAAATAACTGTTCCTCAAGATCACGTCACGGTCACCAATCTTGTAGCAGACCCGGTAGCATGCAGTGCTGGCCTACGAAAAGGCGGCCTTGTGCCAGACACTACTCACGACTACCAAATTCACTAGCAAAGTAAAAAAAAAAAGAAGTAAAAGTAATAAATGTGTGATTTTTTAACCGTAGAATTATTACAGTCTCCTTAGTGAGGAAAAAGAAAGGGTCATTCAACACATGCATAAAAAGGTAAAAATAGGTAGCCAGGAGGAACAACGAATACGAGTCTGGTGGAAGGACAAATATAAAACTTTATTTAATAAAAAGTATTTTGTCTCAAACAGTGGAGACTATCAGAAAAGTAAAGCTAGTTCTTAGCAATTAGGTAAGTTGTATAAGGTAGTGACAACTAGTCAGTAAAATAATGTTAATGTTCCGCACCGAAACGAAAATCAAAATGGCTAAGGCGGGAAAGGTTCTCTCAGAAAGAAAATTCTGGAACAGACTCTTCTTATGCAAAAGGTACATGTCTACACAACAAGGAAAATACTCACTGCGAGATTTTTGTCATGTGTGTGTAATGTTTTATTTTCTTTCTTTTTAAACTGGTTCGTAAGGTTAGAATTCAAAAGGTGTATGTGAAGTTTATCAATCATCCGTGTCGAAAAACTACGTTCCCTGGTAGTGAACGGAGGAAAGATCGAACAAGTTGTTCGCGTCAGGACGAGGAATTAGTCATTGTAAAAGTGTGATGGCGACGGTGTTGTAAACTCTACGTTCTCTGGTAGAAAACGGAGGAAAGTTCAAACAAGTTGTTCGCAGAAAGTTGCAACCACATGAAGAGATTCGGCATGATTAGCCAAGGAGTTTACTAGGAAGTTTTTTGTAGTTAAGATATTTCGGGCCGCGTATGGGTAAGGGGCGCGAAATAAATGAGTCGACCTTTCAGCTCGGAGTGATTTGAAAAACACTGTTCGTCAGTGACGTCAGAGAATGCGCGGGAAAACTTCAAATTCTGTTCTAGCTGGAATCAGCAGTAACCAGCAACTTTCCTCACGTCGGCAGCAGACGGCTGCTTAGTACGATATCTAGCCGAATGTGAAAGGAAGGGGTGCAATACGCGCGCGCACGTAAAAGTAGGTGGAATCACTGCGCGGTTCCACACCTAACCCAAACCCTAAACCCTAACCCTAAACCCTAACCCCTAACCCTGCCCTCGACATTCCAACCATCTGGAGTAGGTCGGAACGTACAACCGACGAAACGTTGTGATAAATACGGCAACAAATATGAGGACATTAGTTCGAACAATTTGAATAATGTAACCCTTATTATTTGAAATGGTTGTTCAAGACGCATTCGTTCTTTTAGCGGTAATATTTTATTGCTGAAATTTAATACAAGTTTTCTACAGAAATTCGCCATTTCGATAAGTGTACATAGCGATTTAGAATTGTTTGATTGAGGAAATTGTGTTAGTTCGTCAAGATTTTTACTCATTGATTTAAGTCCATCAACTGAGATGTGAAATCCTAGAAACTCGAGTTCGCTGACAGTAAATGTACATTTCGAATGAAAGATTTTAAAGTAATATTCATTGAGTTTCTGTAATATTTCCTCAAGGTGTTTAGAATGACTATACTCGTCATCCAAGACGATAAGAAAGTGAACGTACATTTGACGTCACGAAAAATACTAATCATCATCCTTTGGAGGGTACTGGATGCGTTTTGCCAGCTGGAAGGCATATAATTGTAATCGTATAATCCGAAAGGTGTGGTTATCGCTGTTTTACATATGTCATCGGGGTGTCCTGGTATTTAGCGATATGCCGATGACAGATCGATTTTCGAGAACATTTTTTTTTTGTTATGCAATTTAGACGACAGAAATTTTATATTTGGAATCGGGCAGCATTCAGGTTTTGTTATCGAATTCAATAGTCTATAATCAAATATGGGTCGGTAAGTTACATCATGTTTAGGTACCATATGTAAGGTTTTACTCCATTCCAATTTGAAAGGGAAAATCATTCCAGTTTTTTGAAGTTTCCGAAATTCCTCAATCGCTGTGTCGTATTTTTGTGGAAATAATTGGAAGCAATCCTCCTTCGTTCTCACAGGCCAGCCAGTTTCAATTCTGTGAAATACCTTGGGTTTGGTAGCGTTGAGATCTCGACGTGGAGAGATTAAATTTGGATATTTCTTTATGATATTTTTTACTGTTTTCTAGATAAACATCAATGTTCATAATCGTAGACGATTGTTGTGCTTTAGAATGTCTACTTGTTGTTTTATTGATTATTGGTGCAATCAACCAATAGTTCAAAATTACTCTAGGAGAGGTTTGGTCGTTTCTGCAACGAGAAACGTTCCTTCTGAGGTTATTCAATGCTAATGTGATTACACCTTGAACGGCGCATTTAATTTCTATTCCGTTGGCTGAAATGTTGGTCGAGTAATAAAAGAACTGTTTTGGTATTACTGATACAGCAGCTCCTGTTTCTACAACAAAATTCACGTTACTAGCCCCTAACCGTGTGGCTACTTCAAGAAGCGGCGACTATGCGCAAAATATCATGTTTCGCCGAATTAGTTTCCCTGATTTATATCTGATACAAATGAATTGGGTTGTGAACTGTGTTGTGTTTGCACATTTTGTTTGTTAGGCTGTAGTGGATCTAAAAAGGCTGCGTGAATATTTAAGATTGTGCTATAAATAAAATATGTAATATTCACAAACATAAATTATAAGAAATGGCCAAATGGCAACGATATTCTATCACGACAAAAATATATGTTTGAAACAAAAGATTAAATTTTATATTCACAAGTGACAATTTCTTTGTTTGTAATGATGTGTGCAAAGGTATATTTTAGAGAAAATGTTCAATGTCTAAAAAGTTGTCTGCTTTTGATTAATAGAAAAATCTTTTGTCTAAGTTAAATTCAACCTTTTTTAAGATATTGAGAGAAAAAGTTTGTTGTGTAAATTTTTGTAATCTCTCATAAAGGAAGTTTGTTTCTTTGGCGGCACAAAGAAGGAAATACACATAATTCCCGTGTGTATCTTTCGCGTGTGTGAGTCTCAAATGCAACGAAAATTCGTTTGCTATTTCTATTTATAGTTTTCTTTACAACGAAATTGTCTCCAACGGGGCTTGGTAGCTGTTGCGAATTTTTCTGAGAAATGCGTGGGCGAATGTTGTATTTTTTTTTTTTTTTATACAATAGGATTTCTTGAAACATTTAAGTTAGGAATGAATTGGAGAAAGATTTTTTTTATGTCAGTTGAGAATATTTTTGCACAAATTTTGACTGTTTTGTTATGGAAATTTCTCGAAGCTTATTTTTATTTAACAACCAATGAAATTCCCTAGGTTAAGTTTGGTAATGTATGGTTCGATTTGGGCCTTGTGACGATTAAACCACTATAAGCGATGTATGAATGAGTAAATAAGTTATGATAAACTACATCCTGGCCTGGAGTATAACAATATTAATTTATATAAACATTAATAAGTAATTTCGTATTATACAAAAACAATGTTCATAGATGGCACAAGGTTGGTATTTAGCAAAGATTAAATACAAATTGATGAATTAGATTCAATTGAGAAAAACCTAATCAATTTGAACAAAAGATTATCCTTTTCAAGAAATAAACATGGCCAAGTCAATATCTTAGGATTAATAGGTGTCGACATATTCATGCATTCTACCAAACTCGTTAAATGGATGAGAGGCTTAGCATGGGAATTACCGAGTTATATAGCGCCATTTGGAGGCATTTAATCATTTTCTATATGATCATCAGATAAAACCAGTAAATTCTCTAAGACTTCAGTTAGTCAAAACAATTATCATACTATCTTAAAGGAGTTAGCTAAATGTTCTGAGCGAGAAGTACATTGTGTATTAAATCCAAAAGACACATATACTGATAACATACCTGATACGTTTGATATGTCTCTAGTAGAAACAAATGTTGAGCACATGTTAGAAATAGTTTCAACTATTACGAGAGTAGATATAATTTCATATGACAGAAAAAAATAGAGGAATTCAAGGAATCTATTGAATTAAAAACGATGAATATTATGTGGATCTGCCGTGGATCATTTGTTTTTCATCTAATTATAAAGTAGCCCTAGATGTACCCCAATGAACAGTGCAGTCTCTTGAATGTAAAAATCTGCATAAAGATTATAATGAAGTATTATTTCAGCAAGAAAAAGAAGGCTTTCTAAAAAGAATATACATACCATCAGAAGAGTTATTTAAAAAATATGTTTGGATTCCACATAGACTTATGTTCAAAATGGAATCTCAAGCTACAACAAAAATATGGACCGGTTTTCAATTGTTCACTGAAAATGTAGGGCAAATGCTCCTTAAACGAGGCTGCCTATTCAGGAATAAACATGATCAATAATATGATCGCATTATTGCTAAAATTTAAAGCAAACAGGTATGATATGCTAGGCGACATAAGGAAAGCTTTTCAAATGATTAAACTCAAAAGGGAAGAAGATAAGCACAAATTCTGTTTCTTCATAAAAAATGGAGACAAACTGTTGTCCTTAGATATAACAACTTCATTTTCGTATTTACCACAAGCCCATTTATACTTAACTCCATTTTAAAATATTACTTAGAGCTGTACCGGCTTGATGTATGTACTGAAATGCTCAAAAATAACTTTCATGTGGATAATCTACAACAAACTAGCAATAGACCTGATAAATTTATTGACTTGTATAAAAAGGCGATTGATAGACTCAAGGAAGATAATTTCAACCTTCGTTCTTGTAGCATTACTAGTAAGGAATCAATTATGGTAAAGGAAAATACCATCTCTCCACATGAACATTATGAAAAGATATTAGGATATAACCATTGTCCTAACAATTATACGATGACAGTGACAAAGATCACAATAAACAGAGATGTGAGGACAAGGAGGCAGATATTAATCCACTCAGGCTGGATTGTTGACACATTATCATTATATGAGGAAGTTCCCAAGAATATATTTGTAACATGGCCTACATTATCCAACATTTCTTTCTCACGTCAAGCTATTAATAAGAGAATAGTATGGCCATAGTAATGCCAAGGAATCCCAGAGCAGTCTGCCCGCAAGGTTCCTAATCTTTTTATACTAATCTTACTTACAAGGTAACCAAAAAAGTTCTATCCGTTTTTTGATTAGTCATTGAATGAAGTTGAAATATATACGAAATGCGTGTAGCAATTGTTTTCAAATTTGGACAGCCGGATGTAGGAACATCAGGCGTTATAAAAAACACGCGCATCGTGCCCGGCCATCAGTTATAAGCCGGACAGCTGTGAGACGGATGGAAGTGTCTAGAGAGCTCGTTCAGGGCGGTTTGCTTTACAACTTCAAAGTAGGCTTATCAGCAGCTGTATCAAGTCGCCGCATATATCAAGCGATTGGGGATAGTGCTGTGGATGAACGTACTGCAAGGCGTTGGTTTCGAAAATTCAAGTCAGGAGATTTGTCTCTCCATGATGAGCCTCGCAGTGGACGACCACTGGTCTTGAATGACGGAGTCCTGAAGGCGGCCATTGAAGAGGACAGTAGTCTAACGTGTGGTGAACTTGCAAGACAGTTCAACGTTTCCGACAAAACAGACTTCACCTGCACCGCCTAGGTAAGACGTACAAACCGAGCAAGTAGGTTCCGAAAAACGCTGGAGGTCCACAATGGACAACGAGTGGCAGTCTGCGTATCGCTGCTTTCTCGCCACCGTACTGCATCCTTATTCAATTGAGTGCTTACCAGTGATGAAAAGTGGGTTCTGTACGTAACTCCCAAACGTTCCAGACATTGGTTGTCTCCAGTATGCTGTTCCTCACACCGCAAGACCGCCTATGCACCCACGCAAGATTATGCTTTGTGTCTGATGGACAGGTCGTCAAGTGGTTCATTATGAACTGCTACCAACGGGCCAAACGGTCACTGGAGACCTATACTCGCAGCAATTGAAACGTGTGCAACAGGCATTGCGCCAGAAGGAGCCAGCACTGGTGAATCGCAAAGGTGTGCTTTTCCTCCATGACAACGCCAGGCCGCATGTCATGCGAGTGGTCAGGGATACCATTCATCAACTTGGGTGGGAGACTGTGTCATCTACCTTATTCACCTGACCTTGCGCCATCCGATTACCACCTCTTCCACTCCCTGGATAATCATCTTCGTGGGAAATCCTTCTCAAATGAAGCAGACTTGTGCAAAGCCCTTACGGACTTCTTTGCGCAAGGGCACTGAACCGCTGCAGACACGTTGGCAGAAGGTGCTGGATGCCGATGGCGATTACTTCGAAGACTAAATATAAGTTACACATACTGTGAAGTGTTTTCTTTTTTTCCTTTAAAAATGGACAGAACTTTTTTGGTTACCTTGTATATCTGAATATATAATGCAGTTCTCAATGTAAATTGAATATCAACCTAATAAATATATTCACTGTGAACTCTGGTGACTTACTTATTGAACCTTACATGTTGACTAGATGGTTGCATATGAAAGTGCATTTAACTAGGCATGTTTCTTCCTTGTTGGGAATATATGAGAAATAAGATATTGTAGGATTATTTGCCGTTGGCAGTTTTAAGGTTAGCCAATAACCTTACAGCTGCTGATTGGCGCACTTTTTTTGAACACACTTTATGACTTCGGAATGACCACATACTAAACGGGTGAATCACCACAGTGTTCGTAGATGGCGAGAACATCAACTCACTATTTGCAGAAAAAATTGCAAAGAATACAAAAACGGGCGAATGAAAGTGTGCATATAGAGATATATTCCTGTTTTTATGCATACGTGTACAGACTTCCAATGAAAGATTGCAAGAGACTTACATTTGAGCGGAGTTCTTTGTTGATTTAGTTTATTATATATGCCTGCGTGCAGTCAAGTAAGCCTAGGTTGTTTGTATTTGCATTAATGTATAAACAATTACATATAATTAATAACATATTTTATTGCCTTAGAAAACAAAACAGAAAATATACAAAAGGAGGGAATTAAGGTGTGTGTTTAGAGGTCGTGTCCTTATATTTGAAAAGTATTATTAAAGATGTTGAGAGACTTACATTTCAGAAGAATCCTTTATTGGTTTGGCAGAATTATTTTATTTTATTTGTTTTTATCATTTCACCCCAAGCAAGGCGGTAATGCCATTAGTATGCAGGCGGCTCCAGGGAATTAAAGTGAAAAAGAAGACTGAGAAAAGGGATGATTGATGAAAGGACAGAAGATGAACAAAATTCAAGAAGATAGAAAATGGTGACTGACGATATATTTAAATTTTTGAAGATTGTAACTACCAGGGAAGCAAAGAAACAGAAGAAAGTTCCACAAGTGGGAAGTACGAGAAAAAAATTCTTCTCATTCCACTCTCCATTTCAAGGGATATCATGTCTAGTTCTTATTTTAGTGCTGTTCAATGAGTGTTCACCCCATTCAACCTGTTGTTTGCTGTAACAAAAGAGAAGCTATGATGAGTGCACTCAAGAATGACAAGCAGAAACAGGAAACGTTTCTGTATTTTACAAAGAATTCTTAGAAAAGAAAGAAATTCCAGTGAGCAGGAATTCTGTGGGTTGGAATCCCTTGTCGATGAGAGATGGCAGAGGAGAATATACAGATTCTTTCAAACTGACAGAAAGGCGACAGGAGCTCAAATAACGGATGTTTATAGAAAATTATTTCTCAATGCACAAGACAACGAAAAGTGAAGTAGATGAGCAACAGCATCAGAAGAGCACGTCGAATGCGCCCTTGTCAGTACGTCATCAGTCTTCTTTGTAACCGCCTTTTCAAACCTGTTCATAAATTAATAAATGACCCATCTAATCCTTACTATTCGATATAACTTGAACCATACTCTCATTTTGTAACGGTCGGACTAATCACTAACAAACTCTAAACAGGCAATGTTCAAAATAAAGAAGTGCAATAAACAGTTAACCGTATAAACCATATCTTAAAAAAAAATTTAACCCAAACGGTGGATATATTTTGACACGAAGTTAAATTCAAAATAATTATATAACAATAATAAAACTTTGAGATTTTCGTTGGATGGTTTAAAAATTCTTAATAAATAAACCTTTGAAACAAATATGAATTTTCGTCATTCTAAAATCCTATGAACAATCGATAAACATAGTTTTGCACAGTACACGCAAAATATACGTAAGTATTTAAATCTTCAACTATATTCGTCTAATCGACACAAAAGACTTATTGAAATATTTTTATTCAATTAATAAATGAGATTTTTCACCAGAAATTATATATATGTACCAATTTAGAAAATAGCTTGCTTAAATAATTTTATTGTGAATGTCCAAGTTGAAATTGCTTACACCATTTCCTGAAATGAGGATTAATAATATGTTCCTCGGCGAAGTTCATCAGACACTTAGTTTGTGGTTTCAATTCCAAAAAGTCAACACTTAGACTTCAATTATTAGGCAAGAGTCTGCAAAACAGTGAAGGTGGGGTCCGCAGTAAGATCTCGGCTCGCGGAGTCGTTGATTGTAGGTTCGTGCCCAATTAATGGCTATGTTACAATTTTTTTTTCTTGCAACATTAGGTTTATAAGTCAATAAAAATCTGTTCACCGTCGGGCCGTTCCTTGTAGGGTAGCGGTATGTTTGAGATGAAATGGACTTGCAGTTCGAGGTTCAATTCCGGCAAGAATCCTATTCCAATGCTTAGTTGTACTACAGGAAATCACTTATTCCTGTGCGTCCGTTAGAAGGGGAGGGTCTTCCTGGCGTTGGATTTGCCGTTTTTGGCAAATCCAACACCGGCAACTACCCGCCCCCCTCTAATCGACGTGCTCAAACTCGCAAGAAAAACAGGGGACGGCTTTTCGTTCAGCTCAACTCCGTGACCTACTTTAATACAATACCTACAATATTCTTCACGTGACATGTTAATAAATTTCAACCAATCCAAGGCTTTCAAGTTTGATTGACCGACTCCACACTTGAATTCGTCTTCTGAATGTGGACGGTTCATGTTAACTTCATTCCTACATTAGCTGTTTAAAGTATCAGCTTCCGGTGAATGTTAGAGTCGGCTGATAAATTTTATTTTGTTGGAATTTGGTAAATGGTGAGTGAAAACTTCACAATTACACAAGCTGAGAGAAGCAAAATTGAATTGGAAACAGGTAGTTTCGTATACTGAGAAAGACATCTAGACAACTCAAGGTAAGATACACTACAGTGTTTCTGTTTTATTTAGATCTCGGCAGAGCAGTTCATACCTTATTTTAGTTTTAACACAATATTATACAATGTATTTTAATATTTAAACCATTCGGTATTTTATTACGTTTGAAACAATATATAGTGCACGAATTAAGTTTTCAAATTGCGTTAATTTATCAGTTTTCTGATTTGCAGCACATCTTTTGAGTTTAAACTATTTATGGGTATATACATTAATAGTTTAAGACCAAATAGAAGTGAATTTTTATTGGTAGTAATATTCAAAGTTGTCATGTTGGTAAAATTCGAAAACTAACCTACGATATACAACGAAAGATTTACGATTGTAATTTACATTCGCACACCTTAACCCATGAAACTGTAAAGGTTAAAACTTACTTCAAGAGTTAATATACGTTTTTATTAAAATTTAATTATCGCGTGCAACCGGAGCTGTGACTAGGTCCCTGAACCCCAGAATGAACATGTAGTTAATTTATGAAGTCTTAAAAAATGTAATACTCAAAGCAAAGTTTTTTCATCACCACCATTAAGAATCTCCCGCCAGTGTATTACGTCTTTCATTTTGGGCTCAAATAGTTAACTTCATATAGAAAGTAGGCATATGTATAGTTCATTAAACTATTATTCTGATAAAGAAAATACTTGTGAAGTCAAATTGGTCAGATGCCTAAAACTCGCCAAATTATCTTCAGTACTGCGGGTGTGAGAAAGCCCCCCCCCCCACCTTTGTTATTAAAAAAAAAAATGGGGAGAAGCTACGTTTTAATCCATTCTTTCTCTGCCTGAAACTGATCATACCATAGATTTCTAATTTAAAAATTCCTTTTAACAAATCCCAAAAGCCGTTTAATATGGGTTCACTTCAATCTTACAGTTTATCAAAACGAACATGTCTGCTATTGCTCTGAAAGCTTCAACATTTATTTTTTGTTAATGTATCATAACTGCACATTTCAATAGTAAGCTATTAGATTTTATATACAGTGTAACACGGATATAAGAGAGTTGTCGGGACCGGAGAAGAACTCTCTTATATCCGGGTTTGGTCTATTTCATATACATTAACACAGGCTCTAATTTGGGACCAGAGAAAATCTCTTATATCCGGGTTACACTGTACTTTTCATAATCTAAGAAAAACAAATTGAAAAATGACTTTTGTCATCATCTGAACAAAATATCCTGAAACTTTTGATCTGCACCCCCCATGAAACTAGGTAGTTCCTGAAAGCAAAAAATGCTCTTTCATTTCTAAGTAAAATTTTTTGGTGTAAATGATAAAATTTTCTGGGGATAAAATATGAAAAAAATAGTTAAAATTCCTATTCCTAAACACTGGAAATCAGGATGTTTTTTTTTTTATTTATTTTTTTTTTTTTTTTTTTTTTTGATCAGCGATAAGGAAAACAATGTTGAAATTAAGCCAAAATTGACTTTAACGTTGCTGGGTCAAAGGCCAGCCAGCCGACAATACCAAGCTGTCATAACATTGTAAAAAAAAAAAAAAAATCCCTTTTCTTTTTCTTTTTTTTCTTAATCTATGTTTGAACAATGGCTTAATGTATTTTTGTTTTTTAACACCTTTTCAGCAGGGTGATGACAACAATATTTAAGGATAGAACTGAAAACAGTTTGAAATAAAGACGACTCACTGAAAAGTAAAAACTGTAAATCAACGTCAAAAAATTGAAATTGCAATGAAATATGTAAATGAAATAAATGGTACTTTTAAAAATGTAGTAATGTTGATGGTGAAAATGGCTTAGGATGATGCTCAAATTTTTTTAATGAGTAAAAAACACTAATTCAAAATGCTTAGCATGTGTTTCGCACGAAGAATTTGCAATAATTTAATCGACGTTCAGTGGAGAACGCTTACACTCAAGCCACGTGACGTTTTATTGCTTGTGACCTTCCGTACTTTTTAATTACAGCCATTTTAACAATTTTTATGAACATAAAATTACATTTTTTAATTGCTGTAGATCTTCTGATTAGTCAAAACAATACAATTTACAATGCGCTAAAAAAAAAAAAAAAAAAAATCTATCTCGTAAGGACACTTAGGAAATGTGGTGTGGCTTTTAACCAATTTTATATTTTAACTTAAACAAAAATCTATTATGATTAAAGAAAAAACAAATAATTGTATTAAAAATTCATTTTTCATCGAAAAAAATTTTTTGCTTTCAGAAAATATTGTCCATATTCATAAAAACAACTAAAAGCAAATAAAAGCATTTGAAATTAAATAGTATATTTGATTTATTGAGTTTTGTATGTTACAATTCAGAGCTGATTTTCAGGTAGGGTGTGGGGGGTCCAATTAAAAACATGATTTGCATTCCTCAAAGCCTTGTGCTTTTAACTATTGTAATCATTCACCTAGACTATCGAATTTCTAGCGTTTTCATAAAATTAGTTATGGGGTGGTTAATAAATATAAAAAAAAATATTTCTGTCATGACTTTAACAAAAAAAAAAAAAACATATTTATAATAATTTTGATCATCTGTGAATAGTTCCTGAAAGTTTCATTAACATCCGACAATTATTTATATTTTGCAAGATTTTCCAGATTGTGTGTAATACAGTGTAACCCGGATATAAGAGAGTTGTCGGGACCAGAGAAGAAGTCTCTTATATCCGGGTTTGGTCTATTTTGTTTAGGTAAGTATGGCTCTAATTTGGGACAAGAGAAAATCTCTCTTATATCCGGGTTACACTGTACCAAAAAAACATGCTAAAAATTGTCTATGTTATTTACTAGTTCTGCTGATACAAAGAGAAACAAGGTTTAGAATGTTCTAAAAAAAAAAAAAAATTTTTTAAAATAATTAAAAAAAACTTGGTCTTTCCTCTTTATAATAACATTAACATTTAGACAATAAAATTTTGTTTTCGTCAAGTTTGGCGTCTTTTTCATCATGCTATGCTCTTTGTTTTTTGGGTTTTTTTTTGTTTTTTTTAGCGATTTCATGGAGGTACATACATTAAGTAAACAATTCTAATGTATTTCTGATAGAAACTATATACATTGGAATGTGAAATTTAATTTTGATTTCTTAAAAACGGCCATTTTCTTAATTCTAAGAAATCTGTAACAAACGCAAATTTATCGATTTTAAAAATATTTAAAAAAAAATTTCTGACAGGTTATTTTAGTAAAATCAGAAAATTTAAAGTTAAATGAATCTGATTTAAAAGAAATATTACTTATAGCAAAAAAAGTAATATACAACCAATTATTAATGATTGGTACTATTCATTTGATAAAGCGTTTGATTTGAGTGTTGATTGACAAAGTGATGACAGCTACTACGGATAAATGAAAATTATTAGAAATCTGAGTGAACACATTTTTTTCTTTTTCTTAGTCTTACTGTTATGTTTATTTATTAGAATAAAGGGATAAAACTCTTAGATCACGTGACCTTTTCATAAGAATGGCAATTTCAGTCTACTATACATGGGTAAATTGCAGGACAGACCAGGTTGTATAGCCTTGTATGGCAACTGGCCTACCGCAGAAAGAAATGGCAACCTACTGCGGGAAAAATCTGCCTCATCAGTAACGTATCAAAAGATACATGATTGCCTAAGTGCGTATCGCATACGGCACATAACTGACTGAAGGTATAGACTATAAAAATGCCCAGGCAGTAAGGGTAAAGCCTCTCTCGCTATGTGAGATAAACAAGTACCACTGGTGTGATGAAATATGAAGTCCCTTCAAGATGTGCACAATAATGGCTACCACAACTTTCTTTCTGTCTCTTGCCATAAGTCACTCCTGTCCTTTTATCATTCGTATTTGTGTTCCTTGTTCTGGCATTCATTTAAGTAGATTACTGTTTCCCCTCCTCCTCTTTTGTCTTCAGTATGCTCTGTGAGTGCCAAAATCCACCAAACCCTTTTTCTTTATTATGTTTTAGCAGCAGTTTCTTTGTAATTGCTATGCCTTTGAATTCCTTGTTTCTATCTTTGGTATTCTCAGCATTTGTTGGTAGAATGTATTGATCGAAACCTCGATGGATCTCTTCCTTGTGCATAATGCGTGGGGGGAAACCAAAAAATTGCAAAGAAAAATTTTATTGTTGAATCATATGGCTGTATATAATGTACCATAAATAGAAAACACCCATTTCAGTCTCCTTAATTGGAAAGGTGGTAACTTTACCAACCTGGTAAACGATCTGAAATTCCTGGTTTACTTACCATAGAGCCAAGACAGTTTTACAATCAAATGATTTTTTTTATACAACATCAGTTTCATGATATAAGAAATTGAAAAAGTCAACTACAATTTCTACTGCATCCTGGACAAAATTTGCACTTTTCAAAGCTGTAAAAGTAATTTCCAGTTGTACAAAATGTTTGGCATCGAAAATAATCATTAAAATAAACACACTTGGGTGTATTGATAAAAAAGCCAAGAAATTTAGAAAATGACTTGGTTCAAGATTTTTAAAAAATTGTTAAGTTAGATGAAATTAGACAATGTTCTGTGTAAATTTTATTTTATACAATATGAGAAAAATGTTAATTCAAGTCTTACTTTTCATTTGAATTTGTAAGAAAAATCAATGATTTGAACAAGGAATTGGCAAACATTATAAAGAAAAATGGTAAATTCCCCAAAATGTTGTTTGCAGATAATCAATATTTGAAATAAAGGAAACCATTGGATTTTAATTTTATTTCTTAAACATTAGAAATAAAGAAAATGTTCATTTCATTTATGCCTATATAACAGTTATCAGAAATGAGAAAAAAAACTTGAAACAGCAAAGATCTGGTTCTACTGATGAATGTTGATGATATGAGAAATGAGGAAATTCTAAGATACATATTAATGACAAAGATATTGATAACAACTAGACAGAGAAAGATGAAATTCTTTGGGTCTTTTAATGAGGAAAGAAGGTTTGGGAAATTTCACACATGTCAAAGGTAAGAGAAGCCACAATAAAAAGTGACCTACTTGGTAGGCTTGAGCAAATGGATAATGAGGCAAGTATTGTTGAAAGCTACAAAAGAAGGATGGTGTTTCCTTTCAGAAAGAATGGCACATACATGAGTCAATTTTTAGATAAAGATTTTCAGATCCAGACCTACCCTCTCACCTTCCTTCCTCTTTCAGTGCAAGGAAGGCCATTCTTACATTTCATGACCAGAAGATTTGAGAGGGATTTGATGTCAGTCATTTCTGTTCAAGGCTCATTGCCCATGTCTAGCAGGGAGAAGGAGAAATGGTTTCATACCTTTCACAACAGTATTAATTCAAAATGGACCCGTCTCTTGTTTTAATTTGCTGTGTCAGAGCAAATGTCTTGTCTTCATGAATTTTGATCTTTTTTAAGTTGGCATTTTAACTTTCATCAATTGCTTATTATCATCCCACTAAATGCTGCGTCCTGAGTAAGACAATATAAACTATGTCCAACAGCGAGGCCTCTGATCAGGAGGTTTTTAGGAGCGTGGTGTTCCCAGGTCCACCCTGACCAGGGGTGCTAACACCTGTTAGGGTCCCAGCTATGGGCAAATAATTAACCCCCAAACTGGGGTCAAAACACCATGAAAGTGTAAAAATAAGTCTTAATATCAGCCCTATTTTTTTAAAAAGAAAAAGAAAAACAATTATGACCAGCATTACATTATTATCTGCAATACTTTTTTCAAAAAAATATTATCAGAAATAGATTTTTTGAAGGAAAAAATATTACTAGCTTGAATTTTATTGCTGATATTAAGTTTCGAAATTTTCTTAATTTATTTCTCTTTATTCTTAAATTAAATATATATCCAATCCAAGTATACAGTGGTCAAATTGAAATAAGGGAGGTGGTCCACAATTTATGGGAGGAAAATTATACACGTGTTTATTGAAGATTAAGAGAGTAAAGGGAAAAAAAAAAGGGAAAAATTATTTCAAAAGGGAAAAGTTCGAAATGAAAGAAACGCAAATTAGTGTCAAATTTTTTTTTATCTTTAACATTTTTATAATCAAATATTTTTGGAAAACATTTACTAAACTGAAATAATTTTTTTTTTTTTTTTTGGAGGGGGTGGATTTTTTACGTTGCATTTTAATGCAAACAAATATCTTTTGTTTTGACATATTTAGTGTTCAAAAGTTTTTATTTGTGTGCTTAAGAGCGAGAGAAAAAAAAAACCCAAAAAGATTGTATGCAGTTTTAAATTGTCTCTGTCCGATGACGTAGCCCTGAAATTTCGATGCAATGTTTTGATGAAGATATCAAAAAGGGGGGTAATTATGGATATTTTAATTTTTTTATTATTCAATGTTTATGAATTTTCGTTTCAGGTCGAATTAAGAAAATATTTAAATAAAAAAGAAATGACTGTCCATTATTTTTTTTTTCCTTTTCTAAAGAAAAATTTAAAATAAATGATTTGTAAAAAAATAAAAGGTCGCTCTTTTTTTGAAATTGGAAACTAGTTGTAAACGAGTAATTTCCTCTTGATTCGAAGACCTTGACCTTTTTAACGAGTGTGAAAATAAAAACTTCCCATGAATTAATAGATTAAATTATGGTTTTCCTAAATGAAAGTAAAATGAAAGGCTTACTAATAGATTTTGCTGTTTGAAAAAATTGGTTTAGTTCGGTTAGTTTGTTCTGTGAATTTTATTGAAGCGACATTTCATCGGTGGAAAAGCTTCGGAGACAGTGACAGAAATTTGGAGGTTCATAAAGCGAGCACTTGTCAGTGAAAATTATACTTACCTGGCACAGGAGTTAACGGTGATCAGCTAGGCCGTTCTCCCAGAGCGAGGCCCTTCCATTGCACTCCGGTTGGGTTGACCTTTGCGATCGCCCCAAATGTGGGCGACTCGGGTGCGCTATTTCTAAGTGTGGGGTCTGCGTTCGCGCTCACCCCGATAAACAACACAAAAACAGACTTTTTTTTTCTTTTTTAGCATAAAGGAATCTATTTATGGGGAAAATAATATTCAGTAGTTTAGTTTCATTCAATAAATTTTATGTTAATGAATTTACATATGAAAATAATTAAAAGATAAAAAAAAACCTAGCCAGTGCAATAAATTATTATAATATAAATACAAATCTTTAATTGAAAGTTAATAGTTAAATTTATTATTTTGATTAAGTTAGGCACGTTAATGAATTTACATATGAAAATAATTAAAAGAAGATAAAAAAAAAAAAACCATCCAAGTGCAATAAGTTATTTTTACATCTGTAGTTAATAAAATTATCAAAATAAAGAATAAATGAATTAACTATTTTTTTAAATCCTTTTTCCATTGTTTTTAGATTCTATTGTTTATGTGATGTTTGATATCATTTAAATTAGGTACCTACACTTTTTTAGCATAAATTTTCAATCACTAAGTTTAAAATGGAAAAACATTCTTGAAGATTTCATTTTAGCTTTAATTGAAAGTTTATTAGTTAAATTTATTATTTCCATTAAGTTAGGTACGTTCATGAAAATCAGTGAAAAGAGCATAGCATGACAAGAACGGCTTTAAATTTGATGAAAAAAATTTTTATCTGCTTAAGTATATATATGTCATTAAGAAATACCAAAGTATTTTTTGATTATTTTTTAAAATTTTTTACTCATTCTTAGCATGTCCAAAATTTTAGTGGTAAATTTTCATTTTAATACCTGAGCGCTAATATCCCTTCAAATTTTTTCCAAATAGTCATATTTCTATGCGAATGTATATGCTGAACTCAAATCAACAATTAGATATTAAAGAAACCTACCTTTTTGGATGTTAACGACCCCCGCCCCCCCCCCCAAATTGGACTTTTACCTGGTCTTTTGTCATCCATTACCGATTTATTCATAAGTAATTAAGTGCTGAATTCTGTTGGTGGACGTATACAATTTGGACCTATTTACTCCCTTCACAGTACTTCCTTGTAGTTAACTTTCAAATTAGGGTTAGGTGTATTTTTTGTTATTCTTTTATTTGTCGATGTTAACATTATTCTTAAATTAACTACAAAAAAAAAATAAGCTTTATGTTTAAAATAAAAAGGATTGCTGTCATCACATATCGACAGCTAATGTGAGATTCGAGTTATCATACGGAAGGACATAATTGACAACGTTTTTTTTTTTTTTTTTTTTACATGAACCAGCTTATGTAGTACCTCGTAATTATTAAAGTAAAAAAAAAAAACCTTTCAGCATTCCATTTTATTTTGTTTTTTTTTTTATTACTGTAGCTTACACCATAAGTTTCTTGATAATATCTGTAGAAATTATAAATGCTATAAATTAAAATACGAGTGCTGTACAGCTTTTTGAGGGCAACTATAGCCCCCCCACCAAAGTCAATACAGATCTGCTATGATAAAACATTTCTATCCCAAGTAAAAATCATCACAAACATATCAAAAGTTATTTTGTTACACTACAACCAATTTGAACTGAAAAAAAAAAAATTGAAAAATGACTTTTGTCATCATCTGAACAAAATATCAAGGAAACTTTTGATCTGCACCCCATGAAACTAGGTATTTCCTGAAAGCAAAAAATGCTCTTTCATTTCTAAGTGAAATTGGTTGGTGTAAACGATTATAAAATTTTTTTCTGGGGATAAAATATGAAAAAATAGTTAAAATTCCTATTCCTAAACACTGGAAATCAGGATGTTTTTTTTTATTTTTATTTATTTTTTTTTTTTTTTAATCAGTGATAAGGAAAACAATGTTGAAATTAAGCCAAAATTGACTTTAACATTGCTGGGTCAAAGGCCAGGCAGCCGACAATACCAAGCTGTCATCACCTTGTAAAAAAAAAAAAAAAAACCCTTTTTCTTTTTCTTTTTTTTCTTAATCTATGTTTGAACAATGGCTTAATGTATTTTTGTTTTTTAACACCTTTTCAGCAGGGTGATAACAACAATACCTAAGGATAGAACTGAAAACAGTTTGTTTGAAATAAAGACGACTCGCTGAAAAGTAAAAACTGTAAACCAACTTCAAAAAATTGAAATTGCAATGAAATATGTAAATGAAATAAATGGTACTTTTAAAAATGTAGTAATGTTGATGGTGAAAATGGCTTAGGATGATGTTCAAATTTTTTTAATGAGTAAAAAACACTAATTCAAAATGCTTAGCATGTGTTTCGCATGAAGAATTTGGAATAATGTAATCGACGTTCAGTGGAGAACGCTTACACTCAAGCCACGTGACGTTTTATTGCTTGTGACCTTCCGTACTTTTTAATTACAGCCATTTTAACAATTTTTATGAACATAAAATTACATTTTTTAATTGCTGTAGATCTTCTGATTAGTCAAAACAATACAATTTACAATGCGCTAAAAAAAAAAAGATCTATCTCGTAAGGACACTTAGGAAATGTGGTGTGGCTTTTAACCAATTTTATATTTCAACTTAAATATAAAAATCTATTATGATTAAAGAAAAAACAAATAATTGTATTAAAAATTCATTTTTCATCGAAAAACATTTTTTGCTTTCAGAAAATATTGTCCATATTCATAAAAACAACTAAAAGCAAATAAAAGCATTTGAAATTAAATAATATATTTGATTTATTGAGTTTTGTATGTTACAATTCAGAGCTGATTTTCAGGTAGGGTTGGGGGGGGGGGTCCAATTAAAAATAAAAAAAAAAACATGATTTGCATTC
The DNA here is from genome assembly GCA_963932145.1 of Acanthosepion lycidas. Classification (NCBI taxonomy): domain Eukaryota; kingdom Metazoa; phylum Mollusca; class Cephalopoda; order Sepiida; family Sepiidae; genus Acanthosepion; species Acanthosepion lycidas. Next base: position 24,975 of record OZ010601.1, read on the forward strand.
CTCAAAGCCTTGTGCTTTTAACTATTGTAATCATTCACCTAGACTCTATCGAATTTCTAGCGTTTTCATAAAATTAGTTATGGGGGTGGTTAATAAATATAAAAAAAAATATTTCTGCCATGACTTTAATAAAAAAAAAAAAAACATTTATAATAATTTTGATCATCTGGGAATAGTTTCTGAAAGTTTCATTAACATTTGACAATTATTTATATTTTACAAGATTTTCCAGATTGTGTGTAATACAGTGTAACCCAGATATAAGAGAGTTGTCGGGACCAGAGAAGAAGTCTCTTATATCCGGGTTTGATCTATTTTGTTTAGCTAAGTATGGCTCTAATTTGGGACCAGAGAAAATCTCTCTTATATCTGGGTTTATCTTATATCCTGGTTACACTGTACCAAAAAAACATGCTGAAAATTGTCTGTTATTTACTAGTTCTGCTGATACAAAAAGAAACAAGGTTTATTTTAATCAAAATTTAGAATGTTCTAAAAAAAAAAAAAAAAAAATTTTAAAAAATAATTAAAAAAAACTTGGTCTTTCCTCTTTATAATAACATTAACATTTAGACAATAAAATTTTGTTTTCGTCAAGTTTGTCGTCTTTTTCATCATGCTATGCTCTTTGTTTTTTTTTTTAGCGATTTCATGGAGGTACATACATTAAGTAAACAATTCTAGTGTATTTCTGATAGAAACTATATACATTGGTATGTGAAATTTAATTTTGATTTCTTAAAAACGGCCATTTTCTTAATTCTAAGAAATCTGTAACAAACGCAAATTTATTGATTTTAAAAATATTTAAAAAAAAATTTCTGACAGGTTATTTTAGTAAAATTAGAAAATTTAAAGTTAAATTAATCTGATTTAAAAGAAATATTACTTATAGCAAAAAAAGTAATATACAACCAATTATTAATGATTGGTACTATTCATTTGATAAAGCGTTTGATTTGAGTGTTGATTGACAAAGTGATGACAGCTACTACGGATAAATGAAAATTATTAGAAATCTGAGTGAACACATTTTTTTCTTTTTCTTAGTCTTACTGTTATGTTTATTTATTAGAATAAAGGGATAAAACTCTTAGATCACGTGACCTTTTCATAAGAATGGCAATTTCAGTCTACTATACATGGGTAAATTGCAGGACAGACCAGGTTGTATAGCCTTGTATGGCAACTGGCCTACCGCAGAAAGAAATGGCAACCTACTGCGGGAAAAATCTGCCTCATCAGTAACGTATCAAAAGATACATGATTGCCTAAGTGCGTATCGCATACGGCACATAACTGACTGAAGGTATAGACTATAAAAATGCCCAGGCAGTAAGGGTAAAGCCTCTCTCGCTATGTGAGATAAACAAGTACCACTGGTGTGATGAAATATGAAGTCCCTTCAAGATGTGCACAATAATGGCTACCACAACTTTCTTTCTGTCTCTTGCCATAAGTCACTCCTGTCCTTTTATCATTCGTATTTGTGTTCCTTGTTCTGGCATTCATTTAAGTAGAATACTGTTTACCCTCCTCCTCTTTTGCCTTCAGTATGTTCTGTGAGTGTCAAAATCCACCAAACCCTTTTTCTTTATTATGTTTTAGCAGCAGTTTCTTTGTAATTGCTATGCCTTTGAATTCCTTGTTTCTATCTTTGGTATTCTCAGCATTTGTTGGTAGAATGTATTGATCGAAACCTCGATGGATCTCTTCCTTGTGCATAATGCGTGGGGGGAAACCAAAAAATTGCAAAGAAAAATTTTATTGTTGAATAATATGGCTGTATATAATGTACCATAAATAGAAAACACCCATTTCAGTCTCCTTAATTGGAAAGGTGGTAACTTTACCAACCTGGTAAACGATCTGAAATTCCTGGTTTACTTACCATAGAGCCAAGACAGTTTTACAATCAAATGATTTTTTTATACAACATCAGTTTCATGATATAAGAAATTGAAAATTCAGCTACAATTTCTACTGCATCCTGGACAAAACTTGCACTTTTCAAAGCTGTAAAAGTAATTTCCAGTTGTACAAAATGTTTGGCATCGAAAATAATCATTAAAATAAACACACTTGGGTGTATTGATAAAAAAGCCAAGAAATTTAGAAAATGACTTGGTTCAAGATTTTAAAAAAATAGTTAATTAAGTTAGATGAAATTAAACAATGTTCTGTGTAAATTTTATTTTATACAATATGAGAAAAATGTTAATTCAAGTCTTACTTTTCATTTGAATTTGTAAGAAAAATCAATGATTTGAACAAGGAATTGGCAAACATTATAAAGAAAAATGGTAAACTCCCCAAAATGTTTGCAGATAATCAATATTTGAAATAAAGGAAACCATTGGATTTTAATTTTATTTCTTAAACATTAGAAATAAAGAAAATGTTCATTTCATTTATGCCTATATAACAGTTATCAGAAATGAGAAAAAAAACTTGAAACAGCAAAGATCTGGTTCTACTGATGAATGTTGACGATATGAGAAATGAGGAAATTCTAAGATACATATTAATGACAAAGATATCATTGATAACAACTAGACAGAAAAAGATGAAATTCTTTGGGACTTTTAATGAGGAAAGGTTTGTGGAATTTCACACATGTAGGACGTATCAAAGGTAAGAGAAGGCAACAAAAGAAGGATGGTGTTTCCTTTCAGAAAGAATGGCACTTAGATGAGTCAATTTTTAGGTAAAAAATTTCAGATCCAGACCTACCCTCTCACCTTCCTTCCTCTTTCAGTGCAAGGAAGGCCATTCTTACATTTCATGACCAGAAGTTTTGAGAGGGCTTTCATGTCAGTCATTTCTGTTCAAGGCTCATTGCCCATGTCTATGCCAGGTCGATATGCCATAAAACAAACCAAAGCAACTAAATGCTAACTTTTCATATCCAAAGACAAATGTGTGAAAGATAAATCAAGAAAAAAGTTTTAGCATAATGAAAATAGACTGATATTTTATCTTAACATTTCAAATATTTTTGGGGAACATTTAGTAAACTGAAATATCTGTATTTTTTGTTTTTTGTAAAAAACTAAAAAAATACATACATCTGGCACAGGTAGGCCGTTCTCACAGAGCGAGGCCCTTCCATTGCACTCCGGTTGGGTTGACCTTTGCGATCACCCCTAATGTGCGGTACTCGAGTGCGCTATTTCTAAGTGTGGAGTCTTCGTTCGCGCTCACCCCGATAAACAACACAAAAACAGACTTTTCTTTTTTTTTAACCTGTAAGAAGTTATATTTTTGCCTTTTCTAAGTACTTCAAATATTAATTCTGCACTTAGAAAATGTAAATAACTCATTGATTTTCATTTTGAGAGGCATTGCACAAAGGGATCTATTTATGGGGAAAATAATATTTAATACTTTTTTTTAATAAATTTCCCGTTAATTAATTTTCATATGAAAACAAAAAGATGAAATAAACCTTAAAAGTGCAATGAAATATTTTCACATAGGCACCCAGATGAGATCGCTAAAAAAAGAGTATAGCATGATGAAAACGATGCCGAACTTAACAAAACCTTATCATCTAATAAAGAGGAAGGATCAAAGTATTTTGGGGGTATTTTTTTTTAATCATTCCTAGCACGTTCAAAATTTTCCTGAAAAGTCTTGTTTTTTTCTTTTATCAGTGAAATTGACAGATAATTGATAGTGAAAGCCATTTTTTCCCCATTTATAAAAAAGAAAATCACAGTTTGAAATTGTTTTAAAAATCTATTTTTTCAAAACTTATTTTAAGAAAATCAGAAATTATAATGTTTAAGATATTTTGAACCAAGCTTAACTTAGGAAAGGATGTAGTTTGAAAATAAAACAAAGCAGGTCATGACTTTTCGCGTCACTTGACAAGATGACGACATTCGTGACGTTTTTATAGCTTACAGGAGGATAATTCTTTCTACAGAAGGAGAGATGTGAAGTCATTTAGATTTAGGTGAACAAATTATTTACCTCGTTATTTTTAAGGAAAATTTTCAGCGTTCTAATTTTTTTGTACTTAGCTTTTACGTTTACAATGCTTTATGGAAAATAGATTCTAAAGAAATTAAAATAAGATTGTTGATAGTGAGATTAAATTTCAAAAGAAAGGTATCTAATTAATTCATGAAATTTTATCGGAAACGTGCATAAAATACAAATTTAAATTTCATATGATACTGATACTTGTAGGTACCCTTCTCAGTTGAAATTGAAAAATCAAATTAACTTCTCTACACGTGTTTTGCAAAAATAAATCTATATCTCAAAAGGACATTTATGAAGCTGAATGCGGCTTTTAACTAATTTTATATTTTAACAACTTAAATGTAAAAATCTATTATAATTAAAGAAATAAATAATTGTATTAAAAATTCAGTATTTAAGTTACTAGAGTAGACAGAAACTCAATCCACATGACGTTTTTTTTTTATTGCACGCATGATATTTCCGGTCTTCCATAGATTTGATTTACAGTGTTATTGACAAGTTATATTTTTTTATATAGTGTTGTTCATTAGTTTGTAAAAAACCTTTGGAAATTATAATCTGTAAATATATATCTACTTAATAACATTCGTTAAATTTTACAAATTTTTCTCTAATTTTAGAAGAATTAACAACACTTAATGTAAAAATAATAAAATATTTCAGAAATAACAAATAATTGTTTTAAAAATTCATTTTTCATCGAAATCTTTTTGCTTTCAGACAATATTGTCTATGTTCATTGAAATAAATAAAAGCAATTAAAAGCTTTTGAAATTAAATAATATTTTTGTTTTAGTGACTTTTGTATGTTATACTTCAGAGACGATTTTCAGGTAGAAGTGTTCCAACTAAAAAACAAAACATGATTTGGTTTCCTCTATGCATTGTGCTTTTAACTAATATAATCACTAATCTTCCCAAAATGGAAATTATAGAGTTTTCGTACAATTAGTTGTGGGGGGGGGGGTAATACATATGAAAAAAATATTTCTGCCATGACTTCATAAAAAAATACATATTTATAAGTTCCATCATTTAATGTGTGTCATACAGGAAAAAAGCGTGCTAAAATTTTGTGTTATTTTACTAGTTCCGGTGATATAAAGAGGAACAAGGTTTTTTTAATCAAAATTTAGAATGTTCTAAAAAGGAAAAATTTTAAAAAATTACAAAGAAAAATTTATTGTTGAATAATATGGCTGTATGTAATGTGCCACAAATAGTAAACCACCATTTCAGTCTCTATAGTAAAGAAATAGGCGACTCACCTCGTCAAACCAAGCAACAGTGCGTCGCATGTATTCTACGATGGAAAATGTGGTAAAAAAGAAAATTACTTACCAAACAAAAGAGCACGTAGTCCGCATGACATGCTGAAGGTGGAATATTTTAATTTAAAAAAAAAAAAAGTCCGTTGCGGGAGTCGCTATAAAAGTATTTTGATATGCAAATTACTGAACTTCCTCTCTCAGCTGTCGACGAATGAAAAAATGTTCGACCGATAAAAGCAGTTGATGTTCTCGAATCGGGGAAGAAGAAATTTGGGTATTTTGGCTACCACGGTTGTTGGAGAGGTAGTTATTTTTCTGACTGGTTACACGCATTGTGATTTGAGCATTTCTTTCTGTCCCGATATTTAAGTCTGTACTTACAGTGATTTTTCTTTGTGTTGTGGAAGTAATCTGTGACAAAAACTTCCTTTGCTTTCAGAACGCTTACAAGCTATTTTGGCACTATGAAGGATAAGACATTTGTCGTCAAGTTAATACCCGAGTTTGATGGGTCAGTGACCGGATAAGCAGTTACTGAATGGATTGAGAAGGCAGAACTTGTTTGTGACCTGTATGGTATTAAAAAGGTTGAACGTGTTCTTCCTCTGAGGTTGACAGGCGGAGCATTTGCTGTTTACCAACAGTTAAACTCTGAGCAAAAATCAGATGTCGAGCAGATAAAACGAGCCCTGCGGATTGCCTTTGCACCGGATCGTTTCTTGGCTAACGAGAAGATTGTGGAGCGCCAACTGCACCCAGACAAATCCGTCGACGTGTTTCTAGCTGACTTGAAGAAGCTAGCAGGTCTTTTTGGCAGGATATCCGAGATAGGACTAGCATGTGCGTTCATAGCATGGTTACCAGCACACATCAAGCAACTACTGCGCACATCTTCCAGGATGGAAGACATTAATACAAACCAACTGTTTGACCGAGCTTGAGCCATAATGAAAGATCAAAATGCAACTAAGGAAACGGTTGCAGCTACCATTTCACCAGGCGGAGCTGATAAACATCGAAATGTTAAACGTCGGGAGAGTATGCGATGCTGTTGATGCTCTGGGTGGAATCACTTTTCCAGAGACTGCCTGGTTCAATAAGATGCCCGCCAGCCACGCAGGACACGTGCAACAATGCGTTGCTTCCGGTGTCGAGAGGTAGGCCACATTGCTTCATCGTCTCGTGAGTAAATCAGTCTGTCAATCCTGGTGGGAGACGGAGGTGGACATACTCGCTTATCGAAGTATCAAGCTTGACGTGGACAATGCAAACCCCCTTAAGATCGAAGTCATGGTAATGGATGGAGAGTTATAGGGTTTTGACTTGTCGCTTGAATTTGACGCCATTAAAAAGTTGGGCGGACTCCAAATAAGAGTGGCAATGTACGGTTTCCCAAGCGTGGAATAGTCTGTTGTACCACCATTAAAATAGAACCTGATTTCTGTGCCAAATTCGACCCAAGCCAGAAGATATGGGTCACATCATGGAAGTGGTCTAATCGTCGATCACCGGACAGTTTGCGATATCAGATACCCGAGTACCCAATACCAAAGGGAGTCAAGGAGGAATACGACTGTGAGCTGCAAAACTGGCTTGATAACGGTTGGTTGCAGCCTTATCCTGAAAAGGAACTCTGTCCTCCAAAAGGTTTAATTCCATTGATGGCGGTGGTGCAGAAAAACAAAAATAAAGTGCGGCCAGTATTAGTGTCTTGATGCACACACAGCCAGTACAGACGTGTGTGCACAGAAACTGAGGGAGTGGCGTAAAAAAGGACCGGAATCACTATCCTTGGCCTATGGCAGGCTTATTTGCAAGTACATATCTATTCGGCTGATAAAAGCAGTTGGTGTTCTCAAATCGGGATAGAAGAAATTTGGGTATTTTGACAACGGCGTTTGTTAGAAAGTGAGTTATTTTTTCTGACTGGTTACATGCATTGTGTTTTCTGAGATAGTACCGGCGAATTGAGTTTTCAGCATTTCTTTCTGTCCCTGATATTCGAGTCTGTACTTACAGTGATTTTTCTTTGTTGTGGAAGTAATCTGCGACAAATACTTCCTTTGCTTTCAGAACGCTTACAGTCTCCTTAATTGAAAAGGTGGTACAAGACCAACCTGTTAAGAGAGCTGAAATTCCTGGTTTACTTACCATAGAGCCAAGACAGTTTTACAATCAAATGATTTTTTTATGCAACATCATTTTCCTGATATAAGAAATTGAAAAAGTCAACTATAATTTCTACTGCATCCTGTGCAAAACTTGCAATTTTCAAAGCTGTAAAAGTAATTTCCAGTTGTACAAAATGTTTGGCATCGAAAATAATCATTAAAATAAACGCACTTGGGTGTATTGATAAAAAAGCCAAGAAATTTAGAAAATGACTTGGTTCAAGATTTTAAAGAAATAGTTAATTAAGTTAGATGAAATTAAACAATGTTCTGTGTAAATTTTATTTTGTACAATGAGAAAAATGATAATTCAAGTCTTACTTTTCATTTGAATTTGTAAGAAAAATCAATGATTTGAACAAGAAATTGGCAAACATTACAAAGAAAAATGGTAAATTCCCCAAAATGTTGTTTGCAGATAATCAATATTTGAAATAAAGGAAGCCATTGGATTTTAATTTTATTTCTTAAACATTAGAAATAAAGAAAATGTTCATTTCATTTATGCCTATATAACAGTTATCAGAAATGAGAAAAAAACTTGAAACAGTAAAGATCTGGTTCTACTGATGAATGTTGATAATAGATATCGCATATGAGAAATGAAGAAATTCTAAGATACATATTAATGACAAAGATATCATTGATAGCAACTAGACAGAAAAAGATGAAATTCTTTGGGACTTTTAATGAGGAAAGAAGAGAAATTTCACACATGTCAATGGTAAGAGAAGCCACAATAAAAAGTGACCTACTTGGTAGGCTTGAGCAAATGGATAATGAGGCAAGTATTGTTGAAAGCAACAAAAGAAGGATGGTGTTTCCTTTCAGAAAGAATGGCACATACATGAGTCAATTTTTAGATAAAAAATCTCAGATCCAGACCTACCCTCTCACCTTCCTTCCTCTTTCAGTGGAAGATCATTCTTACATTTCATGACCAGAAGTTTTGAGAGGGATTTGATGTCAGTCAGCTCTGTTGAAGGCTCATTGCCCATGTCTAGCAGGGAGAAGGAGAAATGGTTTCATACCTTTCACAACAGTATTAATTCAAAATGGACCCGTCTTTTGTTTTAATTTGCTGTGTCAGAGCAAATGTCTTGTCTTGTAAACTATGTCCAACAGCAAGGCCTCTGATCGAGAGGTTTTTAGGAGCGTGGAACCACCTCTTAATTGCTAGTGTTCCCAGTCCACCCTGATCAGGGGTGCTAACACCTGTTAGGGTCCTAGCTATGGGCAAATAATTAACCCCCCAAACTGGGGTCAAAGCACCGTGAAAGTGTAAAAATAAGTCTTAATATCAGACATATTTTGTAAAAAGAAAAAAAAAAAAAAACAATTAGTACCAGCATTACATTTTAGAAAAAAAAAAAATTTACCAGCAATACTTTTTTAAAAAGATAAAAATATTAGTAGCTTGAATTTTGAAATTTTCTTAATTTATTTCTCTTTATTCTTAAATTAAATATATCCAATCCAAGTATACGGTGCTCAAATTGAAATGAGGTCCAAAATTTATGGGAGGAAAATTATACACGTGTTTATTTATTGAAGATTAAGAGAGTAAAAAAGGAAAAAAAAGAGAAAAATTATTTCAAAAGGGAAAAGTTCGAAATGAAAGAAACGCAAATTAGTGTCAAATTTTTTTTTATCTTTAACATTTTTATAATCAAATATTTTTGGAAAACATTTAAACTGAAAAAATTTTTTTTTTTTTTTTTTTTTTTTTGAGGGGGTGTTTTTTTTACGTTGTTGCATTTTAATGCAAACAAATATCTTTTGTTTAGACATATTTAGTGTTCAAAAGTTTTCATTTGTGTGCTTAAGAGCGAGAGAAAAAAAAAAACCAAAAAGATTGAATGCAGTTTTAAATTGTCTCTGCCCGATGACTTAGCCCTGAAATTTCGATGCAATGTTTTGGTGAAGATATCAAAAAAGGGGGGTAATTATGGATATTTTAATTTTTTTATTATTCAATGTTTATGAATTTTCGTTTCAGGTCGAATTAAGAAAATATTTAAATAAATGACTGTCGATTATTTTTTTTTTCCTTTTCTAAAGAAAAATTTAAAATAAATGATTTGTAAAAAATAAAAGGTCGCTCTTTTTTTGAAATTGGAAACTAGTTGTAAACGAGTAATTTCCTCTTGATTCGAAGACCTTGACCTTTTTAACGAGTGTGAAAATAAAAACTTCCCATGAATTAATAGATTAAATTATGGTTTTCCTAAATGAAAGTAAAATGAAAGGCTTACTAATAGATTTTGCTGTTTGAAAAAATTGGTTTAGTTCGGTTAGTTTGTTCTGTGAATTTTATTGAAGCGACATTTCATCGGTGGAAAAGCTTCGGAGACAGTGACAGAAATTTGGAGGTTCATAAAGCGAGCACTTGTCAGTGAAAATTATACTTACCTGGCACAGGAGTTAACGGTGATCAGCTAGGCCGTTCTCCCAGAGCGAGGCCCTTCCATTGCACTCCGGTTGGGTTGACCTTTGCGATCGCCCCAAATGTGGGCGACTCGGGTGCGCTATTTCTAAGTGTGGGGTCTGCGTTCGCGCTCACCCCGATAAACAACACAAAAACAGACTTTTTTTTTCTTTTTTAGCATAAAGGAATCTATTTATGGGGAAAATAATATTCAGTAGTTTAGTTTCATTCAATAAATTTTATGTTAATGAATTTACATATGAAAATAATTAAAAGATAAAAAAAAACCTAGCCAGTGCAATAAATTATTATAATATAAATACAAATCTTTAATTGAAAGTTAATAGTTAAATTTATTATTTTGATTAAGTTAGGCACGTTAATGAATTTACATATGAAAATAATTAAAAGAAGATAAAAAAAAAAAAACCATCCAAGTGCAATAAGTTATTTTTACATCTGTAGTTAATAAAATTATCAAAATAAAGAATAAATGAATTAACTATTTTTTTAAATCCTTTTTCCATTGTTTTTAGATTCTATTGTTTATGTGATGTTTGATATCATTTAAATTAGGTACCTACACTTTTTTAGCATAAATTTTCAATCACTAAGTTTAAAATGGAAAAACATTCTTGAAGATTTCATTTTAGCTTTAATTGAAAGTTTATTAGTTAAATTTATTATTTCCATTAAGTTAGGTACGTTCATGAAAATCAGTGAAAAGAGCATAGCATGACAAGAACGGCTTTAAATTTGATGAAAAAAATTTTTATCTGCTTAAGTATATATATGTCATTAAGAAATACCAAAGTATTTTTTGATTATTTTTTTAAATTTTATACTCATTCTTAGCATGTCCAAAATTTTAGTGGTAAATTTTCATTTTAATACCCGAGCGCTAATATCCCTTCAAATTTTTTCCAAATAGTCTTATTTCTGTGTGAATGTATATGCTGAACTCAAATCAACAATTAGATATTAAAGAAACCTACCTTTTTGGATGTTAACGACCCCCGCCCCCCCCCCCCAAAAAAAAAAATTGGACTTTTACCTGGTCTTTTGTCATCCATTACCGATTTATTCATAAGTAATTAAGTGCTGAATTCTGTTGGTGGACGTATACAATTTGGACCTATTTACTCCCTTCACAGTAATTCCTTGTAGTTAACTTTCAAATTAGGGTTAGGTGTATTTTTTGTTATTCTTTTATTTGTCGATGTTTACATATATTTGAAAGTTAACATTATTCTTAAATTAACTACAAAAAAAAAATAAGCTTTATGTTTAAAATAAAAAGGATTGCTGTCATCACATATTGACAGCTAATGTGAGATTCGAGTTATCATACGGAAGGACATAATTGACAACGTTTTTTTTTTTTTTTTTTTTTTTTTACATGAACCAGCTTATGTAGTACCTCGTAATTATTAAAGTAAAAAAAAAAAAAAAAACCTTTCAGCATTCCATTTTATTTTTTTTTTTATTACTGTAGCTTACACCATAAGTTTGTTGATAATATCTGTAGAAAATTATAAATGCTATAAATTAAAATACGAGTGCTGTACAGCTTTTGAGGGCAACTATAGCCCCCTCCCTCAAAGTCAATACAGATCTGCTATGATAAAACATTTCTATCCAAAGAAAAAATCATCACAAACCTATCAAAAGTTATTTTGTTGCACTACAGCTAATTTGAACTGAAAAAAAAAATTGAAAAATGACTTTTGTCATCATCTGAACAAAATATCATGAAACTTTTGATCTGCACGCCCCATGAAACTAGGTATTTCCTGAAAGCAAAAAATGCTCTTTCATTTCTAAGTGAAATTGTTTGGTGTAAATGATTATAAAATTTTTTCTGGGGATAAAATATGAAAAAAATTGTTAAAATTCCTATTCCTAAACACTGGAAATCAGGATATATTTTTTAATTTTTTTTTTTTTTTTTTTTTTTGTGATCAGCGATAAGGAAAACAATGTTGAAATTAAGCCAAAATTGACATTGACATTGCTGGGTCAAAGGCCAGCCGACAATACCAAGCTGTGATAACATTGTAAAAAAAAAAAAATCCCTTTTCTTTTTCTTTTTTTTCTTAATCTATGTTTGAACAATGGCTTAATGTATTTTTGTTTTTTAACACCTTTTCAGCAGGGTGATGACAACAATACTTAAGGATAGAACTGAAAACAGTTTGTTTGAAATAAAGACGACTCGCTGAAAAGTAAAAACTGTAAACCAACTTCAAAAAATTGAAATTGCAATGAAATATGTAAATGAAATAAATGGTACTTTTAAAAATGTAGTAATGTTGATGGTGAAAATGGCTTAGGATGATGTTCAAATTTTTTTAATGAGTAAAAAACACTAATTCAAAATGCTTAGCATGTGTTTCGCACGAAGAATTTGCAATAATTTAATCGACGTTCAGTGGAGAACGCTTACACTCAAGCCACGTGACGTTTTATTGCTTGTGACCTTCCGTACTTTTTAATTACAGCCATTTTAACAATTTTTATGAACATAAAATTACATTTTTTAATTGCTGTAGATCTTCTGATTAGTCAAAACAATACAATTTACAATGCGCTAAAAAAAAAAGATCTATCTTGTAAGGACACTTAGGAAATGTGGTGTGGCTTTTAACCAATTTTATATTTCAACTTAAATATAAAAATCTATTATGATTAAAGAAAAAACAAATAATTGTATTAAAAATTCATTTTTCATCGAAAAAAATTTTTTGCTTTCAGAAAATATAGTCCATATTCATAAAAACAACTAAAAGCAAATAAAAGCATTTGAAATTAAATAATATATTTGATTTATTGAGTTTTGTATGTTACAATTCAGAGGTGATTTTCAGTTAGGGTGTGGGGGGTCCAATTAAAAACAAAAAAAAACATGATTTGCATTCCTCAAAGCCTTGTCCTTTTAACTATTGTAATCATTCACCTAGACTCTATCGAATTTCTAGCGTTTTCATAAAATTAGTTATGGGGTGGTTAATAAATATAAAAAAAAATATTTCTGCCATGACTTTAATAAAAAAAAAAAAAAAAACATATTTATAATAATTTTGATCATCTGGGAATAGTTTCTGAAAGTTTCATTAACATCCGACAATTATTTATATTTTACAAGATTTTCCAGATTGTGTGTAATACAGTGTAACCCGGATATAAGAGAGTTGTCGGGACCAGAGAAGAAGTCTCTTATATCCGGGTTTGGTCTATTTTGTTTAGCTAAGTATGGCTCTAATTTGGGACCAGAGAAAATCTCTCTTATATCCGGGTTTATCTTATGTCCTGGTTACACTGTACCAAAAAAACATGCTGAAAATTGTCTGTTATTTACTAGTTCTGCTGATACAAAAAGAAACAAGGTTTATTTTAATCAAAATTTAGAATGTTCTAAAAAAAAAAAAAAAAAAAATTTTTTTAAAATAATTAAAAAAAACTTGGTCTTTCCTCTTTATAATAACATTAACATTTAGACAATAAAATTTTGTTTTCGTCAAGTTTGTCGTCTTTTTCATCATGCTATGCTCTTTGTTTTTTTGTTTTTTTTTTTGTTTTTTTTTTTTTTTAGCGATTTCATGGAGGTACATACATTAAGTAAACAATTCTAGTGTATTTCTGATAGAAACTATATACATTGGAATGTGAAATTTAATTTTGATTTCTTAAAAACGGCCATTTTCTTAATTCTAAGAAATCTGTAACAAACGCAAATTTATCGATTTTAAAAATATTTTAAAAAAAATTTCTGACAGGTTATTTTAGTAAAATCAGAAAATTTAAAGTTAAATGAATCTGATTTAAAAGAAATATTACTTATAGCAAAAAAAGTAATATACAACCAATTATTAATGATTGGTACTATTCATTTGATAAAGCGTTTGATTTGAGTGTTGATTGACAAAGTGATGACAGCTACTACGGATAAATGAAAATTATTAGAAATCTGAGTGAACACATTTTTTTCTTTTTCTTAGTCTTACTGTTATGTTTATTTATTAGAATAAAGGGATAAAACTCTTAGATCCCGTGACCTTTTCATAAGAATGGCAATTTCAGTCTACTATACATGGGTAAATTGCAGGACAGACCAGGTTGTATAGCCTTGTATGGCAACTGGCCTACCGCAGAAAGAAATGGCAACCTACTGCGGGAAAAATCTGCCTCATCAGTAACGTATCAAAAGATACATGATTGCCTAAGTGCGTATCGCATACGGCACATAACTGACTGAAGGTATAGACTATAAAAATGCCCAGGCAGTAAGGGTAAAGCCTCTCTCGCTATGTGAGATAAACAAGTACCACTGGTGTGATGAAATATGAAGTCCCTTCAAGATGTGCACAATAATGGCTACCACAACTTTCTTTCTGTCTCTTGCCATAAGTCACTCCTGTCCTTTTATCATTCGTATTTGTGTTCCTTGTTCTGGCATTCATTTAAGTAGATTACTGTTTCCCCTCCTCCTCTTTTGTCTTCAGTATGTTCTGTGAGTGTCAAAATCCACCAAACCCTTTTTCTTTATTATGTTTTAGCAGCAGTTTCTTTGTAATTGCTATGCCTTTGAATTCCTTGTTTCTATCTTTGGTATTCTCAGCATTTGTTGGTAGAATGTATTGATCGAAACCTCGATGGATCTCTTCCTTGTGCATAATGCGTGGGGGGAAACCAAAAAATTGCAAAGAAAAATTTTATTGTTGAATAATATGGCTGTATATAATGTACCATAAATAGAAAACACCCATTTCAGTCTCCTTAATTGGAAAGGTGGTAACTTTACCAACCTGGTAAACGATCTGAAATTCCTGGTTTACTTACCATAGAGCCAAGACAGTTTTACAATCAAATGATTTTTTTATACAACATCAGTTTCATGATATAAGAAATTGAAAATTCAGCTACAATTTCTACTGCATCCTGGACAAAACTTGCACTTTTCAAAGCTGTAAAAGTAATTTCCAGTTGTACAAAATGTTTGACATCGAAAATAATCATTAAAATAAACACACTTGGGTGTATTGATAAAAAAGCCAAGAAATTTAGAAAATGACTTGGTTCAAGATTTTAAAAAAATAGTTAATTAAGTTAGATGAAATTAAACATAATGTTCTGTGTAAATTTTATTTTATACAATATGAGAAAAATGATAATTCAAGTCTTACTTTTCATTTGTATTTGTAAGAAAAATCAATGATTTGAACAAGAAATTAGCAAACATTACAAAGAAAAATGGTAAATTCCCCAAAATGTTGTTTGCAGATAATCAATATTTGAAATAAAGGAAGCCATTGGATTTTAATTTTATTTCTTAAACATTAGAAATAAAGAAAATGTTCATTTCATTTATGCCTATATAACAGTTATCAGAAATGAGAAAAAAACTTGAAACAGCAAAGATCTGGTTCTACTGATGAATGTTGATGATATGAGAAATGAGGAAATTCTAAGATACATATTAATGACAAAGATATTGATAACAACTAGACAGAGAAAGATGAAATTCTTTGGGTCTTTTAATGAGGAAAGAAGGTTTGGGAAATTTCACACATGTCAAAGGTAAGAGAAGCCACAATAAAAAGTGACATACTTGGTAGGCTTGAGCAAATGGATAATGAGGCAAGTATTGTTGAAAGCAACAAAAGAAGGATGGTGTTTCCTTTCAGAAAGAATGGCACATACATGAGTCAATTTTTAGATAAAGATTTTCAGATCTAGACCTACCCTCTCACCTTCCTTCCTCTTTCAGTGCAAGGAAGGCCATTCTTACATTTCATGACCAGAAGATTTGAGAGGGATTTGATGTCAGTCATTTCTGTTCAAGGCTCATTGCCCATGTCTAGCAGGGAGAAGGAGAAATGGTTTCATACCTTTCACAACAGTATTAATTCAAAATGGACCCGTCTCTTGTTTTAATTTGCTGTGTCAGAGCAAATGTCTTGTCTTCATGAATTTTGATCTTTTTTAAGTTGGCATTTTAACTTTCATCAATTGCTTATTATCATCCCACTAAATGCTGCGTCCTGAGTAAGACAATATAAACTATGTCCAACAGCGAGGCCTCTGATCAGGAGGTTTTTAGGAGCGTGGTGTTCCCAGGTCCACCCTGACCAGGGGTGCTAACACCTGTTAGGGTCCCAGCTATGGGCAAATAATTAACCCCCAAACTGGGGTCAAAACACCATGAAAGTGTAAAAATAAGTCTTAATATCAGCCCTATTTTTTTAAAAAGAAAAAGAAAAACAATTATGACCAGCATTACATTATTATCTGCAATACTTTTTTCAAAAAAATATTATCAGAAATAGATTTTTTGAAGGAAAAAATATTACTAGCTTGAATTTTATTGCTGATATTAAGTTTCGAAATTTTCTTAATTTATTTCTCTTTATTCTTAAATTAAATATATATCCAATCCAAGTATACAGTGGTCAAATTGAAATAAGGGAGGTGGTCCACAATTTATGGGAGGAAAATTATACACGTGTTTATTGAAGATTAAGAGAGTAAAGGGAAAAAAAAAAGGGAAAAATTATTTCAAAAGGGAAAAGTTCGAAATGAAAGAAACGCAAATTAGTGTCAAATTTTTTTTTATCTTTAACATTTTTATAATCAAATATTTTTGGAAAACATTTAAACTGAAATAATTTTTTTTTTTTTTTTTTTGAGGGGGTGGTTTTTTTACGTTGTTGCATTTTAATGCAAACAAATATCTTTTGTTTTGACATATTTAGTGTTCAAAAGTTTTTATTTGTGTGCTTAAGAGCGAGAGAAAAAAAAAACCCAAAAAGATTGTATGCAGTTTTAAATTGTCTCTGTCCGATGACGTAGCCCTGAAATTTCGATGCAATGTTTTGATGAAGATATCAAAAAGGGGGGTAATTATGGATATTTTAATTTTTTTATTATTCAATGTTTATGAATTTTCGTTTCAGGTCGAATTAAGAAAATATTTAAATAAAAAAGAAATGACTGTCCATTATTTTTTTTTTCCTTTTCTAAAGAAAAATTTAAAATAAATGATTTGTAAAAAATAAAAGGTCGCTCTTTTTTTGAAATTGGAAACTAGTTGTAAACGAGTAATTTCCTCTTGATTCGAAGACCTTGACCTTTTTAACGAGTGTGAAAATAAAAACTTCCCATGAATTAATAGATTAAATTATGGTTTTCCTAAATGAAAGTAAAATGAAAGGCTTACTAATAGATTTTGCTGTTTGAAAAAATTGGTTTAGTTCGGTTAGTTTGTTCTGTGAATTTTATTGAAGCGACATTTCATCGGTGGAAAAGCTTCGGAGACAGTGACAGAAATTTGGAGGTTCATAAAGCGAGCACTTGTCAGTGAAAATTATACTTACCTGGCACAGGAGTTAACGGTGATCAGCTAGGCCGTTCTCCCAGAGCGAGGCCCTTCCATTGCACTCCGGTTGGGTTGACCTTTGCGATCGCCCCAAATGTGGGCGACTCGGGTGCGCTATTTCTAAGTGTGGGGTCTGCGTTCGCGCTCACCCCGATAAACAACACAAAAACAGACTTTATTTTTCTTTTCTTTTAAACTGTAAGAAGTTATATTTTTCCTTTTTCTAAGTACTTCAAATATTAATTCTGCACTTGAAAAATGTGAATAACTCATTGATTTTCATTTTGATGGGCATTGCAAATGTTTATGATTTTAGTAACACAAAGGAATCTATTTATGGGGAAAATAATATTCAGTAGTTTCATTCAATAAATTTTACGTTATTGAATTTACATATGAAAATAATTAAAAGAAGATAAAAAAAAAAAAAACCCATCCAAGTGCAATAAGTTATTTTTACATCTGTAGTTAATAAAATTATCAAAATAAAGAGTAAATGAATTAACTATTTTTTTAAAATCCTTTTTCCATTGTTTTTAGATTCCATTCTTTATGTGATGTTTGATATCATTTAAATTAGGTACCTACACTTTTTTAGCATAAATTTTCGATCCCTAAGTTTAAAATGAATTTTTTAAAATGGAAAAACATTCTTGAAGATTTCATTTTAGCTTTAATTGAAAGTTTATTAGTTAAATTTATTATTTCCATTAAGTTAGGTACGTTCATGAAAATCAGTGAAAAGAGCATAGCATGACAAGAACGGCTTTAAATTTGATGAAAAAATTTTTTATCTGCTTAAGTATATATATGTCATTAAGAAATACCAAAGTATTTTTTGATTATTTTTTTAAATTTTTTACTCATTCTTAGCATGTCCAAAATTTTAGTGGTAAATTTTCATTTTAATACCCGAGCGCTAATATCCCTTCAAATTTTTTCCAAATAGTCTTATTTCTGTGTGAATGTATATGCTGAACTCAAATCAACAATTAGATATTAAAGAAACCTACCTTTTTGGATGTTAACGACCCCCGCCCCAAAAACAAAATCGGACTTTTACCTGGTCTTTTGTCATCCATTACCGATTTATTCATAAGTAATTAAGTGCTGAATTCTGTTGGTGGACGTATACAATTTGGACCTATTTACTCCCTTCACAGTAATTCCTTGTAGTTAACTTTCAAATTAGGGTTAGGTGTATTTCTTTTTTTTCTGTTATTCTTTTATTTGTCGATGTTTACATATATTTGAAAGTTAACTTTATTCTTAAATTAACTACAAAAAAAAAAAAAATCGCTTTATGTTTAAAATAAAAAGGATTGCTGTCATCACATATCGACAGCTAACGTGAGATTCGAGTTATCATATGGAAGGACATAATTGACAACGTTTTTTTTTTACATGAACCAGCTTATGTAGTACCTCGTAATTATTAAAGTAAAAAAAAAACAAACTTTCAGCAATCCATTTTATTTATTTTTTTTTTTATTACTCTAGCTTACACAATAAGTTTGTTGATAATATCTGTAAAAAAAAAAACCATCCCAGTGCAATAAATTATTTTAACATCTGTAGTTAATAAAATTATCAAAATAAGAATTAACTATTTTTTTTAAATCCTTTTTCCATTGTTTTTAGATTCCATTGTTTATTTGACATTTGATAATGTTTAAATATTTGTAACCATTTTATTTTTCTCAAAGAAAACAAACCTCTTGATTGTAATAGTTTCTGTATTTGAAATCTTTTAAGACAGATATCTTAGAAGTCTGTGTGATAGGAAAATAATTATTTGAACGTGTTGACAAGCATGGAAATGTATTTTGAAACAAAAAAATTAATATTTTAACTAAATCCATAAATTTACTTTGAAACAAATGTCTGGGACAGATAATGTTTTTTTTCTAGAGAAGTGTTCAGTTTTTTATTTTAAAAATCTCCAATTGTTACCAAGTAAATTTACAATTATTTTTCAATTAAGGTTGAACTTCTGAACATACTTCAGTTATTTTAAAAGCATTTTTTTCATTTGCACTTGTTTGATAAACTAAATATTTCATAAGCATTGGATGTAATATTTATGTACAAATAAATAAAGCCTTGAAATTAACATCATCCCAGTTACAAAAACATTAGATTGCAATGATTGATTAGGTTTATTTGAGGTGACTGAAAATTTATACTTATCAAATATTTATTTTTTCTAACAGCAACTAAATTTCTTTATGAAAAGAATAACATTCTTACTTCTGAACAATAGTGATGGGTTTTTAATAACACAAACAAAAATTAAGTGCTTCTTTTTGAAGTGTTGGAAGAGACTAGAATGAAGGTTGAAGAATTTTAATTTAGATATTTGTATTATTTATCTATAAATATAAAAACATTATCTTATTGTGAGAGCTAATTTTAATTTAATAAACAAAACTTTTTTTTTTTTTTAAGTTGGATGAACCATTAACTAATAAAATTTCTCTGTTACATTTTTCTGCTTATTGTAAAGTAAATTTTAAAATACAATTGACAATTTTGAAAAAGATTAACAAACATGAAAAATTTAGTCGCAACAAAAGTAAATGAAACTTTGGATAAAGATATTAAAAACTTTTTGGTTGTGAATAGTCAAAGTACATAAATATACTATAGATATGAAAATGAATGTATAGAGCACATTTCTTACAGTATAAAAAATTTACTTTGGGGTATGAAAATTAATATTTCCATGTAAAATTATTGAAGGATAGTGAACCAAAATGTTTAAATGGAAATAAAGTGAGCTTTATAAAAAATTACATTAAAAATTAACTAATTTGTTTCTGTATTTATCCATTTTTAAATTTTAATATTTTATCTTTTTCAATTTATTTCTTGCACATCTTAATTTTTTTAAAAATCTGATTTCCAAATGGTTTAAATTTTTGTAGAAATTGTTCCAAGACAATTGTGAAAGGTGTCAATCTGCTGCTCTGCAATGAATGCATGTCAAAGACACTTGATGTGCTTTTTACCAACAAATACTGAGAATACCAAAGATAGAAACAAGGAATTCAAAGGCATAGCAATTACAAAGAAACTGCTGCTAAAACATAATAAAGAAAAAGGGTTTGGTGGATTTTGGCACTCACAGAGCATACTGAAGACAAAAGAGGAGGAGGGGAAACAGTAATCTACTTAAATGAATGCTAGAACAAGGAACACAAATACGAATGATAAAAGGACAGGAGTGACTTATGGCAAGAGACAGAAAGAAAGTTGTGGTAGCCATTATTGTGCACATCTTGAAGGGACTTCATATTTCATCACACCAGTGGTGTACTTGTTTATCTCACATAGCGAGAGAGGCTTTACCCTTACTGCCTGGGCATTTTTATAGTCTATACCTTCAGTCAGTCAGTCATGTGCCGTATGCGATACGCACTTAGGCAATCATGTATCTTTTGATACATTACTGATGAGGCAGATTTTTCCCGCAGTAGGTTGCCATTTCTTTCTGCGGTAGGCCAGTTGCCATACAAGGCTATACAACCTGGTCTGTCCTGCAATTTACCCATAGCTGGGTGGAGGGGGAGAAGAGGATTCATACCTTTTTTGTATCTGTTCTCGCCTCAGTTGCAATAGAAGGTGCCTGGTCTCGGGGATTCCAACTCTGCAGCAGCATCTTTTTCATTGCACTGGGATAAGTGGGACTGGTGTAATATCAACACCAACATGACAGTGGTTGCTGGGCCGAAGTTAAGCAAGTTGACCTACAGTCTAGGAAAGCCACTTCACCCGTGTTAAGGTTAGCCATGTGGTGGAGAGCCATTTTGGTATATAATTATGATTGTTCTCAGGGAGTTCACACAGTGCTCAATCAGGAGTTGACAGGCAGATGGCTGTGGCAGACCTGAGTTAGCAATGTTCCTCTCTGACATGTTGCAGATATGCACCTGACACAAAGCAGGAAGTCTCAAACTTTCTAAAGACTACAAGGCACTTTCTTTGATAACTCTACAAAGTTTTTAGATGTCGTTTTCAGTCATAAGTGTACAGGATGGAGGAAGCAAAAGATCCAAACCGCCTTCCAAAGTATGTGTATGTGTGTATCAGCATGGTAACATTCAAATCTCATTTTTTCAAAATGATTGATAAGCCTGTTGGCTTGCAATTGGGTACATGGAAATGTTGGCCTCTTCTGTCATACAGATGGGCTGTGCAAGAGACTCAGCATCTGTTTTAGTCCTGACCTTCAGCTGGAGAAGAATTGCTTGAAAGTGTTTTGGGGAAAGTCATAGCTGAGATTAATCTGTAGCTGCAAAGGAATCTTTCCTTGAAAGGGAGGGACAACATGTGCATTATATATATATATATATATATATATATATATATATATATATATATATGTATAAGCATGGAAAAAAATGCAGAGAAAAAAATTACTGTGAAAATACATACATACACACACACATATATATATATATATATATATATATATATATATATATATATATATGTGTATTCACAATTTTTTTTTCTTTCAAAAAGTCAAATATCAATGTTTCAACACTATCACAAAACAATGAAGCAGTTTGTTATCTTCGTAACTTAAAAATTGATAATAAAAATATTTTCAAAGAACATTAATGTTATGTCCCCACAAAGGTATAACAGACCTCAGGGTGATGATTTTTTTTTTTTTTTTTTTTTTTTAGTAAAATTTCTGAAAATCAGAAAAGGTGTACTCTTTTAGTTCATAAAGTGTATACTAAAGTTGCTCTACAATATGATGGAGGAGGAAATTTATTTGGTTTGGCTGAAAATTCTGAGGGATTAGCAAAAACAGTAGTGGACATCATAGTAAAATGTTTAAATGGTGGACCAAAAATTTTACTTAAAATGATCCCAGTTGCAAAATTAGAGGTAAATTTTTATACAAAAAAGTTTTATAGATTGTTGATGCACTCAAACAATTCAATGAAGTAATTGCAATTGTATATGGCAACAACAGGATCCATCAAACTTTTTTCAAAAACTTTGACACTGTATTTAATAAACCTTGGATAACGAAAAATGGCTTGTACTATTGGATTATGCCCACCTTTTTAAAAATATTTCGAATAATTGACTTACGGAACCTATTTCTGAATTACTGTTTTATTCTGGAGACAAGAAGATGACAGAAAAATGAGAAATTGTGAAAGGTCTTTTAAATATGAAAAAATTCAACTTGTTAAGCTGATGAAACTAATTGATGCAGTGAGCAAACTAACCAGTTGAGTGACAAAATGTTTCCTATTATTTAAAAGTTTTTTGTAATCAAACTATAGCTACCATTAACATATACCTATTATTAAATGAAGAGGGTACTGCATAAACAGTTAATTTCATTGAAAAAATTTTAAAATTTTGGAAAATTGTCACTGTCAAAGAAATATATGGTGACACAAAGAAAAATGATTCACTGAAAAAGGGTCATCAAATTTAGATGATGAACATTTCTTTCTTCCTAATTTTGAAAAAATGACAAAAAGAATGGTGGAAAGCAAGAAAAAAAAAGAATGAAATCATTAATGCAATACTAGTTTAACCACTGAACATACATGCAATGGCTTAATTAATGTTTGTAGATATTTGCTAATTAGTGGGTTTAATTTTGTTATGCTTGATGAATTTACCACAGACTATTTAGATAATGAATTTGGAAAATTACGACATTTCTGAAGGTGCATATTTTAAAACAGTTCAAAATGTTGTTGAAGAATTTTATATTGAAAAAAAACTAAACTATTTTTTAAATTAAATGTTGATGTCAAAGAATACAACTTTGATCCAGGCCATAATTGCTCAAAATGTGTATGAAATGAGATGTCAAACATCTGATAACTTACCAGAACTTGAAATTAGTATTAATATCTCTAAATGTCACTTTTGTATTTACAGTGTAACCCGGATATAAGAGATTTTCTCTGGTTCCAAATTAGAGCCTGTGTTAATGTATATAAATTAGACCAAACCCGGATATAAGAGAAACCCATATATAAGAGACTTCTTCTCCAGTCCCAACAACTCTCTTATATCCGGGTTACACTGTAACAGCTTATGTTACAAGAAAAGATTGTCCCACAGAAGAAATATTTAATAATACTTGTTTTATTTTCATATATATGCCATTTTTTATTAAAGAAATGTATTGTGGAAATTTTAAAGTTCTTTGGATACCATGTTTCAGTGGATGTTTTTCTGTTTTATAATGCTTGATGTTGTTAAATTAAAGACTTACATCTTTGTTAGTTTCTGATATGTATGATTTCAATATAAAATGAGAGCTTGGGATTATATTGTCAAATATATTGAAAAAAAATTATTGTTCATTTGATTCACCTATAATAACAGCATAATTCACAAACAAAATAAAATGGCTGAATAGAAAAGGAATAACAATTTGACAATTTGATTTGATGACTACAAAGCAATGTTGGATGAACCTGATCGCTTGGCTAAACCTTCATCAAAACACAACTTAGGTGACAACAGTGTGAAGGTAGCTATTCAGTTAGGATTATTGACGATAAAATTTTATTACATATTAAAATCTAATATGTGTATATGAGGCGTTCTTAAATAAATTATAATTATTCAAATTTTTAATTGAATATGATTTTATTCCAAGAATTTATATGCATCACCAACTGATCATTATAATAAATGGCTGAACAGATTTTTTGGGTCAGACTCAAAAGTAATGGTCAAGTGATAATTTCAAGGAGAGGGAATCTTCTGTGCTGGTTTGAAAAACACTGTCAGTTGATACTTTCTTTAAATTCTGGCAAAAGTTTCTAAGTTCATAGAATGACATTTGACAAACTGTCTATGGGTAATGAATTGGTAATTATTGCAATAAATTATTAATCTTTCTTTTTTTTTTTTTTTTTTTTTTAAATCTTTAAATGTGGTAATTAATAATTGGTTGCATGATAATGACCAATATATATTGCCTGATAACTGGGGAAAGTAATCTGGTGCGGGGAGGGGGTAGTGTAGTGGGTACTGGCACAGAAAGTGGAATCGGTGAGCTGTGTTCAAATTCTAGGTTAGTTTGTTGTATTCACTTTCAGATAAATACCCTTAGATGAGACATGGATTTGTCACCTCTCCCAGCTATGGGTTAAATAGCAGGGTAAACTGGACTACTTAGGCTTCAGTGTCAATCTGCGTGAGAGAAGGAAAACTCTGGCAAATTGTTGATAAGGCAACAAGAAGCCACTTTACTTTCCAAAGAGTGCATGGCAATTCACAGATATTAGAAGGAAGTTGTGGAGTGTCATGATCGCCTACATCCTGATGGAACATGACACTGAAAAAATAAATCTGTTAGGTGTTAATTAGCAAGAATATATCAAAGGATAAACAGTGGCAAATATAATTTTTTGACAACATCAAATAGCAAATTATAGATAAATTGATTAAGTAATTACTCAAGTAATTAAACTGCACAATGTTAAATATACATTATGTATTTCTAAAATACTGTTTTAATAATGCACTTAAATTATTTTGATAATGTTTTACAAGAACTTACCGAAGATTAGGTAACAAAGATAAATGGTAAATTATTTGTCATTAGTTCATAGCATTTTGTTTTTGCTATAAATGATTTTAGTGAGTGCACGCAAGAAGAAAGTTTAACCAGTGGACTAATGATGGTGAAGTGATTTATTGGAATTGGAGAACTACTACTACTACTACTACTACAATGTTTTACAAGTTCACATAGCCTCTTTTTTGATCCTTGCTCCAACTTTCACAGTTTTTTTTTTTTTTTTTTTTTTAATTCTATATGCCTTAGTAGAAGCACCGATATATTGGACTTATTGCACAAAATAACAGAAGGACTTTGTTATCATTGCATGAAAAAAAAAAACATTGCAAAAAGAAATTTTTCTTTTACTGCATAAGATCGCAGAAGTGGGGATGATGCATGCGAAATAGCTTGAGAGTACTATTGGAATTTGTATTTCATTTACTTGTAAATGACAGGGAGGGTAAGGAAGAGATGCAGCACTGTAAGAATGCTGATAATTTCAAGAAAGGGGGGAGAGGCTTAAATTAAATCAAAAGTGAGCACAAAGGTAGTAGATAGACTGAAGGACATACCGAAAACAGAAAAAATTTTTTTTTTTTTTTTTGTTTCTCATTTCATGAATAAGGACCTCGCTAAAAGACAGTGCTGAAATCCACTTGGGCAAAGTTGAATCATCCAGTACTAATTGGATGTGACATCTCCTTATTTTGTTTTGCTAGCTAGGAACAATAGACGTTGTGTGGTGAAGAGACCACCCCCCAAAGAGCAAATAAGTATTTTATGGTAACATTAAAAAGAACCTCTGTTTTGCATCCCTGGATGGCGACAACATGAAGAGCTTATATGACAAAGTGGGAGGAAAATGAATACGCCCACTGAAAAGTACAGATGTGAGGTGCAAGCAAGAGAAGAGGGGAGAACAAGATTGTAAATCAATATGTTGCTACATATTTGGACATACAAGGGCCACCCAGCAGCATCCGTGGAGAGATTTAATTCAGTGACAGGAGATTCGAAGGCATCCCAGAACAAACCAACCCCCTACCAGATTTTGGAGGTTGAACTCCATAAATATCTATGCAGAGATTTCAGGAGTGAGAAACGAGAAGACAGACAGAGAGAGCAGCAGTTGAGGCAGAGATGCATTTCCATTACGCAATGTGATTTGCAGCTACAAAGAACTCCTGACTCATGCCTTGTTCCAGATTATTAGGTAAATTGAGCAGAGTGCCCTGATAAAATTACAAAGTGGAAGAATTGAATGTTTCTATATAACAAGAGATAGAGAACTACTTCATCAGTGTCCCATGATTTGCTGCCTGAGGAGATGTCTTTTTTTATTGAAACCTCAACTCTGAAACGAAATGTCACAAAATTCGACTGCGAGCAAATGGTTGTTAGCCTACATACTTGTAGATTCTTACTTACATTATTTGGACTATTGTCCTCATCTTTGTTGCCATATCTATCACAACGTTTTGGCCGTTGTACACTCCTGCCTTCTTCAGCAAAATTGCAATATGAGCACTGGTAAAAAATGATTGCTGAAGACATAAAGTTTATAAATCCCAGAAATTCTTACACAAATGTCCTTAAGAACACATGGCACAGTGGATAGAGGCTTTGGTTAGATCCAGTGACAGAATCCAAAGAGTTGCGAGTTCAATACCTGGTTAAGGCAGTGAAGAACTTGATAACTGACATTCATTAGATATGGCAAATGGAACTAGAACAATCTACCCCAGCGAGTGAAATAAAGGGTTCAGTTTGACATTCCAACCACAAATGGCCGAAACGTTGTAGTCTGAATAATGTAAATAGTGTAATACCTCATCTCGGAAATATAGACAGATATTGTAGGTTCTTATACAAAAAAAAAGAGTTCCTGTATAAACCGTGTTGATTTATACAGCTTTTTTTTTTTTGTATAAACAGATATTGTAGGTTCTTATACAAAAAAAAGTGTTCCTGTATAAACCTTGTTGATTTATACAGCTTTTTTTGGGGGGGGGGTCATATAATATTGTTCTGCCTGAACGACACCAATCCAGCAATATCTGACAATGATTCGATCCTTGCCTGCCTTATGATCAAAACAATCACAACGTTGGACAGAGGCTGAGTTCGAAGTGACCAACGTCATGGTTAGCTACATGATTCGATTGTGGACACACCAGTGACCAAGGACGGGACGGTGTTGCCATGTAGTGCAGGGTCCAGGATGCCCCAGTGTTATAATGGCATTTGTACTTTCCTTTAAATCTCTTTCTCTCTCTCTAAAATTCTCTTTCTATACTTCTCCTCTCAACCTATGAGAAGGCAACCCTGAAACAAAAAGACGAAAAGGCTAAACCCGGCCAAAAAACCATCAAAAGTTGGCAGGAGCTGAACCTACTTATTTGTGACTGAAATATACCAAAAATCGTGGATGCTCACACATAACAAAAATGCAAAGAAAGGAATGCTGGAAAAGAAAATAATTTGGCCAATCAAAAAAAATTGATAAAAAAGAGACTTTTTGATGTTTGCACCAAATTCTCAAGCCCATTCAAAAGTATAAATAGCTGCCACCTCTAGTCCAGAGGCAGAAAGGAACTCAATGACACCAGCAGAGGATGAAACAAAAAAGAATGTAGCCACATGTGAAGAAGTAATAAAGAGGTAATCTGCTCCTAACATTTCTACCCTTTTTCAGAACCAAAAAGAACACAGTAGATTGGTACTGACCTAATTTCTCATATCACTGCTACCACATCATGCTCTTCAAGGCACCCACAAAAGAACATTTCTCCAGGCTACTATCAATATCCACTTTATTAACAAACTTTTTATGCTGAATACCAAAAGACTTGTTCATCACTCTAAAGAAAATAAATAAAAATATTATTTATGCAAAACCCTTGAATCTGTTTGTTTAATTCCCAAAGTTTCTGGTAAAATTATTATCCTACCAACTATTCCCTCTGGTGACCATCTGATGTGAACACATTTGCCACAGAAGCAAAGCAAGGAAAAGGAGTTTTACAAGAGACGTGTGACGGGAACACTTGTTGTGTTTATGTAGAAAACTCATGTTTTTTTCCCCGCCATGGATGACTACATCTTATAGCCAGAGTTGTGAAACTAAAAGAGAATGAATGAGAATATCATTACTTATTTATAGTGTCCCCTAGGTACTTTTTTTTTTTTTTTTTTTTTAAATGAAGTAGAATAACCAACAGATGTTTGCTAAGCCATGGATTTAATTTTATGTTTGGGAAATTTACCACAGATTATTTATTAGGTTGGTGCAGAAATAATGACGTAATAATGTCATTTTTTGACGTTAAAAAATACGTCAAAAAATGACATTATTACGTCATTATTTTTGCACCAACCTAATAGAAATTGAGTTTGGAAAATTAAGACAAAGTTCTGACAGTGCATATTTTATGGATGTTGATGTTAAAAAATTAGAACCAGGCCATGATTGCTCAGAATCTGCTGGATGATATGGCATCACAAACATTTGATAACTTTCCAGACCTTGTAACTAGGATTTCTAAAGATATTATTAGGTTGGTGCCAAAATAATGTCGGTTTTTGACGTACAACTTCAAAAGAAAAACGACATTATTTTTTGCACCAACCTAATAAAATGGCAGGCTAAAAGAAAGGATTATTCCACAGAAGAAAAAAAAAAAAACTTAATACTTTATATTTTTTAAAAATATGACCATTTACTGAATCAAAGAGTTTGCCATAATTTAAAAGGGGAGAGGTTAAAGTGAGGTAACTTTTATATCCTTTTTTTTTTTTTTTTTTTTAAATTAATTTAAAAATTGTCTTTTATTTACGTTAAGATCTTTTTTTCTCTATAAATTCACCAGTAAAGTTTTCATTCACATCATCTTATCCAAAATACATGCGTAAATAAATTAATTAAAAACATCTCTTAATTCATATTGCTATTTTTATTTATTTCTATGTTTATTTACATTTTATTTTCATTGCCTGAAAAAAAAAAAAAAAAAAAAGACAATCAATTTTCTGGCTTTAACTGATTTCAAAATTGAATATTTTTCTGAAACAAACCGACTTGTCAATTATTCATTATCATAAATAAACAATCAAATTAACGAGTGTAATTTTTAAACGACATAATTAAAGAAAAACTTTCAGATATATAAGAGTTATTTCCCTTATCTTATTTGGAATTCTTTCCATTTGATGGAATTTGCAAATATAGTTTTTTAAACTGAATTTTATAGCAAGAAAGTTTTTAATACAAGTGAAAGAAAACTTTCAAAAGAACTAAGAAATATTATTTGAAAATTCGTTTTAACATGAACACTTAAAGTAGATTATTGAATGTTCTGTCAGGATTTTTTTTTTTCTTTTCACATACAAACCAAGTCATCATATTATTTTTGTTCAAGAATATTCCATAAGTTTATTAAAAAAAAAAAAAAAAAAAAAAATAATATCCCTTGAAATTTTTAAATGTCATTATTTGAGGAAATTAAATTCAGTATGAGAGTTGACAAATATCGGACTGGATGGTAATTTTGGAGACTGACAGAACAAAGATAACAGAACTTAATTTATTTATAATCCAGCCCTGAGAAAAGAAGCAGGATACATTGACCCAAGGATAAAATTTGTAATCCATGTATTTTCTTATTTTTCATTCCAGTATTATTTTAATATTTTTGGAATCTGTCTTGGCTTAGAAAAAATAAAGGAGACACATTTTTTTTTTTTTTCCCAGTTCAACCAAAAATGGATTTAAGAAAAAATGAAATTGATGTCTTATAATTTCATCAGATTTTAGGATTGATTGATTGGTTGGTTATTTAACCAGCCTATCAAGCACTGGGTTATTAAGGTCGAAACGGTTGGTTGATTTTGTTCAGTGGCCAATCTCCTTGGGCTGAAATGTAAATATTTTTGTATGCAACTTTATGGCTTGAACTACAAACGTTTTCTATGCAATTTTATACTTTCAGGGTAAATTTTTTTTTTTTTTTAGTGATATAGTTTCTAGATAATAAAATATATTGTGCTTTCTTCTGCTGGGAAAAGCCTATTTCTTTCAGGTAGCCTATTGAGAAACAGACACATTTTTGAAAAGTATGGTAAGGTTTTTTGCATCATAATATTTGTTGCCCGTTTCCTTGTATTCTATTAGGATGTGCTTAACGGCACAAGAGATGCAGTTTCTGCTTTGAGTAAGTATTTATGGGTAAGATGTGCATGTCTAATTCAGACTCTGACTAGCATCATGTCCTTGTCTTTGATCATGTAATAATTCTCTGCCATTCTGTCAACTGATGTTCATATAATTTATTGTTTGAAAACATCTCAAATTGTTTGCCATTTTAATATATGGTGTGATCTTATTTTTATAGGAATCTAATGTTGGTCATTGTCATTTTAGTTGCTCCCTCTGCTAGTGCATCAGATTTTTGATTCCCCCTTGATGCCTACATGGTCAGGAAGCCAGGCCAAAGGTTACCAATTTGTGGGCTTTTATCAAATCATGACAGGTTTCCAATATTTCATTTAAGAGTGATTTGGATTATTTTTTTTTTTTTTTTTTACTTAATTGCTGTTAGGCTGGATCGGGAGTCTGAGAATATTATAAAGTTTCTGTCTTCTGAGTTTTTGGTCATTTCAAACGCTATTTTTATGGCTACATAAATGGATTCGTTTGAGGACTTGTTTGTTGGTGGCTACAACACCTGTTCGGTCCAGGATTTTTGATCCAATCCGTATAGAACTCTTTGTAGTCACTGTATCTATCTCTCAGTTCTCCATATTTACTTTGGTTCATGTTTTAGATTTTAGGAAATGCAGTGAGCAGAGAACTTTAACTATTTAATATTGATAAAAATTTACTTAAATGATTATCACTCTTAATAAGCCACTTGTCAATCAGTGTCCAGTGATCAAAGGTTCCTCTTAAAATAAATTCTAATTTGCAAATTTGTGGAAAAAAAGTGGGTGGGGAGAAAGGGAAAAGGACAAAAGAAAAAAAAAAGAAAGGGAAAAAGATTTTGCATTGAGATTTTATTTACATAAATATACACACAAAGTTTTAATATTGGCTCATTTTCCTTTACAATTCTTCAATCATTTTTAAATTTTCTTTTGAATTGAAAAGCTTTAAGCAGTTTTGTTTCATTCAACAGTCAACCAAAACCATAATTTGGAATCACAAAAAGTCAGAAATAAGTTCATTAAAGAATTCTACTTTTGATTTTAAACAGTTTTAGACATGAATGGTAATAGGCAAAAACAATCCAACACGTGGCTTGCATTGACTTTGTTGTGGTTGACTGACCAGATCTGCCCACTTGACTAAGTAAAAACAAAAGACAAGGAAAATAAATTTAGACATTTTTATTATTCCATCATTTTTTTCTTGCCATGTGAGCATTTGGTCATGGCAGCTGTTGGAATATGAAGACACGGTACTTTTCTACAATTCTCCATCAACACTCCCCTAAGCAGGTCAGCCCAGAACAATTTAGAAAGGTTCCTAATCATCTGAAATAAAAACAAAATATTATAATACCTGCCCAACCATAAATTATTTTGCAAAGTCAAATTTTTTGATGCAGCATTCAATAAGCAGCAAAAATAACATTTAAAGCAAATGCAGTTGTCTAAGTCACAAATAGTCCACTGTTACTTTAGTATAAACATTTTTTACTCACAAAACTCATCTTTTCTTTAACTTACAGACAAGTTACTACTTTTAAAATGGCTTAAAAATCATTTGAATATATTTAACTGCAAAGATCCAACCTGGAATTTCTTTGGGCTTATCAAGATTTATGCAAAGAATCAAGACTTACCTGATTTTTGTGGAAATGCCATTTCATAAAGACTATGGAAAGCAAAAATTGATCCTATAACGCAGATAGCTACAGATGCGACATAAGGTAGCCGATCACGCATACCGCGTTTCTGCCAGACAAGCATACCATCATTTCTCTGAAGAAGAAAAAAAGATGTTTTCAAAAAAAACTTTTTTTCATTTTGTGAAATCAAGGAGATAAAATGATAATGACATCATTTAGAAACATTTCGAACAGATATGAACATTTGAGGGAATTCATGTAAGATTGTAGTTTAAAAACAGTAAAATTGAGATGCTCCTCTGTAGCTAAACTGGTATAGCACATCAGGCTATAAGACGGTTCCATGTAGGATACAGGTTCAATTCCTGTCAGAGGATACATTTTCTATGATAATTTCTTGTATGTTCAGGCCAGTAAAATGTTAATACTGTTTATTATAAACAGAACATTTACTTAAATATTTGTGTCTATATAAATAACGTATAACATTAAAAATAATTGTTGGACTTTATCCATTTCATAATATATATTTTAGGATATTATATTGGAAAACGTCGAATCACTACATAACTGCAGTCGTGTTTCAATGCATCTCATCAGGCGATTGTAAATTAGTGGCGAGTGAAAAATTTATTTAGATTGAAAAGCAAAATACCTCTTTATACAAAAAAAAAAGAAAAAAAAAGACTTATGTTTGTGGGCTTTACTATGATGAACCAATCAAATATGACCTTATTTAAACTAAGAGAAGAAGCAAAGATTAAAAAAATTATATTTTATAAATGGGTTACAACCTGTAGATTGGCAGCTAATGAAACATGACTGCAATTGTGTAGTGATTTTGATGTAATATTCTAAGATAAATAATATTGCTCTACTTTGTATTGAGCCCTCTTTTAATTTAAATGTTACAAACATTGGAATTGTAAGCTACTGATCTAATAATTCTCATCTTATATTACATACACATCCACACTTACTAATGTTCACTCAATATAAGGTTCAAGAGCCACTCAAGGTAGAGGATTACAGTGTGGTGTATTAGCATAACTAACAAAGGGCAAGCAGTGAAATTCTTGCAGCTATGTAGGAAAGATAACAGCTACTTCAAGACTTGAAGAGGTGGTTAAGATGTAATTAGTGAATAACATTTCTGAGCTCAGAGATGTTAGAAGTAACAGTGTGAAAGTAGACTTTAGGATCGGGTTTCCGATTCCTTATAAACATGAAATAAGGGACAAACCTTCTAATCTTCTTAAAAAAAAAAAAAAAAAAAAAAAAACTGTTGTTATTTTTTTTAAGCAATTTATTCTTTTTTTTTTTTTTAACTTATTTCTTACTCATTAGGAAAATGGTTTTATTAACAGAAATAAATTATATAGAGTCAAAAAAAAAATAAAAATCACTGATTAATTAACAGAAGACACGTAAGGATTAAAGATATAGTTTTTTGTTTTTAAATAAACAAGAAAAGCCTCACTCATTTCAGCACTCGATAACATTGTCTTTTTTTTTTTTTATTATGGATTAACAAAAAACAAAATTTAAATGCTATATGTCCCTTTATGACTCTATAGATTCCTTTTAGTTACAGCAAACTCTCCTTAGAAGTCATAATTCTCAAAAAGCGAATTGACTTCTAAGGAGAATTTGCTGTCCTTCTCCCATCCTGGCAACCAGTCAAGACTAGAGAGCCCCGTCTACCCTGCTATTTAATCTTTAGCTGGAAGGAGAAGAAAAAATGAATTCACGTCTTTGGGTCCTGTCACTGGATCTAAGTGAATAAAGGCGTTAGTTAGATCCAGTGACAGAACCCAGAGAGTGTGAGTTCAATACCTGATTAAGGTAGTGGAGAACTTGGAAAAGTGAATTAACTGGAGATAACTGACATCCATTAGACATGGCACATGGAACCAGAACAGTCTACCTCAGTGAGTGAAATAAAGGGTTCAGTTTGACATTCCAACCACCTGAAGAAGGCCGGAGTGTACAACGGATGAAACATTGTAATAAGTACGGCAACAAAGATGAGGATGATAGTCCGAACAATGTAAATAGTGTACATAATACTTCATCTCAGAAATATAGACAGAAATTGTTTTTGTTTTTGTTTTTCTTTAAGTAAAAGTATTTAGATTGATTTATAATTATTGATTCATAATATAAAAATCACATTTAAAATATCAACTGCAAATAACTTGAATCTCAATAATAAATATCTGAATAAAGTCAAACATTTCAACTAAAATTTTACAAAACAGTAATTAAACTATGACTGGAAAAAAAAAAAAAAAAAAAAAAATCAGACATTAATTCAAAATTTAGATAAAACAACTTATCCCAAGTTGAAATAATGCTCAAATTTAAAATTGATAATTTCTTAATTTGGGAAATATTTAATTTTCAAATCTCTTCTCTAAATCTCCATTGTAATATACTGTGAGTTGCTTGGTGTTCTCAGGAGTAAAACTTTCACATTGTTTATCAAGTAAATGTTTATACTGAGAAAATGAACATTCAGCATCTATGCTGGTAACAGGCATCCATATATGACCTTATTGGTAGTCTGTTCCAGAAGAGGAAATCTGCTCTTATTTGCATTCCAAAATGATGGGATATTAAAAGGATTTGGTAAATCATCTTGGAAATTTACATACATTTGGAATTCTTCAAGATCAGTAGAAAGACATTGCAAGCCCTTAATGGCTGCAAAACTGTCTAAATCATGGCCTATATGGCTGTCTATGATCAAACAGGCAAGCTGCCTTGTAAAAGATATAATGAAAAAATCTTGGAAATATGTTTTCTAGTTCAGACAAAAGACAGTTTCTAAGCCAAATGTTGAGTTTGATGTACCAGTATGCAAATATTATTTTACATCCTCCATCATGTTATATACAAAACATGCAAGTGAAGACTTAGTTTCTTCTAAGTTTGTCAAAGCTGTTATTAAGCGAGTGCAGTTCTGATTTATAAAATACAGATTTAGGCTCAAGTTATAGTAAGAGGCATAATGTAGTCGACCATCATCTACTAGTTCTAGAATCCTATTCTACTGCAAAGACCATGCCCCTCTTTTCTTGCTTAAAGAATCCTTCATAAAACTGTACAAAGGATGTTTGACTACATTAAACCAGGAATTCCATCTGGTTGCCACTGGTACAGGGGGTAGTTTCATTTGTTCCTTAGGTAAGGAATCTTCAAAGCCATTTTAAGTATCACTTTTCCCCCAACTAGGCTTTTTAAAAAAGGCTGACTTAATGAAAGTAGTGAGCTGGTTAACATTATCAAATGTGAAAATATTTCACCAACAAGATTTAAAATATGTGCTAAGCACAATACATGGCAACTGTTAAAAGACATTTGACAACACTTCTTTATGAGCTTTTTTTTTTTTTTTTTTGGAAATGGGCTACAAAATCTGTTACAAAGGCAAAATATTAAATTCAATTTAAAATAGTGAAGCACTGAAGATGATGCAATTATTAATCTGGGAGAATCGCTGTGTGACGGTAAGCTTAGACAAGCCAGTCGTTTTATAGAATGGTGTTTTTGGAGAATTTTTTTTCTTTATTTCTAAATTGTATGGTATGCATGTAATAGCATTTACATATACATTTAAATGTTATGAAATAAAACCATAGATTTTTAAAAAATACACCCAAATATGAACTTAACTTTATTTCAATGTTTCTATTGAACTATTTGTGAAGCTTATTTAGTGAGAAACCCGTGTCATGTGTTTTTTTTGAGATTTTTTTTTTTCAAGGTTTGGTGAAATGTCCTATTTAATTCATAATTCAATATAACTTTGTAAAAAAATTGAATTAAAGAAAAATGTTAAATTAAAAAAATAAAAATGAATATTAAAACAAAATATTCAAAGTAACATAATCAAATAATAGTGAAAAAAAAAATTTGAAAAGTTTAAATACTTGTATTCAAATTCTAAACCTGTACCATTACTGCTCCTCCCCCACACACATATGTATGTCATGGTAATAGCACGACAGTTGAAAATCACTGTTCTAAAGGAATGATTAGCAAGCAACAAAACAGGTTTGTAGAAATTTTTTTTTTTCATGTAAGGCCACAAGATTAACACAAGTTTCACAATGACAGTATAACAATCCTATATGTATATTATTTTTACATTTATTTGCTCATTAGACACATTTTGTGAACTGTACAAACAATGAGAAATTAGCTGAATTTATTACTAATGATGACATTCAGGCAGATCTTTTACAACAATAAAATCTCAGTAAATGACATAAGTCATTTTTATAGTGAAGCACGGAAATGATGTCATATGTTTATCTCCAGTTAGTTTACACACAGGCACCTAGATCCCTAAGTCAGTTTACACTGTGCTGATGATTTGGTAATCGACATCAGCACAGTGTGGGACAAAGCAATCGAGAGCACATGTGCTAGTACATAACTTGATATGTTTAGCTTGTAGCGAGTTTCCTGACAACTGATGTCCAATATCAAAGTCTCCTGAAAAGCTATCAGACATTTTTTATATACCTGCTTGACACCCCTCCCACTCACAATGATTTACTATCACCTGTTGATTATGCCACAATAATATATTAGGTTGTGTGCCAGTGAGATTTTAGTCAAACAGTAACGTACAAAAAAAAAAAAAAAAAAAAAAAAATGAAAGACTTTCCTATAATTGAGAGTTTGCAATATTGGTTAAAGAACATCAAACAAGGGACTAGGTTTCTGCTTTTAAATTGTCCAAATTTAAAAAAAAAAAAAAAAAAAAAAAAAAAAAAAAAAGAAGAAAAGGTTGTGTACTGTTGCAACTAATGTAATCGTCAAGTGTGAATCAAGCTGCTTTTTTTGTTTTTGAATGTTTATTCCTAATTTTATACAAATATTTTTTGGTCAAAGCCACATCAGTAAATGATGTGTGTACTTAGTTGGTAACATGATTTTGTATAGTCTTTATACAATTGTGTCATTGAATACATAAAACTTACTCGGTATTTCATGACAAAGTGAATTTTGATCTAAAAGCAAAAAAGCTTTTATTTCTTTAGTGGGGAACTAATCTAGCAGACACTGGAAACTGCAATTAGCCACCTTTTTAGTTTGGTTCTCAAATCTTAATTTAGTCAAAAAAAACTTTTTTACAAATCATTTTCATTTGTTTGAATGGATAATATTTTAAAATAGGCTTGTGTCTACTAAGGTATCTTCATGAAATTGATAAAAAAAAAAAAAAAAAAAAAGCATAAGAACGTCCTTAAACTTGATGAAAAAATTTTTTATCATCTAGATGTTTGTTATTAAGAGAAAGACTAAAGTATTTTTGATTATTTTTAATCCTTCTTAGCACGTCAAAATTTTAGTTAAAAATCTTTGAGTCAGTGAAATTACTTAAAAAAATTTCATCCATTTTTTAGGATTTTGTAAACAGAAATCAAATTCTCCATTTAAAAATCTTGCAAAAATCAACTACAGTGTAACCCGGTTATAAGAGAGATTTTCTCGGGTCCAAAATTAGAGCCTGTGTTAATATAAATTAGACCATACCCGGATATAAGAGACTTCTTTTCCGGTCCCGACAACTCTCTTCTATCCGGGTTACACTATATACCCTTTTCAAAATTTATTTGAAGAAAATTAGAAAATTCAAAGTTTACTTAATATATTTTGAAACAAACATTACTTACTTTCTTTGCAAAAAAAAAAAAAAAAGAAAAGAAAAAAGTAGTTTAAAATAAGAGAAAACATGTCTTAACAATGGTGTGATGAGCAATGGTTTCATCTAGGTACTTCCACTTTTTCGCTAGAAAACAGCATAGCGTAATAAACAAATGCCACAAACTTAACGAAAATAAATTTTTATCGTCAAAACACTTATGTTATTATTAAGATGAAAGACCAAAGTATATTTTAATTATTTTTGATATTTTTTAACACGTTCGAAATTTTGGTTAAAGTTTTCTTTTTTTTACGTCATCGCGGTGCTGTTAAAATAACAGTTTTTTTTTGCGCTTTTTTCCCGTTGAAAACCCATTGATTTGGAAATTTTTGTAAAATTAAAGTAATTGTCCGATTTTAATGAAATTTTCAGGACTTATTCACAAATGAATGAAATTATTTTCGAAATATTTCTTTTTAGTAAATTTTAGTAAAAAAAATTTTTTTTTTTAATGTTACACCCCACTTATTGTCCCGAAATTTCGTTCAATCCTTTTTATTTCCTTACAATTTTTTTTTGTTTAAAGTAAGAGTCATTGGAGATGGTAAATCACCTACTTTTTTTTTTCAAATTTGTTCCAACTCACGGAAAATGAGCTCTGAATAGAAAAATAATGAATCCAATAAAACTATGATATTACTTAATTAGAAAAGCTTTTAATTGCTTTTGTAAATAAGTAATATTAAGGTCATTATTGCCTGAAGAAATAAATTTTTTCTGATGAATAATTAAATTTTACAAGAATTTTTTATTTGTTTTACATTTTAATTATAATAATTTATAATAGTTTAAAAATCGTGCAAAACTCTGTATTAGCCTATTTCCTTGTGATAATTAGTAATTAAGTAGAAACAAAATTTAAGAGTTCAAAATTGCAAAGTTTAATAAATTTAGTGATTCCACTTTTTTTTCAAATAATTTTTTATGTTGTATTTTTCTACTTAATACATTCATTATTTCCATGTACGGTAGACTGAAATTGCCATTATTATAAAAAGAGTTTTGTCCCTTTATTCTAAAACATAACAGTAAAACTAAAAATAAAAGGGTTCACTCAGATTTCTAGTAATTTTCATTTATGGTCATCCGTAGTAGCTGTCATCACTTGTCAATCAACACATGGATCAAGTATTGGATCAAAATTACGGTACCAATCGTTAATAATTCGTTGTATATTTCTTTTTTATGCTATAATTAAGTAATTTTTTTTTTAAATCAGATTAATTTAACATTAAATTTTCTAATTTTACTAAAATGACGTGTCAGAAATTTTTTTAAATATTTTTAAAATCGATAAATTTGTGTTTGTTTACAAATTTCTTAAAATTAAGAAAATGGCGGGTTTTTTGAAAATTTAAAAATTTGAAATTAAATTTGACATTCCAATGTATATAGTTTCTATCTGAAATATACCAGAATTGTTTACTTAATGGAAATAATAAATTTAATGATTCAACTTTCAAGTAAAGCTAAAATGAAATCTTCAAGCATATTTTTTCATTTTAAAAAATGCATTTTAAACTTAGGTATCGATAATTTATGCCGAAAAAGTGGAGGTACCTAGTTTCATGTATTGACATCTAATGTACGGAGGAACAAAAGTGACATGACCTTTTCTAGTTTTAAGTGAACCAGCTTATTTACCTCATAATTTTTAAAGTAAGAACAACTTTTAGCTGTCTAATATTTGTTTTAATTTTTTATGGACTTTAGCTTTTTTTCACCTTATGCTTGTTGATACTTTCTGTAGAAATTAAAAATACTATAAAAAAATAAAATAATACCTGCTAAGCGAAAGAAAATTCTAAGAGACAAAGAAAGGCACATAAAATTATATAGTATAATAATTTATGTACATTTATAAAATTTTAGGGAATTATTTTTATCTCGGTTATTTTAAAATTATTATGTCATTAAGAGGAAGGATCAAAGTATTTTTTTTTTTATTATTTTTTTAAACTTTTTTTT
Organism: Acanthosepion lycidas; assembly: GCA_963932145.1. Classification (NCBI taxonomy): domain Eukaryota; kingdom Metazoa; phylum Mollusca; class Cephalopoda; order Sepiida; family Sepiidae; genus Acanthosepion; species Acanthosepion lycidas. The sequence goes on from OZ010601.1 coordinate 64,318, forward strand.
TTACTCCTTTTGAAAACATTCAAAATTTTGATTAAAAAATTTGTTTTTCTTATGCCGGCGGTTGTAAGTATAGATGATAGCAAATTTCCGCCTCTTTTTTGCAGTGAAAAACACATTAATTTGGAAATTCTTGCAAAAATCAAATAATTAACGACGGAGTTAATTAAATTTTCAGGACTTATTCACAAATGAGTAAATTATTTTTCAATTTTTTTTTTTTTTTTATTATTCATCGAGATAATTTGTAGTGATTTTAGGTGTAAAAAAAAAAAAAAAAAAAAAAAAAAAAAAAAGCAGAATTTTTATTTTGTAAAATCAGAACCGGTCTTTCTCTTTAGTCTTTCTTTACCGAAGCCTGTTCTGAATCAAAAAATAAAAAAACGTGACAAAACTAATGAGTTATTTAATTAGAGAAGCTTTTAAAGACAATATTGTCTGAAGAAGAAAAAAATTTCGATGAAAAATGAATTTATTTTAATTTATACAAGATTTGTTTTCATTTTTTTACAATTTAAAATTGAATAAATTTGCATCTTTTAACTTTGATGCGATCATTTTTAGGGAATATTGTTATTAAGTAAAACTATATTTACTAATCATATATTTTAAAGCTTATTACAATCTGAAGACCGACTATTTTTAAAAGAATTTTGATTTGTTTTCGTATGTGTGTGATATACAAGCATAATTTCAAACTATGGATGTCCAAATGTTATCATTAAAAGGTCACGTGTTTTAAGGGTTATCGCCCCTTAAAGAAAAAAAACCCTATGGAAAAAAAAAAAAAAAAAAAAAAAAAAATGGATTTCTAGAGTTTTCATAAAATTAGTTAAGGCGGGGAGGGGATTAACACATGTTAACGAATAAAATATTTTCACCATGATGAAGTCATGGTGAAAATATTTTAAAATCCAACAGTTTTTTTTTTATTTGCAAGATTTTCAAAATTTGTTACCGTAAAAAAAAAAAAAAAAAAAAAAAAAAGGGTGCTAAAATTTGCAATGATTTAGTAATGACACTTTTGCAGAGAGAAACATGATTTTTTAATCAAAAAATTAGAAAATTCTAAAAAGGATGCAAAAATTTTTTTTTTTAAATAATCAAAAAAATACTCTGGTTTTTCCTCTTAATAATAACAAACATAGACGATAAAATTTTGTTTTCATCAAGTTTAAGGCAATTTTTATCATGCTATGCTCTTTTTAACAATTTCATGAAGTTACCTACATCTATTGTTTCATAAATGAAATGTTTCTAAATACCTTTTAGATATCAGCTCAAATTCCCATAACATAAAGCATAATTTGTAAAGCAAACATTTCCAGTAAATTAATTAAACAAAATATATTAAAACTACTTTTATTTCAACATTAAGTTATACAATTTGCATATGGCACAGCCTTTAGTTTGCTAGATTTATAGAGAATTAAAAAGTAATCGTTAACACTAACGGTGATTAAAACACTGGACTCTACAACCCGATATTTATAAAATATTTTAAAGTTTTTTTTTCTACTTCAAAATCAATTAAAGATTTTAAATACTGTAATGGAGTAAATAAAAAAACCTGGTAAAACAATGAACTAGGCAAGATGCCTTAAAGAACTCAAAGTGAGTCAGTAGAAGTCCGTTGGAGTCAGTCTGGAATAATTTAAATGGTGTCGTGGCAAGTAGTCTAAAGCAAGACATAATATTCTAACTGCTAAGGAGTGTGTCATAACAAATACGGAATCAACAAAATGGTAAAATTGTCAGATAAAATAGTTTTAATAATTATTTTACAAAATTGATTTTATCTATGTTTAGTATAGGGAACATTAATACATTTTGCCAGTTTCTGAAGAAATACTTTTCAATTGATTTGGCTCAAAGTCGGGATCAGATTTACAAAGAAAAATATTTGAATCAAGGTCAATAAAAATATGAACATTTTTCTCTTTATTTTATGGATAAAATAAAAATTCTTACTAAAAATAATTCTTGTAAAGCCATCACACTTTGGTATCTGGGGTGAAGTGGTACTTTCCCAAGTTGAGGTCCTGTGTATGCTGCTTTTGCTAAGGTCCCCACTTCTTCATGGACAACAGACTGAGAAACATGAGCAGGATTTATAGATTGGCTTTCAAATATCAAAGGACTTTCTTTGATTTTCAATGCTTTCAGGCCCTGAAATAAATAACATTATTATTCAAAAACTTTAGTTACACTTGTCAATTAGTTTTTTTTAATTTTTTTTTTAGGTGGGGTAATAAAAAAAAAATACAATTAAACATACAAGTCAAATTAACATAACAAATTTTAGATTCTTTTTAAGTGAAATGTTTGTGTAACTTACTATGAGATTTGTTTTCCCCACTCTTTTTTTTTTTTTTTTCAGGGTCTTCAAAATTCAATTTTTTTTTCTTTCTATGTCCAAGAGAAACCTGGATCCAAGTATTGCAATTAGCCATGAAAACTAATACGGCTTTTAGGAGGGCACCTTATCATAGTAAACTGAATTTATAGATCATTATTAGGGGGCTTCATCCTCACTGGATGCTCCATACCTTGAGCCAAAACCAAGGCATGTTTAGTAAATAATATTATTTACATTGTTTGACTTGTTGTCCACATTGTCATTGCCATATTCATGATGTTTTGGCTGTTGTATGCTCCGGCCTTCTTTGAGTGATTGGAATTTCAAACTGAATTATTTGAGAGCCGTCGATGGTTGAGCTATCACGACTGAGGGTTTGAGTGTACTGGCCTTGTTCACACTGTTGATCATGCCAGATAATGCACTCTCTCCTAGAAACTGTAACTACAGTCTGCTCAGTAGAGTTGCAATATAAACCACAGATAAGCTCTGTGGGTGATGAATAAACACAAATATGTCTGAGCAGGCATCTGCAATAGGGACTGGCTAGCTGCCCTAACAGACAGGCATGCTCGGGTACATGCGGCTAGCCATTATATTATTGTTTTTTACGTGTCTCTCTAATTTTTTTTAAGAATCAGGGCTGATAGCAGAAAATTACATTTGGTGACCTATGACATCACAAGTTACAATGCATAAACTTTATTTTCATGTTTAAGGCAAAATGTAAGCATTACTTTTACAAAATCCAGTTAATTAATCTATAAATATTATTAATTTACTTTGAAACACATTTATAGACAAATATTAGATTTTTAAGTTTTTTTTGTTTACATTTTTCATTGATAAATAGTAGATAATGGAGTGACTGGCAAATGTTTTAAAAATAACTAAAAACTTTATATATATAAATTTATTTTTCTTTTCCTACAGATTAGTTTTAGGCTCTTTCAAATAAAACCAAAATTTTAAAAAAAAAAAAAAATGTTGTCAAAACGATGGTTATTCCCCTGACACCATTTTTATTTTTTTACTGTATCCACGTTTGACTTCCTTGACTTCCTCAGCAATGTTTGTTTCAAAAAGCAACGATTAGAATCTTAATAAATCCCAAACATGAAAGTGGACTTATTTTCTTTATTCTTGAGAATTGACAACAGTAACACCGATATTTAAGCAATATTTACATTGCTTATTAACAAGATTATGCGAACCAACTATCTATAATTAAATATTTTTATCATTTTAAATGTGAAAAGAACATTTTTTTTTTTTTTTTTTATTCATAAATTTATAATTTAAACGAGAAAATTAAAACAATTTAATTATGAGTAAGTAATTATAAATTTTGAAAAAATGAATTTTTCGGTATTTTTTTTTTCATTTTGCTCTCGACAGATAAATTTTTATTTTTTACTGAGTTGAGAGAAGCTCTTTTTGAGTCTTAAATCAAACATAATTTTAGATTTTAGGCAAGACCACAATTACTCCCTATGGGGAGCAAAAGAGAAAATTTATTCAGAGCTACAAAAAAGGACACAAAATTGTGGAGATCCAGAATCGCCAACGTCCTGAAGGGACACGGCACATAGATCATATCATCTCTAGGAATATTGGGTGAACAAGGTTTTCCTTTTGTATAATTACAGAAGTTCTCATTTTTACTGAGTCTCACCTTTAAAAACTTGTTTTCATAGTTACTTAAAAAATAATGAATGTGTCAAGAAGAAAATAACCGACCCGTTTTTTTGTTTTGTTTTGATTTTTGTAAACAAGAAAGTTACAGTGTAACCCGGATATAAGAGAGTTGTCTGGACCGGAGAAGAAATACATTATTTATTTTAAATTAAATGCTTAAAAAAAAAAAAAAAAAAAAAAAAAAGTTATTTGGCTAAAGATTTTGGTGATACCTAATTTCTTTGCCAATGTAGATTTTATTTATCAGAGCTTTTTTCACAAAAATCAGGAATCAAGTTTTAAAGCGAGGAAAAAAATTTAAAAAGTAAAAATAAAGATTAAAAGAAAGACTACACAAAGAGCTTTTCTTTGTCTTTTTTTACTTCCGGGAACTGAACATTTCTTTCAACTTTTCAAATTTTTTTACGGATTTTAGAAATAGTTAATTTAAAAAATTAGAGACTATCTTGCTTGCCAAAATGGTTTTTGCTTAGCAACGATAACATCATAAAAGTACTGTAGACAAATTGGACAACAAATCATACAGGTTTTTTAGTTACAATGTGAGTAGTGCTAAAAAAAAAAAAAAGAAAAAAAGATGTTATTGACAGAAATGTAAAAATTAAATTTACTTGTGTTATTAAACAACAAACTTTTTTTTTTTTTTTTTTAAAGAAAAAGTTGATATTTTTGTTCTGAAAAACTAAAAAGAAAAATAGCAATTAATAACACTTTTATGGTCAGCAGTTAACAAAATTATTTTTAAAGTGATCTTTACTTTAAAATTAAAACCTTAAAGATTTTCTTTTTTTGCAATTTGGGAAAAAAAAGAGAATTTTGCGGGGGGAAACGAAATTGAAAAAAAGATTTTTTCTGACATTATTTAAATTGAACTTAATTAAAAATAAAAATGATCAAAACAAAAAATTCCTCATTCAAAAAGAAAAAAAGAAAGAAACAAAACTTTTTTTTTTAAGATTTGATTAAATTTGAAAATAAAAATAAATTTTGTATCGAAAAGAAAAAAAAATCTTTTATTTTTGCCACAAGAAAATCTTACAAAGGTCATCAATAAATTCCACTTACAGCAAATAAAAAGAGAAACATTATAAATAAGAAAAACATACATAAATTAATTTTACTTATATTTTTTATTTGTTACTTTTGAGGAGGAAAACAAAATTAAATTTTCTTGAAAAAAAAAAAAAAAAATTATCTTGATAACTGAACAACGATTCGTTTATTTTGCAAGGACAAAGTCAAAAACTAAAACAAATGGGAAATCATCTTAGCCAACATTTTCTCATTGTGAATCTTCCGACTAAATCTACCATTGCTTACCTGTGGATTGATGGAGGCTCCTTGACTGGAAGGAATTAATCGTCCACGAAATGAATTAAATTTATAAAACATTTCTCACTAATTGACGTGAGCTGTGCAAATGGAGAAAAGGAAATTTTTTGGAGGAGGCGGTTTGCAATGCCAAGGGCAGATAACTCAAACAGATTCAAGGGCAGATAATTTAGGCTTTTTTTCTATGTTTAATCTGGAACTTTTTTTTTTTTTTTCAATGATAAAGAAGCCAAGGTCATAAAATTCTTTTCTAGATTTACCATTATTTTCCCCCAGAGAGTTGCGGTTTCAAATGCAGGTGCTTCTACAGTCCGTCAATCTTTTGAAAATTATTAATAATTCTTTAAAACGGGTTTTTTACCGACATGTAACACAAAAAAAGAAACAGTTGTTGAATTCAGGAATGATCTGCTTTCAACAACTGTTTTCTTTTTGTGTTTAATTATAGTAACACTAATTATTCATCATAAATGAATAAAGTGTTACTAAGCAAAAGCATCTTTTTCATCTTCACACAGACTGTTATTTCATTTTTGTTTTCTATGTTGGGATCAGGTTTGCGTTTTTATGAGTGTTTAAAACAACAACGATAACAAACAATACATCTTTTATGAAACCTAAAAAAAGGCTATTTTCTGAAGGAAAAGTAAAATCAGAATGTCAGTTGAAATTACATTTCTATATTCTTTTCAGAAATATGTAAAGACAATAAATATTCAATTTTCCTTACAGTGAAGTTTATTTGATAAAGTAATTAAAGTGTTCTTAGCGAGGTATAACTTATTTTATGACGGTCAATCTCTAAATGTGTTTGAGTTTGTAGACAGAATTAGTTGGTGGTTGCTGGATCATCTTTTCCATTGTGTGGTTGTGTACGCACATGATCAAACAAATTGTTTTGCGCTTCATGAAGCAGTAGGCTTGTAGCGGATCCCCCGAGCGCCCTCGTATCACAAAAGCGTGTTGAGGTCACAAGAGGCCTGCTAACATTTCGAAGACGTTAAATCTGACAAGGTGAAACAACATTGATGACAGAATGAGGATATATACGATATATGCTAATTTATTCTAGAAAGAAATAAAGGTGGTCGGAAAGGTAGAGACGCAGACATTCCGGTGCAGGCATTGATGGTCGAGGTTGGTCATTGCAGATGATTGCTGCTGGTCATCGTAGGGATGCCAATGTTGGTCGTTGCAGATGATCGCTGCTGGTTGTTGCATGGATGCCAACCTGATGTGTCGGGAAGGAAAGAGGAGCTGGCGTTGCGATGTTGTTCGGGCATGTCAAAAATCCAGTGCTGGCGTGCGTGTCTGCTGGTCGAGTCCGATATAGTAACCTCCCGTAATAATAATTACAAACGTAGTGTACGGGAAAGGTTATGGACAACGTGCAGGCAGCCAGTAGAGACAGAATGCAGAGAGTCCAACATGGGCAAGGAGCCAGAAGTAAGATGCGAAGTAAAGAGAGAAGGCAAAGTTTCCAACTATCGTCAAGTTGGCAGACAAAAAGAAATGGGAGCGTAACTTAATATGCAGCCCGGTGGTCGATGTCCTGGCCAGAGGCCAGGAGCCTGCATACCGACCATTTCAGTCGCTGACCCTGAATTTGGCGAGAAGTCACTGTATTGTGATAAGGGAGACTAGCAAAAGAATTGGTAAGCTAATACAGTAAAGTCTATCCTAAAAAATAAGTCTAGATTAGCTAAAAGAAAACCAAGGCCTAAAAATGCTTAGTAGTATATTATGACTAGGTTCGTAATACAACTAAACTGAAAAGGTATTTCGCTAGTCTCTACCACGTAATTAACAGCGTGTAAGGAGCACAACCGAAAGGTCAAGGTCGAAATGACCTGTTCTCTTCCGGTTTAAGGAGTGGCCAAAGGCGGCTGCAATAGGCTCTTATTTTTATATCCATAAGAGAGATATCCAAAATCTAATTTCTCATAGAAGTGCAAACTTTTGTAAACTGTTTAGAAATTATTTTCACACTAGCTCGCAAAAATCTTTTTCCCGAATTTGCGGGAGTGTTGAAATCCCTTCCCGGCCTTTTGGCTAAGATGTCTTATCATCTCTCAGGGGCTTCTCTGTCAAACTCTGTCCCACTTTAAAAAGACCTTGTGTTGCATCTCGTCCTCGTGGGGGAACGAGTAAACATCGTGAAGGGAGTTATTGTTATTTTCTAAATAAATGGTCATCAAAATAACACGTGCTAGGTCTACAACTACATCTGCCTCTAATATTTTGGCAGTATTTGCCTTAGTAATTATTGTTTATCAAACAAATCTTTTGGTGGGATTTTATTGGTTGAATTATAGGATTTATATTCCTATACCTATGAAGTACATGAGATCAAGTAATTTGGGGATAACATTTTCCATTGAATTAGGAACATTTTTAAACAATTTTTTTTTTTTCCAAAAACATTATATACCCATGTAGCAGGCCGAGCTTAGATTTAAAAAAAAAACTACTTTAATCCTTTGAACCCAAGTGGTCGTCATGCTGGCTGTTGCATGAAAGTGCATATACCATCATACTCATCAGGGGTTAATAAAAGAAAAAAATAACATGATCTGCTTAATCCAGCAAAACTAAATTTATATACATTGTAGAATTTATGCAAAGATAACCTTACATAAAATTACAACCAATTAAGTACATTAGTAAATGTGTGTAACTAAACAAAGATTTGAAGAAACACCTATTATCTAGTCTCTAAGCCTAATTTCATTGTCAGTCTATTAGTATACATGTTGTTTTTTTTTGCATAATAGGAATAGGGAACAAAATCCAGCAGCTACGTCCAGAACTCACCAAATCTGCCAAAGAAAAGGAAATATGGAAAGACTCTTTGCAAATGACCAACAAGTGTATTTTCAGCACTTTGACATATCTTAGCCATCATGCTTGACTTGTTTGTCATATTCATGTTTCAACTGCTGTATCCACTGGCCTTCTTCAGATGCCTGACTTTATACTTGGGGACCTTTTTGGAATTTCAAACCAAACCCTTTATTCAATTTACAGCAGGAGATTGTTCTCATTCCACTTTCATATCATTTAAATTCTCACTTGTCTTATTTACTTTTGTGATGTTTGTTCATTTCTTTTTTCCACTGAGCCAGAATATGTAACTTTTCAGTACTGCCAAACCTTGAGATTGAACTCACAACTACCAGGGAAGCCAATGTATTTAAAGCTTTAATCTCTTGAACATTCTAATGTTGAAATTCTGGAGCCTCAAGCCTAATGTCTATAGTCAGGGTATAGGACAGTATGAGTATCCTGACTCAGATGGTGGAATTTTTTTTTAATGTTATTTCTTTCTGGATCAGAGGCTCCTAGATTTTATTTATCTTTGTGCTAAGTCAACTCAGTAAGTTATCAATGCTTAACATGTGTTCTGATTCTTTTAGTAATATCATCATCCAGAGTTGCTCTATGCATCTTGTAGGGCTTGGATAGAACCCTCTGCCTAGCAAGCAATAACTTAGGTGAGTCAGCACCCTTGGCATAGTAGGGTCAAATGAGAAGGATTAGGCCCCCTTGCCAGATTCAGTTCAGTCACGAGAAAAGGTTAGAGTAAGACATGTTGCAACCAACATCCAGACTTACACCACGAGGAACAAAGATATTCATAGATGGTAGCTGACGACATCATCTCACCTTAACATAAAGGTCATAATCTTGTAGAGTGCACACCTCATCTATTGCAAATACCATGTTTATGTCATGTTATATTGTTACAATTAATAAAAATGGTAAACATATTTTGACACCCTTCTTTTCATTTCCCATTAGTACCTTGGATTTATTCTTGTTTGGAAGCTCCTTGAGGTAGGGAGCTGTTATAAAATAACTACCCAACAATCTTCGTTACACAATGGTTGATGGCCAAAATTTTCCTTCCACATATGGCCAGGTACGTTGGATTCTAATTTTTTCTCTCTGCACAAATGTTTTTCAATGTTCTCCTACCTTTACTTTTATGGGACCGAGCTAGTTTCTTATTTTAGGCTTTGGGACAACAGCATGGAATAGAATCCCACATAGTTCTTGGTTATATTTTCTTCTTTTGGGATGGTGGTGGGGGCGATATATCTTAGAAGGGTTGGGCTGCTTTTGAATTCTATCCAAATGTTGCATGGATCACAGATGCTCTGAATCTTGTTTTTTTTCTTTCAGATTTACCTTGGCTTTCTCAAAACTTCCATTAGGTTGGCACTGTTTAAGTTCTATAAAAAGAAAAACATTTTCTTCCTTTTTCTCATTCTCCTTCTTGCTTCAAGATGTAACAACACACATATGTCGCTACTGGGAAATGTCTTTTTTTACTGGTCAACTGATGACTGAACTCTCTTTCCACTAACCAACACATAGTGTTCAGACGTATATTCCAAAACCTCACTGATGAAGTAAATCAACCTTTATTTTGGTCGTTCCAACTCAGCACAAGGCTGACTTAAGCTCAATCATTTTAGCTATTCTTCTCTATACTTTACCCTAACTTACTTCTGGCTCAGAAAAAGAAAACAGAAATTCCTAAGAGACATTGAGAACCGTTTCCCTACAGTGACTATACAAAAATGGTCTGTAGTAGAAATCCAAGTTTTTCTTGCTTCTACATTAACTGTTTATATGTGAACATGTACACACCTACAATACCCCAACATACAACTTTAAAGTCCATATACTTCTTATATACAGTGTAGCAGATTTTTTATTGTTGCCTTTGAGTGTTCTATCTTTGCTCATACAAGCTGATGTTATAGTTTAGTTGTTTAACTTGATGAGTGTTTCTAATGCTGATCATTTCCCATTAGTATGTTTCTGGGTCCCATATTATATGTTTGGCAACAAACTACCCCTTTTTTGACTGTATAAATAGTGGGAATTGAAGTTCAGCTATTTTCCAGTGAATGTAAGTTTATGAAATATGGATGTCTTGAATCTGTTCTCTGTGGGAGATCTTTTTCTGTTTCTTTCATTGATATTTTTTCTGCTTTTTTTCCTTTCACTGGAATAGTGGTGATACCATAGCTTTCTTCTTCTTGTTCATATATGTTGGAATCCAATTGGAAGTATATTGTTTGCACACAGAATGTCAGCATTTCCATCAGATTATTTCATGGGACATGTACACTTTTCTAGAGAAGGCTTTGATTTGTTTATATATATATATATATATATATACACACACACACACAACAGTTGACTAATCATAATGGTAATAATATTAACTATTTCCTTAAAAGGAATGTTTTGGCATTCACTAAGAAGTCAGTGCTACTTTCAGTTGAAATTTATTTATTAAAACAATTTTTCAGGAAAATAGTTTTCTTAAATTCACTGTTATTGCCTTTCCCAGTGTTGATAGGGATTTGTTTCTTAACCTTTTGCTTGAAGTAGTGTGGAGTGTGGAAACAAACACCATGTCTCATAACCAGTAATACATATGGAAGGAAAAAGGTAGTCATCAAGCTCTGCAGAATGAAATGAAAACACTGGACAGAGAGACATCTGAATGAATCAGCACATATCTTAGTTTATGAGGACCTCCTTAGTAGGCCTAGCATAGAAATAAATATGATATAGGAGCCATTAATATAAAAAGGAAGAGAAATGACAGCAAAGCCTCAACAGCAGCAGGCACAGTAAAAAGAGAAGCCTCAGTGCAGTGAAATTGTGAGAAGTAGTAACAGCAGCAGCACTCATCAGCAGGCAGGTTAAGGTTATGACTCCAAGTTCTCTACTCAGAATTGTTTCACAGGAAAATAGTCTAGTCGATTAGTTTGTGAATTTGGTGACAAAGTAATCATGAGTTCAATCCCTGAATTCAGTGGAAACAGAATAAGCAATAATAGAACAGTAATAAATAAGAACTAGACAAGCTATGCCAAGGTATGGTCAGCTGAATGAAGACACTCTACCCCCATAGATTAAGTAAAGGGTTCAATTTGATATTCCTTGAAGATTATTTGGATCGACAAGCACCTGATACTAGCTGGAGAGCACAATGACCAAAACATTGTGATAATAATAACAACAACAAAGATGAGTATGCAAGTAAATAATATAAATAATAATAAGTATTCATCCCAGAAATTCCAGTTTTTAGTCTTTATTCGACACAGGGACAAATATGTGGTGAAAGAGAAAGTCACTTACCAAGAAAAAAGGGGGCACGTGTGTTCTTGTATATCAAAGACAAAATAACCAAAATAAAAACAAGTCAGTTTCAGGTGTTGCCATGAATGCATCTTGGATATGCTAATATTGTGTGTCCTCTCTCATCTGTTGACCAATGAAAAAATTCTTCTGTTGATAAAAACAGTTGGTACAAAATTGAATCTGAGAAAAAAGTAATTTTATTTTTCTACCTTATCCATTGGTTTGCGTGCTGGATTTTCTGACTATTTACATGCATTGGGATTTGTGACATTGGATCTGCGATTTGTGATTTTGACATTTCTTTCTGTCCCTGGATCTTTGAGTTTGGACTTGCGATTTATTTATTTCAATGTGTAAGTGAGCTGCCATATCAATTTTTGAACAGTGTATTAGAAAAGAAACAGTCAAATATATATATTTTTATGTACAAAACACTATGATATACATGGAGATAAATTACTGACACTTATATAAATTCATATAATAAAAAGGAAATATAGAATTATATAACAATATTAAGGGGTAAATAAAAAAAATATTACAATCAACTAGGTTTGTTTATTTCACTTTCTTTTGAGGAGCTTGTCTAAAAAATACATTTATTAAAAGAAAGTTACTAACACATTTTCTTTAAATAACTGCAATAATGAAGCAAAAAGATTAGTAAAAAGTATCCTGAATAAAATTTGATGCATAAAGCTTTGTACATGTGAAGCTCAAATTAATGTTGTAAAAGAACAGATAAAATGAATTCTGACTAAAATAAAATTTGTTTGTAAAAAAACAATGGTTTCCAAACCCACCTAAATACATTATTTACATTATTCGGACTATTGTCCTCATCTTTGCCGCCATATTTATTACAACGTTTCGACCGTTGTATGCCCCGGCCTTCTTCAGGTGGTTGGAATGTTGAACTGAACCCTTTATTTGGCTCACTGGGGTAGACTGTTCTACTTCCACTTGCAATGTCTAATGGATGTCAGTTATCAGTTATCTCCTGTTAATTCCCCTCTCCAAGTTCTCCACTGCCTTAACAAGGTATTGAACTCACACTCTTTGGGTCCTGTCACTGGATCTAACTAATGCCTTTATCCACTGTGCCATGTGTCCTTGAGGTAAATAGTTTGCAATCAGGGGTGGTGTAAAGAGTTGCATTTTATGATTTTTTTTTTTTTTTAACCAAGTGGAAAGTAAGTTATGAACCCATAGTATTAAATTACTGCTTATTTAAGAAGTTTGGCTTGTCAGACATAGAGAAAAGATTTGGCATTCATAAGTGAATGTCCTGAAAACTGTTTCTGGGATTTGAACAAAGAAAAACTAAAATCCGCTACTGCTGTTGCAGCCAACAATGAAAAAGAAGTAACAGAAGCAAAAGAAAAGAAAGGAGAAAGGAGAAGATTCTACAAATTTAGAGAGAAAGAGATCTTTTTATAGTTATTTGTGGAAATTTGTCATCAAATTAGAGGTATTAAACAAGATTTTGAAATTTTATGAAAATACAGGATTTATCTCATTTATAAATCTCAGTTTGTAAAACTGAACTAATGTTTAAAAGAAATCCTTGACACCTGTGAATTGACACCCTTCTCAGCTCCTTTTGAAATTTTATTTAAAGTAAGTGAACATTTTGTTGATAATTATAATTTTTTTTTTTTTTTTTGCCCAACAGATTTTGCATTTAGAATTTGTTATGTTGCTTAAGTGTTTGGCACACAAAAGAAAATTTTGTGGAGGCTTTTTTTTTGTAAATTTTGTATTCTGTATTAATTTTTTTAAGTATATTTCTTTTAAATTTCACATCGGAGTAAGAGTTTTGTATTTTTTCCATTTATACCATTCATAATATATTTGACATTGTCTTTTCTCCCACAAAATTGTTTTTACACCTGACATTGACATCAAATGTTTGTTTACATGAACCTTTTTTCAAGTCAATGATTTTAACATTTTATTGATACATTCATTCATTTTCTATAGTTAATCAACCTTTTCTCAGGTCATTTAAAACTAGAAAATATTTTTAGATTGTAAGAATTGATTTTGGAGATAATAATAGTTTAATGATACAAGTCTTGCTAATTAACCCATAGCTGGGGGAGAAGAGGTGGATACATACCTTTTGCAAGGGTAGTAAAAGAAAAGTGTGCCAATATCTCAAACCATTCATAATCATGAAGAATTTCATAAATTAAGTCTGGAGTCAGATTGACTTCAGCTGGATTAAGTACATTGTATTTTTAAAATTATTATTTAAGATGTAGTTTGTTTTACTTTTAACATTTCTAGATGACTGTTTATATCAACATCAATAATGTTGATTATGATGATGATTGTAAGCAATTCTGGTTCCTCTAGGGGATGCTGGAAGCAAAATAGATCCAGTGCAGTTTTGAATAAAGTTGTTGAGTTTATTTGACTTTCAGCAGTCAGTTTCATATAATTTATCTTTCAGCCCTAAGCCTAGTAGGACAAATACTATTATTCTGTTTTGGATTAAATAAATTAAAAATTATTGACAAAGTAAGGATCTACAATTTTGAACAATAAAATGTTTTGTAACTTGTTAAATACAATGACATTGATTTAAGATAAATATTTATGAAATCTAACAAAGACGAATGGAGAGTTCACATTTTTAAAAAAAGAAAAAAAAAAAAAAGTGAGATTAAAATAAAGTTGAAGAAAACAGAAATTTTTGAGTTTGCTTGTCAAAATTTCTGTAATCTGCAGTTTATGATGGGTGTTTGACTTCTGTTTTTGGTTAGTAAAATATAACATATATATATAAAGTGTGTATATATATATATATATATATATATATATATATCATAAGAAGGAAATTACTGGAAAGTAATTGAAACTCACCTGAAGCGAGCTGAATGTGTAATGCTCCTCATGCCAATGACACTTCCACTGAGCTTCACTACGGCATATGGCTTCACTGAATTTGATGTGTTCCTCTCGAATTTTAAACTGGGGTCATCAGGAGAGAATGTGCACCGTTTCGGTGCCTTCCTCTCAACGGTTTCATTTGCACACCGGCCCCCCTCACTGATGTGAGGCCCCATTATAACGATATACAAGTGTTGTAGATAAACTAGTTCGAATGTGTAACGGCGAAATTAAATTTACGAAAATTCCGAAAAACGGCAAACCTCGCGTTCTGAAAATGCAACGTGAACCTCATTACGCATTCACGATCAGTCATGTCATGCCGTCATGTTCGCTGAAACACTCCACGGAGTATTTCATTTATTTCATATCCACATAGAACTATTTTCTGTTACTTCTATTAGGCGTTTTATACTTTTGGCCCTATTACGCCCTTTGATTCCAATTTGGCCCAGAAATTGGTACAGAGTGCCTGAAACGAAACCCCTTGCTCCAATTTCCACTGCTCTAACAATTGCATTATACCCCTCCTTTATTAGCTCTGACTTTAGATTTTCATATTTATTAGTTTTATAAACGTGGCTTTGTTCCATCCGGCATTCATATGGTACTGTTAATTCAACCAGGATGATTTTATGGTTCACTCTTGACAGAAGAACAATATCTGGTCGCAGACCTTTACTTGATATTATTTTGGGGTAATCATTACGCCAACCAGGAAGGTCTGCAGATACCTCCCAGATGCCACCAGAACTAAGGAGATTTTTCCCGGGTATAGCATGACATTTGCTTGTTTGCTTAGAGCCGACGTATCTTTTTCCTTCTGCAACAAATTCCTGGGCTGAATTAGATGACTCAGACTTCATATACTTCTTCATAATTTTGACCAGCTCATCCAAAACACTATTGTGCCTCCATGTATATCTGCCATTGACAAGGGCTGTTTTACAGGAACTAAGAACATGTTCTAATGTTTGTGGCTTTTCCTTACACAGGGGACAAGTGGGATCACTCTCTTTCTTCCATTTAACAAGATTGTTCTTAGATGGTATCAGGTCATACGTGGAACGTATTAAATAGCTCAACCTAAGTGGAGCCATCTGCCAAATGTCCTTCCAAGTAATAGATTTCTGAAGAGCCTCCTCCCAGTTTGTCCATTGGCCTTGTTGGGATTGTTGTACTCCTTTTACGAGTCTCTTTTTATCTTCTTCTTTCATCGCATTTTCGATGACCATGTCACTGCGATCTTTACCAGAAGATTTCGACCACCATTGCCTTTCATTTAATCCTAACCCTTGTTTCCCTGATTGAGTGTATCCGATGACTTCATTGAAAGCTAGATTGTCTTTAGCACTTGTTATCGTCGCTCTGACCTTCCACTTTCTCCCTGTTTTTAACGGAGGCTTTAAAGCTTTTATTGCTTTATCCTTGGAATCATCCAACATCATTTGAAGTCTAATTTTTCCGGATTTATACTCTTCCACAATCGATTTAAATGGCAACTTTAGTTTTGCTTGTCTGCAGTACAAAGCGATATCAGACAAACCTGGAGGCAAACCCAACCATTTCCGGATATATTTGTTTATTTTCCTTTCCATTGACTCAATTGTACTCATTCCAAATTCGTACACAAGTATGGGCCATAGTAGCATTGGAATGAGCACATGCTCTAAGCACCATACCTTGTATTTTCCTTTTAGAGGACAAAGATCTATCTTATGGAAATCTTCTTGTAATGACCTGGATGTTTCTTTTACTTGGTTGGTATCTTTTAAGGATTGATCGTACCACCGACCTAAACTTTTCACTGATTTTTCTGATACAGTAGGGACTCTTTGGCCACCTACTACAAAATTTATGTTTTTGTTCAACTTTCCTTTTCTAAGAGAAAGACTTCTGGACTTGTTTGGTTTAAATTTCATTCTACACCAACTTATCAGGTCGTCCATCAAGCTTAATATCTTGCGAGTTGAACTTACTTTGGATGAGAGGATTGTAGTGTCATCCATGAACGCCTTCACTGGTGGCATTTGACAACCTCCACCAAGCTCAACAACATCAGCCTTGTTGTTTGTCGCTTTGAGAATCAGTTGCATTGCTAGAACGAAAAGTATTGGTGACACTGTACATCCCATCGCAATTCCAACTTCAAGTCTGTTCCACTTAGTCGTAAAGTCTTTTGTAGTGAAACGCACGAGGAAACCATCAAAATAAGTTCCTAGCATAATAGATACTTCCTCAGGAATATGGTACATTTGTAATGATAATTGTATCATTTGGTGAGGTACTGATCCGTAGGCATTAGCTAAATCCAACCAAATGACATCCAAATCTTTCCTTTTAATTTTTGCTTTTTGAATGGCCTCCCAGATCATGCTTCCATGCTCTAAGCAACCAGCTATTCCTGGGACACCACCCTTCTGTACTGATGTATCGATATATTCATTATCGAGAAGGTATTTGGTCAACCTCGATGCCAAAACTGCGAAAAATATCTTTCCTTCTACATTGAGAAGCGAAATTGGCCGAAATTGACTGATGTCCTTGGAATTCTTTTCTTTGGGTATGTACACCCCTTCCGCTATCATCCACTGTTGGCTGATATGGTAATTTTTCCATGCTAATTTTAAGTTAGTATGTAACCATTTAAGAAGAGTAGGACATTTTTTGTACAGAAGGAAAGGTATTCCGTTAGGGCCAGGTGCAGATTTATTCCTACTTTTGTCGACTATGCGTTTTATTTCTTCGCGTGTGGGTGGTTTCATATCAAACTTCATTTTAGGAACGGCTGGCCAAAATAAGTTGCTATTATGATCTAGAGGAATATGTCATTTAGGATCAGAGTACATACCTCTTAAATGTTCCTCTAGAATATTTTCCTCTATTTTAAGCACACCTGATCTTGGTTGATCAAATATATTCCTCGCATATTTATACGGTTCCTGGAAGAAACGCTCTTGGTCTTTCCTTCGTTTCACTCGTCTCTTTCTTAAATTTTCAGCTCTGCTAAGAACGTTGTGCTTCTCTTTAAGGTCCTGCCAGATTTTAAGCAAGCCTTCTTTCTCGTCTAAATTTGCAAAACGGATTTGTCGTTTTAGATTTCTTTTTTTGTTTCTCAAATCTTGCATTAACCGTTGACGCCTGTTCTTTTTGGGTGGTGTCTTATCATTTTCCTCCTTCACGCCGTAGATTTCCTTACAAACCCTTTAGATTATTTTACTACTTTCGTTCAAACGCTTGTGATATTTCTTTCTTCCCAGCTCTTTACGTAATGCTTTGCTAATGACGTTGTCTAGCATACACCACGCTTCCGAGTTCGATGCTGGTGGAAATTTGATTCTTGGCAGTTTGGGTTGCGTCCCATCCTTTGATTCAACAGCTTGGATATCCTCAGCACTGTGGTATGCATCCTGGCATTGGTTTTCCGACGTCTTATCTGTGTTGACAGAGCGCTGCTCTTGAACTGTTTTCAGAGAAGCACAACCCATTTTTGTTAGGTGAATCTTTGCTCCCTTTTGGGACCTGAATTTCCGACCACAAACACATGGGAAGTCCGTGCACTTTTCTAAATTCATGGTTTGTTTTTCATTGCGGGGTCGTTGTCGATTATTCCGTTTGGATTCATCATCCTCCCTCCCTTTCGGTGAATCCTGAGGGCATTTCATTTTATATTCCTTTTTAGCAATACTTTAATGAACTCTGGGTTGCTGACCCGGTGAGATCATCTGGTCTTTCCCAGCGTCCCCTGTCTTTCCAGGTGTCTGTTAGTCTGTTCCTAACCGCCATTCAGTCTATTCCTGAAAGCCAACGGACCAGCCATGAGTTTGAAGAAGGAAATTACTGGAAAGTAATTGAAACTCACCTGAAGCGAGCTGAATGTGTAATGCTCCTCATGCCAATGACACTTCCACCGAGCTTCACTACGGCATATGGCTTCACTGAATTTGATGTGTTCCTCTCGAATTTTAAACTGGGGTCATCAGGAGAGAATGTGCACCGTTTCGGGGCCTTCCTCTCAACGGTTTCATTTGCACACCGGCCCCCCCTCACTGATGTGAGGCCCCATTATAACGATATACAAGTGTTGTAGATAAACTAGTTCGAATGTGTAACGGCGAAATTAAATTTACGAAAATTCAATGTGAACAATGTGAGACATTTATACGTATATAGAAGGATTTATTTGTACAAGTTCAGTAGATATGTGAAAGTTCTTGTAATGTAGTTGTTAAAGGTTTCCGTCTTGTTTTGTGCTTGGTGTCGTGAATGAATAAATTATTTGCAAGTGATAAGTCTATCATTAAAAGGTAATATTAAATACGAGAAAATGATATTTGTGTAAAACTTATCTGTGGTCTTCATTTCTGGAGCCACTCAAATCCACATGCTCTCTTGGTGAGAGATGTGAGGGATTCACTCACAACATAGCAGCAGAAATTAGTCTTGTGTTCACAGAGATAAAAGCATACTTGACAAGAATTAAAATGTACACAAATAACAGGAAAAGCATGGATGTTGATTTTATACAATTTATTTATATTTTTCTTGTGTGCATTTGTGTGTGTATTTATTTAGGTTACAATTGTTTTAAGGTATATGTGATAAAAGGGCGCATTTACTCCGTAGTATTACAAGCCATTACAAGCCATATCATAGAGAGAAGTTGGACACATGTTGCCTGTATCAAGGTTTGTGATGAAGAGATTAAATTTAACATTTTTCAGTGGGATGTCCATATTTTTGACAGGAACATTTTTTATTGCATGCTGGGAGTATTTTTATTATCTTTATTTTTTATTTATTTTATACAATGTTTTTATGTTATTATTTTATTTATAATTTTCATTATTATTTTATTTTTATTTATAATAATAATAATATCCCTAAGGTAAATGAAAAAGAGATGACTAAATTTCCTGCCAGTAAGATGGTTTCCTTTTTACTAGGGAATCATGGGAAATTTTTTTTTATTTCTCGTGATTGTGAGATCGCAACATACACAACAGTTTTTATTTCACAATAGCTTTTAAAAATAAATAATTTTAATATATATGTATGTATAACCATGCTGGTGTTAAATTTATAAAAGGCCATTGTGCTTTAAGATTAAAATGAAAAAAATAACAATAAAAGTGATCTTTATAAAGTTGATAATTTTATTATCAACTTTATAAAGATAAATACAGGAAATGAAATAGAGCAAATAATTTCCTTTTTTTATCAGACAGACAGACAGACAGACAGACAGACGTGTGTGTGTGTGTGTAAATATTCTAAGATAGAGTGCGTCTGTAGAAGAGACAAAATGGATAAAAAGAGACTAAAGGAGAAAATATACTTAGCTGATGCATTTCGTCATCTTAAGGTAATGTAGGATCTATTATGCTATATAAACATGTGCAGCAGCATAAATCCTACATTGCCTTGATAAAGTCCCTCAGAGGTTGAAACATGTCAGGTAAGTATACTTTTTCTTCTTGTCTCTTTTTATTCATATATATATATATTAGGTTGGTGCAAAAATAATTTCGTTTTCTAACATATGTTACTATGTGAAAAAACGTAATTATTTTTGCACCAACCTAATATATATATATATATATATATATATATATATATACCTGTTTGTTACTGTGTTGTACTAGACAATTTTTCTCACCAGAATCAAACTTATATGTTTGTTTGGCTACTGCTTATGTATTTAGATTCTTGATAGAATCCAAAGAACAATCTTCAATGTCATCAGTACTGTTCTGGCATCGTGGCTTCAGTCACTTTCCCATTGTCATGATGTAGTTTCCCTCTGACTTTTCTATAGATATTTTCATAGTAATTGTTCTGACAAGCTTTCCTCAGCTTTACCAATTTAAGTGCAGTACTAGATTGGTAGCTAGGTCCCAACATTTTAGTGTTAAAATTGCTATATGTAACTTAGTTCAATTCTGATATTTTCTTCTCTTGCATTTCTCACTTGTCGAATGCTTTTCCAGCTTTTTGCTTTCCAGTCAACTTTGATTTTCAAAAATTTAAATGCATTGTCAATCACTGTCTTCTTAATTCCTGTTCTTTTATTTTTCTTTCTTCTTAATAATGTTTTTCTTTTTCTCATTCTTTCACACTCAATACTCTTTTCATCTTAGTGGCTTCATTGCCTTGCTTGGGGTGAAATAATTATATAAAAGAAAAAAAAAATGTATGTATGTTTGGTAGCAAATAAAATTATATATTTATTTTTTCCTAATCATGGAGTCGTATCCACTCGTTAGGGGACTTGATAGTAAAACTGAAAAGTGAATATTTAATTCTATTTGTTTGCTATTCTCTTTCTTAATAATGACCATTTTAATGACAAAGACAGTTGGCAAGAGAATGTCGATAAGGGAGATAACTTTGTTTATATTATCTTCCTTATCAATATTTTTTTATAAAAACAAATTTAAATCTTTTTTTTACCTTTTTTTGACAGAATTAAAAAATACGTCATTTAAAATTCTAAAATTCAAAATACTTTCGAATTTTATCTAATATCTAAAAAATTAACTTTGTTTATAAAATTATTTTAATTATTAAATAATTTGCAAGTGAAGCACACATTTTCAATCAATCAATAAAGAAATGATGACTGAAACATTAACGTAAACAATATTTACAATTCTTTAACATTTGGAAATTTGAAATTTACAAAATCAGCGATGGGATTAAGAAAAGAAGTCGGTGAATGTATTTTAAAATTAAAAGTGTTCCAAGAGAAAACTCAATCTGGAAGAGTTGCTTCCCTTGTCAAATTATTTATTATCTTTTTTTATTACTTACTAACAAATTTGAGAAACAATCGCTATTTAATTTAAACTTGAAATAATTCCATTTGTATATTTTTGGGCCGATTACCTGAAATAGAAATTGCTTTTTTATCGATTTTCTGGATTCTGTAAATCAAGAGTGAACTAGATAGATAACACACACACTGACTTTACAAAATAAATTACAAAATCCCAAAATTGATTTAAATAAGAAAAAGAAATCAGTTTTTGAAAGTCAAAACAGTAATTTTAAATTGGAGTTATATTTTGCAACATATAGGACACATTCCATATTTAACATTAAATACATTGAAAATTCACCACACACACACACACGCATGCATGCATGCATACATATACATATATATATACACACACACATGTATGAGGTTGTTGCAAAAATAATGTTTTTGTTAACGTCAAAAAACGACATTATTACGTCATTATTTTTGCAACAACCTAATATATATATATCACGCATACACACGCTAAAATTACCTAAATTGTTAAATTAGAATGATTTATATATATGTACCTAACCCTGACCTGAACCATGTGAAACAGATGGATTTTAAAGGTCAACATTTGAAGAAAAGAAAAAAAATGCGCATTATATCAAATTGATTTTGGTTCTTTGACAGCTTATCAACATTTTGTAAGTTATTTAAAGTCAAAACATATTTGGGATTGTCAGAATAATTCTTATTTTTTGTGAGTGAATATTGCATTTACAATTTTTGGGAGATAATGATTTTTCCAGGCACAAAGTCCTGCCATTTAACCCATAGTCAAGGGAGAAGAGATGGATTCATACATGCAAATACCATTGCAAAAGTAAATGTAATGAACTTGACTGGAATTTGAACTCTTAAAATCAAGTCTGAGGTCATCTTTCATAGGTAACATTTCAACATGGACAGTCTACCCAGCATGGAAACATTGTTTTTTTTTTTTTTTTTTGTTAAACCTTTTGAAGTCCATTGTCAAATAGATTGAAAAAAAAAAAAAAAAAATGAAAAGTTGGTATGCTATGTGGGGTGAAAAAAAAGGGAATGCATACATTCTATACAATCTGGCAGGTGGTGTATTCACTGTATATCAACAACAGAGTTAAGAGAAAAAAAAAGGAAAATTTCCCTAGCATAAAGGATAACTTGTAAATAACTTTTGAAGCATATGAACAGTTTGCGTGTGGTCTTTCATGAGTGGCAAGTGCACTCATGGTATGATTCGCATTAGCTCAAATTTTGTACTCTGAATTTGCAACACTCAGGCATTTTGTTGCAACTGAAGGTTTGATTATGATTAGTGTTTCTGGTGATTATGACTAGTGTCATATATTTGTGATTATGACTAGTGTTTCTGGTGGTTTGTGCAAACTTTTAAAAACATCTGCTTACAAATGATTGCAGTTTGAAAAGTCATACAAAAATTTGAGCAATATTTTATTTTTGTTATATTAATGCCAATTACAGGGAACGTAGTTTTCAAGCCTGAAGAATGAAAGAACTACCATGAAATCTTCAGCCAAACAGTTGTCGTCATCAGTGACATTTACAGCCATAAAAATGATTTGAATCATTGAAAGATTCCTTCTAATAGAAATATTTTTTGGTAATATTTTCATACTTTCTAGAATTTCAGAATATACAAAAAAATAAAATGAATTGTTGTCTGGTGACAATTATATTTAGCTTTGGAAATCTAATAGTATTTGTTTGACCAACGGATCAGGGGTTTGAATAATTCAACTATTTCTATCATCTTCTTAAAATGGATCAAATCTTGTTGTCTTAAATATTTTCTTTCCAATAAAACTAAAAATGGTACAAAAATATATGGCTTAATATTCTAAGTAATTCTGATATTTTCATAAACTGAATGCTTTTTTTTTTTTTTTTTTTAATTCAGCAAGAGAAATAATCGCAAGTGTTAAGAATTTGGAGAAACAGATGACGGTCTTCACAATAATACATCTAACAGCCATTTTTATTTTTATTTGGAAAGAGAAATTCATTTTAATCCTCTGAAAGTCTTTAAATGATACAAATAAAAGTCAAAATCTCAAAAGAAAAAATAAAACAAAATCAACATTGATAGTATTATCAAAGTTAAATTGGCAGCCAAAGATCAATGAATAGGTCAGTGTTTGTGTTTGTGTTTGTCGTGTCAGTCATTACAGTAAAAATCCAAAAGGAGAAATTGCAAATACTAGTCCTGACTTAGGAAGTGGAAAGAAAACAACAAATCTTGATCTCTGTCTGGTGGAATTTCAAAAGTGCTGCATTTCAAGCTTGTTCTACATGACCGTGACATCAATGCTAAGCTAATCAACAGAAGCTGGCTGATTGCTGGCAGATCGTCAAGAATGATGGACTTAATTTTGAAGAATAAATGTTGGTGTTGTTCCATAAAATTTCGTTATTTTCTTTCCAATTCCTAAGTGAGTCAAGACTTTCTTGCCAACCTAATATTATTATAAAAAAAAAAAAAACAGATAAAAGAAACACAAAACACAACAAATGCTCATTCAGAATGTTGGGACAGGCTTTATTGTTCTTGAGTTTTTGCTTCAATAAGCAACATTTTCTTTCTAACCAAGGCTTCAGTTTGGTTCTGATTTTTTTTTTTTATTGCCACATCAAATCTCCAAAAAAAAAAAAAAAGAAAAAGAAAAAAAAAAACATCATCATCCTGCTCCCCCATTCAACCCCCACCCTAACCCCATTTGCTGCACACACCCATGCACACATACACACACGCTCACAAAAGTTACAAAGACAAGCATGTATCCCCCCACTATTTTTTTTTTTTTTTAAAACACATTTTTTTTTTTTTTTTTTTATTTAAAGTTCAACAGATGAGTACACATGTCTGTAGATGTTTGAGAAACAAAGACGGAAATGTTAGGAGACAAAAAAGAAATAACAGAACTTCATTTTCTTTGTTATTGTTGTTAGTTACCATCGAGTGGAGTCAATTGGAAAACCATTACAATTTCCACACAGATTCTTTTTCATTTTCTAGATTGTAACATCTTATATTTATAGTTACAAAGTTGCATGTCACTTTGACGTATTTGTCTTGATTTTCATGGAATAAAAACATAACTTTGAGCAAAAGAAAATACTTTGAAGATAATAAAATCCAAGAGAAAATGATGCAAGATTCTGCCAAGGAATTGAATAAGTTTTTTCCTAAAAACCAATGTTCATTTACAAATTCTTATGCCTTTTCTCTTTCAAGTCTTTTTTCAAAATTACCACAAAAGTTGCTAATTTAAACCGATTCCATTATTAATGTTCTTTTCTAAACACGTTTTTTAACTCGTCCTTTTTTGTGGTCAACACACAATTGCCTTTCAACTGCTAAAATTATTTGTTCTAAAAACATTTCATTATATTTTTACAATTTCTGTTTCATCTTGTCCATGAAAAACTATTATTTGTTCAAATGTGGTACCAGTTGAAAAATGAATTTAGATTTTAAATAAGATTTTCATTTTCAAGTAAAATTTCAACAAAGTGAATCATTTTTTAGGTTTTGTTTATTTCTGATTTTTTTTTTTCCTTGAAAAAAATAAATGAATTAATATTAAAGTTCAGAAATAGTTTAAAATTTTCAACCTGGTTTTTGACTTTTTGTAATTAAAAACATGTGAAGAAAGAGATGATTTTTTTTTTTTTTTTTTTGTAAGTGACTTTCAAATCACTTCCAGATTTTACAAGAAATGAGATGATTCTCAAAGTGTTTTAGATATTTTATGCAATTATGGAAAAAAAAAATTAGTTATTAGTTTTTTTAGAAATTATATTTTAATGAAAAGAACTAAAGTGTCCTATGTCACTCCACTTGATGGTACAGTGTGTGTGTGGGGGTGTGAGAGAGAGAGAGAGAGAGAGAGAGAATGTGAAATTGTCAAAGTGTTTTTTGCTGCAACTCATCTTTTTTCGTATGTTGAACACATTATCAGCTTAAAGAAAGGAGAAGCGAAGAAAAGAAAATATCGGTGGAGAAAGAAAACCAGGAAAAATGGTTGTCAACTTTTTCCAAATAGGTTTTGTTTTTTTCTGGTTATGTTTTTTGCCTTTTTTTTTTTTTTTAAATAATTTTTCTTAAATTGTTCTTTTTTTTTTCTCTTGCTTATTTGATTGTTATTTTACAAATTTTTAGGGTAAATTAAAAAGAAAAGATCAAATCTTGCTTCCACCAACATCTGATGTTCCTACTGAGGTTTTTTTTTTTTTTTTTCCGTTAAATTTGTTTTGCCAATTTGTGAGTCTCTCGATTTCATTTTTTTTATGAAATTCTTGACAGCCACTCGATCGGTGAGACAGAAGAAAGACAGCGACAAAGTGAGATGGTGAATCCAGAAAAAAAAAGTTTTAAATAAAACAAAAACAAAGCACATTTTTTGTTCTTTCTCTTGAGCTGTCTATAAAAGAGTATTTTTCTCATTTTTTTTTTTGGTCTTTATGACAGTCATTTGTAATCAAAATGCTTTGTTCTCTATTCGTTACTCACCCAAACATTTTTTTTTTGGTGGGGGGGTGGCTTTGGCTGACCAGCTGCTGTTGAGAAAATCTAAAATAGCAGAGCCTGAAGGCAATGCTGCCAAGAACAATGTCTCGTTAGTTGTTTGCTTGTTTTGTGGAGGGTCTGTCTGCATGCATGCTGATATGAATGTATGTGCAATCCTCACAAATATAGAGCCATCAATGGAAACAACTCTTTTGATCAAGAGTTACCTGTCTTGTTATAAAGGTTGGCGGGGCGGGGAAGACAGCTACATCATTGTTAGACCATCTTGTTTTCTTATAAAATGTTGGTTTATCTTCCTTTTGTTAGTAAAAGACTGTGTGAATGCTTTACACAAAGAACCTATTCAGAAGAGAACTGATTTATTCAATGTTTCTTCTCTGGGTTGAGCAGGGATTCAATCGAACAATTAAGGCCAAACATTATTCACACATCCAAACCACAAAACGATTACAACTTTAAACAAATTATCTCCCTTGTAACCAACAACAGACGTCAAGATTTTAAGGCTAACCTGAAAACCTGATGAAAAGAAGAAATTAACATCAAAAACAGTTTTTCTCCATTTTGGTTTATTTTCATGTTTGCTTGAAGGGAAAATGAGGTAACGTGTGGTGAGAGCCACACAAAAAGATTATAGCCATTGTGGACATCCATATTTGTAGAAAGTGATGACTGTTTGAGCAATGATTTGGCTGTTCTAACCTTTTGCACAACAGCTAACCAAACGTTACCCCCTAAAAATACAGAAAACCCAACCACAGATAACAATGTATTTAACAATGACACACAACTCTCCAACGTGATTAGAAACAATCTGAGGTAATTATTTTTTTTTTTTTTTTTTTTTCTGTGGCTCTAAATGGACACTAATTTTACTTTGGGGAAATGCAAGCATTTATACAAAAAAGAATGGGAGGAGTATGTCATGGGAGTATTTTAGAGTAGTAGAAAAGACGTGAATGTTAGGTATGTCATAAGGAAGCAAGAAAACATGTCTACAGATGTGTTAATAGCTTTTATGTCACAACAGTCACAAGTCTTAAATTATCACAATTCACATGCAGTTAGTGAGATCTTTTCACCATTCTTTTATTTATGTTTCACTTTTTGCTAAACATAATAGAAACTGTAGGCGGGTTTTTTTTTTGGGGGGGTGACGAGTGGGAGGGAGTGACGAAGGTGGGGGGGGGGCTGTTCTTTTAGCAGAAAATAAACATCAGAAGTACCATTCCCCCACCCACTGTTTTGGTTTGAGAATTTTAGGTCTAAGGAACCTTTGTGCCAAATGGTGTTGAGTGTAAATGTTTTTCCTAATAAAGACAGTGAGTTATTCTTGCTAAACAATGACAATGCTTAATGTTTTGTTTAACCAAAAAAAATTATAAAATAAAAATCTCTCACTTGGAAAACATGGCATTTATCAACTTCCGTGGACTGTTTTATTGAGAAAAACAATAAAATGTTACACCACCTTTGTCCTATAATAGTTGTTACATAAGTATACACATTTCAGACATTAAATGTAACAAACATTACGGGACGGAGGTAGTATCTTATTTGAGAAAAGAAATTTCATTAGCAACAGTTTTCTCTTTTTTCATAAAATTGTATTTAGAATTATTTAAACAATGTAATGGCAATTTGGCTAAATTTAGTCTCCAAAAATACTTTGTCTCCTGAGAACATCCTTAAACATATTTCAATTATATTTTATGAATTTAAATTCTAGAATACTGACCCTGAAAATCAGAAATATATTTAGGAAATATTTTTCTTTGAGAAGATTTGATAATGAAAACTGAGAGATAAAAAAGAAACCATGTATCAATGTAAATAGGTTCTTGTTTTCTGAATCGAAACCTCATTGTTCATTGGTGCATACTGAGAAAAGATGATTGGATAATGAGAGAACATTAATTAGCAAACAGTTAAAACTGAGAGATAAAAAAAAAAACTGTCAGAGAAATAAGATTGTTTATTTTCCCAAATACTGGCAGCCAAAATGAAAAAGATTCTCAAAGACAGAATTTGGTCCCTTAAATTAGTATAATCTTCTCAAAGAACAAAGTCTAAAAATATGTCACGGTTATAAATTGAAAAATATTTAATGCACTGTCATATTTACTTCATAAAAATGCTATTAGGCAATGAATGACATTAATTTGCCAATTAAATTCAATTTACATTTTAATTTCCGTTGATCCCATTTCTAACAGATTTTGTTGATCACTTTTTCTTCATATCAATTGAGAAATCATTTGGGTCAGATTTTGAGTTTTATTTAAATCAAACTTTCATTTTATCAATCTGTAAATGTAAGGTTGTCTATATTGATCAGTTTAATTAACTTGGTTGCTATAGATTTTTGTTGGTATAAATTTGTTATTCTTTTAATACATCTCTTTGTATTATTGAAGATTTAGCAATATGATAATCCCTTAGTCTCACTTCAGTCATATAATCTAAACTTGCAAATATTTATCTCAGCAATTTACTTATATCAGTCTTTTATGATGACAATTTTGATAATTATACTTTAGTTGAAAGCTGAAACCCTCAGCAAAGGACAACACTTAAATTTGCCAAAAGAAATTCAATCAAGTTCAGAGTCTGATTTGGCTTTCAATATTTCTTATCTGTCTGAAATATTTGAAGAATAAACAAAAAACAGCCCATTTCTGATCCAAGAAGCTGACAAAGCATGGCAGTGAACAAGGCTTGAATGTTTTGGGCTATGACTTTTGTAGTTCTTGACTTTCATTTCAGTCTATTTTTTTTTCTATTCTTGAGTTGAGACATTAAAAAGGGAATATTTTCTTTTTTTTTTTATAAATTTTAATTGTTCCTGAGAAAGCATTTTTATAAAAAAAACACTAGAGAGCCCTGTTGCTGCATTGTATGGATTGAGAATTCTTGAGGCCCAGAGAAATAAGTAGAGTAAGATAAAATGGTAGTGAAGAGAAAGAGAAAAGTCTCAGAGAGAGGGAGAGGGGATTTTATTTCACACTTTTACAGGAATAGAAAATATTTAAGGATGTAAACAATACTTTCAAGCTCATATAAATTGTGGACACTATAATGCCAAAACATTATAACAAAACTATTTTTGTTAGCATAATATTAAAACATAAGATTAAGACATTATTTCATAATATTTAGACATCATAATGCAATGATATTATCAAGATACCATAATCATATTCTATTAAAGTTATTACATAATAATTATATTGAAAGTAACTTGGGGCGGATTTTTTCAAGGAGTTTTAGGCAAAAAAGAAATAAAACATTTTAAATTAATTCTAACTACTCTCAAATCTGGAAATATTTTAAAGTATTTTTTGCGTTTTTTTTTTAACAGACATTCGAAAATAAAAGCACAAAGACAAGCCATCAAATGAATGATATTTTGGAACTGTAAATAATAGATGAAATTAGATAAGATTCAGCTTTAAAAATTAGAAGCGAAGAATTACCTCCCTTGCCATCAAAGTCGATCAAAAAGCACAGCAGTTTCATAAAAGCATGGTTTAAAAAAGAAGGAAAAAATGGCTCTAAAGAAATGAAGGACAGAAATTTATTAAGTCCTTGCTATGGACAGGGAAGCATCAGGATTACGAGTTTAGCAGTTGAGACTCTAAAGGAAACATAAAAAGGCAGACTGAAAATGATGCCAATTACAAATAGATGAGGGAAATTACTGAATTAGCAATATTTCGCAACTTAGTGGGAAGTAAATATTTGGATGATGCACTTTAAAAAGTGGAAAGGTGGGGACGTTATAATGTTTTGATCAGCAGGTCTCCAATTTTCACCAAATGACAGCAAAGAAGTGACCATCAAAACAATTATTTGCATAAATCACAGGTTGAAATTCCATTTGCTTTGGAGTCTAAAATGATGATAAAAAATGACAGCAACTATATATATATATATATATGAAATCAGGTAAGTTAAAAACTGCAGCCCATATATGATATTTAATCAGCAATGAGGAAAATAAACAAAAATAAGTTTTATTTGATGACTGTTTAACAGTCAGCATTTCAAACATTGAATATTTCCTTATTATAAATTGGCCGGGGTTAGTATCTATTCCAAAAGTGTGTTTATAAAATCTCATATAAAAGGAAGTTGAAATTGCCAGAGAGAAAAACAAGATGAAAACTGTAAAACTCCAATGAGGTTTTTAATTTTCAGATGAGGTTCTTGTTTAAATCTACCCAGACTGGCTGCAGACTAGCAATGGAAAGTTTAGTACAAAGAAAAATCTCAAAGACCTTATTCTATAAAAATAATTGTAGTAAAGAGATGGAAGCTGCCAATGGAAATCTTATTTTCTCTATTTAATTTATGAACAAATTCTACTGCAGGTGAGATAAAAATTAAGCAGAATAAAATCCATTCAAACTTTATCTATTTCAATCAAATCAAGAATGTCTTCTAAAGTAAAGCATTTTAAGGTGAATATATCATCTAATAAATCTTTAACAACCAACCAAGGTTTTTATATACAGAAATAAATTGTAAGACAAAATCTATCTATACTTATTTAAGCCAGAACAATCCCATTGAAGTTTAGTGGGCAGAACTTTAAGATTTTTTTTTTTCTGATGTCGTCATTTCTTAACTAGGATGTCTTAATTTATAAAGAAGCAGTTGTTACATTTCTGAAAAAAACGTCTAATGATTATTTACTCTGCTTGTTGCTAAAGCAGAGTTTTATTTATAGGAGAAAAG
The DNA here is from genome assembly GCA_963932145.1 of Acanthosepion lycidas. Classification (NCBI taxonomy): domain Eukaryota; kingdom Metazoa; phylum Mollusca; class Cephalopoda; order Sepiida; family Sepiidae; genus Acanthosepion; species Acanthosepion lycidas. The sequence goes on from OZ010601.1 coordinate 94,855, forward strand.
TGAAAAGAGTATAAAAAAAAAAAATAGACAAGGAAAACCTTGATTAACTTGTGAAAAATACAGAGGATGAAAGACATTTGTGGAATAGGCTAAAATCTTAGGAGAGTGTCTTGTCCAATTCTTTCCTTCCCACTAAGCATGGCAGGAATTTGTTTTTGCGATGCATGCATAAAAGGATTGAGAGAAAAAAAAAATTCACCAAGGAAAAAAAAAAAATTGGATAAAATGTAGGAATTACAAGCAACTTTTTTTCTTTTTAAGCTTGGGGGAAAATTATCAACTACAATACATATTGTTTTGGGAAGCAGCCGAACCACAAGTTATCCCCTCTTGTCTTAATCTTGCTTTACTGTAGGCTGCTTTGTGCATCCCACTGAAATAGGTGTATGTGTGGGGGGCAACAGAGAACAAGAAGCTGTGCAGATCCTTCATCTTTGGGGAGCAGAGAAAAAGAGACACTCCTATAACGATTGTCTTGCTAAAAACAAGCTCATACATTATTGTTGCTGTTGTTCTTGTGTTCAAAGTGTTTGTTTTTGTTTTTTTGGTTGGTTTTTAAGGTCTTTGCTTTATTACTTTGTTTTGCCCTGCTCAGCAGAGAACAACGAGCTTGGTGCAGTCAGTGCTCTGGTCATTCACCCTCTGGCCACATTTGACGCTTTACACAGAAAGCTTTAAAATCTCTCTACAGATGACTTGTTCTGAAAAAAAGAGAGAAAGAGAAAAGCATTAGAGATTCTTAGACATTTTTCAGTTTTTTTAAGGTTTGCATCAAAGAAGGAATATTCTTAATAGACTGTTTAAATTTTTTTTTTTTTTTAAATTATATTTTGGATATATAGTCTATTCACTTTCATTTAGTTTCTTTTTATTCATGTTTCCATCACATGTATATTATTAAATATTACACATTGGGATAATAGAAGATCTGTCAAAAGGTGAAATGTTATAAGAACCTGGAAGTAAATTTAAATGATTGAGCAATTAAAGCATTTTGTATACATTTTTGTCTTAGTATATTTTCATCAGGTTTTAATGGATACAGCAACAATACATGGAACATTTACAAAAGGCATGAATCAAGATTTCCCTCATCCAAACTTTTCTAAATGCCTACTCTTTTGATAATCTCTGTTTTTGCTAACATGGCATGAGGGAACTGTTTGCTAATTAATGTTCTCTCATTATCCAATCATCTTTTCTCAGTATGCACCAATGAAGAGCAAGGTTTTGATTCAGAAAACAAGAACCTATTTACATTGATACATAGTTTTTAGATGACATTGATAAATTTATCTGCTTCTGGACAATACTTATGTGTGTGTGTGTGTGTGTAAGAGTGGGTATATGACATTCATATGTAAAACTTTCATGTGAAACCATTGAACAGTTGTAAAGAAATTAAACATATAGATGTAGGTAAATGAATAAGTTTATAGACTAATAATGAAAAAGGTGTTTACTGTTTTTGTACAAAATATAACTGGTATTTGGAATAGTCATGCTGGTGGGAATTTTTCAATATTTAAAATAAGTGAGGGACTTTTAATTGCTAAAACAGAGAAAATTTAAAAAATAATAAGTGTCCTGTATCAAATGAGCACCATGCCAAAGTAAAATTGAAGGAAATAATTTAATTTGTATTTGATACACAAGAGTAATTTCTACAAGTATTTTTCAACATAGTTTCCTTCCTTGTGAAAACACTTAATTCAGTGAAAATTTCCAATCAAACATTCAGATGATGTGTCAAGTTAATGATGTATTGATCAACTCTTGTTCATCACAAAAGGCATGAACACAAACCATGGCAAATACAGAGAGACATATGCATGTCAAGAAAAACATTGACATGCACACACTGCAACATATTAAATGCAAATTCAAGTGGGTTTGTACAGGTGTTCTTATTCAGGTATTGAGAATTTCTTTCTGAGATAACAGAAGCTAGACTTTTGAATTTACACCTGAAATAGACAAGCAAGCAACTACTCTATCTTTTATATACTCACTGATATGCAGAAAGTAATGAAACAAGAGAGAGAATGAGAGTAAAATTTTGCTTAATTAAATAAAAAAAAAAAGGGAAAGAAAAAGAAGGGAGAGAAGATAAACAGAAGAGTCAAGGTTTGTTATAATTGTCAAGAGTCTTAGAGTAAACGAAAAACCATGTTCACAGCGGTATTGGCTGTAGGTAGATGTTGTGGCCTGTTAGGGGCCAGAAAGAAAGAGACAGAAAGAAGAAGGTCGGTTCAACAAGTGTATTGAAATAACAGAACATATATACAAAATAGGAGTGTTATTATTCAGAAGATGTGTCTATCCGAACTGTCAGGTTACCCTGCGTCCTCCCGACTGCCTCGCTTAGGAAGTCTCGCAGGTTAGTATTTATGAAGGAGGAAGAGTTCATTCTAATGTAGATAGGTCACCATAACACCCACCTACTAAAATCTTAACTCTGCACGAGTCTGAAGAAAAAAAATGTTTTTTTCCTTTTTTATATTAAAATTCTGAGGCTGTATATGTAGCTGTAAAAATGTTTCACAAAAATTAATCCTGAGGAATATTTTTATAGAAAGTTTACCAACTTTTGAGTGATTTTCCTTTGCTTGACTTGTTTAATTTATAGAGAAAACAAGAGTTTCCTTTTTTACAACTGGCTAGGTATTCAAAATTTGGCTGACTTGTTTTACCAAGTTCAAAGTAGAACAACTTTGAGAACTTTTATTTGTTTGTGGTCTCAGTACTTTTTATGTTTAGGATTGACAACTATTAAATCAGTTACTTTCCTTTTTCTCTTAGAACAGCACATTTTGGGGGCCCGCTAGAGGGGTCGGAATAATGAACGTGTCATATATGACATCCATAACTGTTTCCTCAAGAAGCCTGCTATCAGCCTCGTCAGGCATTTCCTAAGTTGGTTGAGATGTCATTTATGTGTAAATTGCGGACCCTTTATAATATATACCATGTTCCCAACTCTTTTTTTCGATCATACCCATCTCCCAAAAAGATGTGTTGTCTTTGAAAATTCTGAAAAAAACTTTTTCTCTGTGATTATATCATCCCGGAGGTACAGTCCTTGTTTTTCCTGGCTTTGTCTGTTTTGGGAGTAGTTTATCGTAAACAGACTGTATCCAATGTGCGAGAGATTGTGAAGCTGGTGTTTTGTTATTAGGTATAATTCTGTATACTTGAAGAAATTGTTGAAGGGCTTTTTCAGTTGGTGTAGCCCTAGCTTCTTTCAAAGCTCTCTTCAAAGTATCCACAAATCTCTCAGCCTGTCCGTTAGACCTCGGATGGTATGGAGCAGTGGTGATGTTTGATCTAATATGTTTCACAGATATCTCTAAATTCTCTAGACATAAACTGACTTCCATTATCGGACACTAAGGTGCCTACTTCTCTGAATCTGAGGAAAATTTCATGTAGAAATTTTATAGTAATTTCAGTAGTTGGGTTTTTGCATCTGTGTACTTCAGGCCACTTCAAGAAACTGTCGACTACAATGAGGTAGTAAAACCCTGTGAAGTCAATGTGAATTCTAGACCAAGGTAGATCCATTTTTGGCCAGGGATTGAATTTAATAGGAGGTGCCTTCTCTGCCAAGGCACAGCCTTTACAGGATTTGACAGCATTTTCTATATCTTTGTCCATGTTTTGCCAATAGACATAGCTACACATCAAACTTTTCATTCTAGTACTCCCTGGATGGTTAGCCTGAAAATCTTTCAAAATACGCTTCTTGAGTTTTGACGGAATCCCGACACATTCCCTGTATAGTAACACCTCGTCACATATAGAGAAAATGTCCGCTGGTCCTTTTAAAAAATTTTTGCTTTTGTTTGCTTGATATACTCATTGTGGAGAGCCTCTTGTCTTATTTGTTCAAGCATCACTGGAAGTTCCCTTACTGTATTACAAAGGGTAGTTTTTAATTCTTCTTCAGGGAGGTGACCACTGTATCTTCCAGTGGTTCTTTGTACTTGGGAATTAGTCTTGACAATCCATCTGCACGGCCAAATTTTTTTTGTGACACATACTCAATTTTAAAGTTGTAATTTAGCAGAATTATACTCCATCTCTGTAGTCTGTTGGCTGTGTGAGTAGGCAGACCTTTCTTTGGGCCAAAAATAGTGAGTAATAGCTTGTGGTCTGTCTGTAGAGTGAAATGTTGACCCTAAACACCTCTTTTTCAATGTGGATAATTTTTTTCCACAGGAAGCAAAGGCTCTCTCAATACATGAGCTATCAGTTTTACTGTTCCAGCAGTCATTTTGTGAACTAGCAACGCTAGCAACAATGATTTCCAAGTCTGGGTCGTAATGTGTAAGAAATAAAATTAACGTCAGTGTTTTCTTTATTTTTTCAAATGCCTCCTGGCATTCTGCTGTCCAAACCCAGGGCTTGTCTTTCTTTAATAGTTCATTAAGGTGGGGGGGGGGCACGCAAATTATGCATATTTGGTATGAATGCCTGGTAATAATTTGCTAGTCCAAGGAAGCGCTGCAACAAAACGATGTTATTGGGGGCCAGCATGTCTTTAATCATGGCAGCCTGTTCAGGATTTGGTCTCCTGCCATCCTTGTCAATTATGTGTCCTAGGTATTTGATTTTTTTCCATGAAAAAATCACATTTGGTCTCTTTAAATTTGAAACCATAATCTTGAATCTTAGCAAGAAGTTTGTGGACGTGATACTTATGTGCGGCTATGCTTTGGCTTTTCATCAGAATGTCATCTAAATAAGTGACTGAGAAGTCAATGCTGCTCAGCATAAACCTTGACCCCAAATGGTAAATGTTCAAATTTATATAATCCACGATGCATATTTATACACAATAGCTTCAAACTTACCTCTTCAACTGGAATTTGCAAATAAGCGTTGCTAAGATCAATTTTCAAGAAAAATTTCCCCCCATTTAGCTTCACAAAAATGTGTTTTGAGCAAGGAAGATGGTAATGATAGTCCTTCAGAACAGCATTTAATCCTGTCGAAAAATCAGCACAAACGCATATGTCTTTCAATTTCTTTTTTACATAGACCACTAGCGTGGCCCATTCGCTGTATTCTACCTTTGATAGGACTCCATTTTTTACTAATCTGACAAGTTCCTCATTAATTTGTTCCAACGAGGCAAAAGGCA